>CM040239.1:24603662-24685649 GCA_022545495.1 Chrysanthemum lavandulifolium
TTTTTCCAACTTCTTTGTTCTTCCTTTTCTGTTATATTAAATTCAAAATCTTCTATTCTTTTTTGTGCTTCATTTCCTTCACAATCTTTACCTTCTTTAGCTGCGTCATACTCAATATCTATTTCTCCATCATCATCATTATTATCATAATCATCATCATCATCATCATCATCATCATCATCATCATCATCATCATCATCATCATCATTTTCAGAATCTTCTTCATCGCTATCAGTTTCATCATCAAAGTTAAATTCTTCCTCTTCATCATCATCATCATCATCATTATAAACTTGTATTTCATCATCAGCAAGATCATATTCATTAGGTTCATCTTCTTCTTCATCATCAGTATGTTCGATGTCAATTGATATATCGTTATCATCAGATAAATCTGTGTTATATGTTTTTTCTGAAATAAAAAACATAAAAGATTTTCACATATGTACTTATAAATAATTTTATGTGTCATTTATCTTAAGGTGTATTTACAAAAAATGAATTGAAATGCACACAACAACAACAAACTCAATCACGCTTGGCCAAGATATCGGATAGACAGTTGACGGAGTAAAGAAATGATATCAGGCAAATGACATATTGCAAAATTAGTAAACAAGGCAGTAACAAAAACATGAAACCGTCCAAAATCAAAAGAAAAAGTGCACAAATTCAAATCGAAGACTAAAACAAAGACCATAGACTCAAAGAAGAGTAAGCAAACGAATCGATTAACATATATCAACGCAATGGTAAGCATTAGACCTAAACTTATGGCAAACCAGATTTAAAAGTATAACTAGTTATTTGAAGTTATTCGTATAATTAGGGGGTAAAGGAGGAATTCTTTTTGATGATTATTCGTAAAACAAGTTTGCAATTAAGTTTGACTGCTGATACAAGTATTTGAGTATTCACGCCACATTATCATCATTAAAACGAGTGACTATTGATACAAGTAAAACTAACAATTAGCGAGTAATTCGAGCTTGCCAACAACTAAATACAATTATTGCCTAACAACTAAAAACTTCACCATCTTCATATTAATAGATATATATCATTTTTTGTAAATAATAACAATTTAACTATATTATTATCATGTTAAATCACATAATTTAATGAACATAAGAGATTTCAAAATACCTTTCCCTACTTGTCTTATTCGTCTTCTTCTTTTTGCTCTTCTTCTTGCAGGATCATCTTTTTCATAATAAGATTTTAGTAATTTATTAATAAAATTAAACTTCTTCTTCCTTCTATTACTTGTCGTTTTGTTAAAGAAATCGGGACACTGTAATAACAAAATAATTACAATAATTATAATAATAATAATAATAATAATAATAATAATAATAATAATAATAATAATAATAATAATAATAATAATAATAATAATAATAATAATAATAATAATAATAATATAATAATAATAATAATAATAATAATAATAATAATAATAATAATAATAATAATAACAAAATAATAATAATAATAATTATAATAATAGTACCGGTGTTAATATCGAATAACTATCATAATAAGGATATTTTAATATCGAGTAATCAGATTAAGTAGTTATTACGATATTATACATGGTAATATCATAAAGGTTGTAAGATAAACTAAGCAAATATACCTAGCAATTCTGCGATTTGAATAACAGAATTTGTTGTCAAATTATGATTTCTTTTTTTCTTCGCCATCAAATTTTTTTTTTTTTTTTTTTTTTTTGGGACATGGAATTTGATTTTTGGGGTTTATGTTTCAATGAATTGAAATAAATTTAGGAGAGAGAAAATGGATTCATTTAAGTTAAATATAGTGGGTGGTTGATTTTTTTAACCCGATCAGTATGGAAAGATAAAACCCGAACAATTTTTTTTCTAATTTATGTGATATTCAAGTTTTTTACGTTTTATTTTTGTTTATAATGTGATATTATCAAGGTTTGCAAAAATCGTGAATCATATTGACTTTTTTTGACAAGTTTTGTGTAACCCGAGAAGATTTTTCTTAAAAACATATTGTAATAGATATAAACAACGATTATAAGTGACTACATTTGTTCAGGGTTGCAAAAATAGTGATCGGTGATAAATCATATTGACATTTTTGGCAAGCTTTTCGTATTTTACCTTAAGTTTTGATATTCCCAGCAAACTTTTCCGCAAGATTTGCAAGTTTTCGATAAGTTTGAGCATCGTTAACGACAGTTGACTGACTTGTTTGAGTGATTTACAAAAATTGGAAAGGTCGGTGGCTCAGTAGCGTGTAATCGGTGATTAATCGGCCTTGTAGACTTTTTGTAGACTTTTTTTGAGACCTTCGATATTATAGAAACTTAAAGATTAAAAATGTGATTTCGAGTAATCTTATTTTTTATAAATATAATGTTTGATAACTAAATATAGTTTGTTAAAATAAGATTACATTTTTTCTTTATTCTACTTAAGGTTGAGCTATCTGATTTCATCGATTGGACCAACCAATAAAACCGATCAGATAGGTATTTGTTTGGTTCAAATATTCGTTTGAGTCATAGTCAGTTCTGTCAAGCGTGGGTGGACGAGTATCTGATCCAGCTGCTTGAACGTTCTCGGCTATAGAAGAGATGATTGTAGGCACGTTGGTAGACATGTTTACAGATTACATGGGATTTTATAACTCTATGATTAAACCGGGAAATAGATTTTTTTACGGGATTTTACTAAATCAAAAGAAAACCGTATCAAAAACAATAATCAACCAAGTTGCTATAAACCTTGACAACAAGTCACTAAGTCACCAAGTCGCTAAGTAACAACTCGCTAAAAGCACAAGTCGCTATGAAACAAGTCGCTAAAGCAACAACTCTCTAAGTTGACAAGTCACTAAAGAACAACTCGCTAAGTGGGCAAGTCGCTGAGGAACAACTCGCTAAGAGGTCAAGTCGCTAAAGAGCAACTCGCTGGTCACAACAAAGTCAAGTCGCTGAGAATAGTAAAGACAAGCCGCTACGTTGAACAAGTCGCTAGCCAAAGTGGTACATCCACTACTTTGTACTATTTGTCGCCTTGTCTCAATAGTACTGGAATAATACAAACGGGCGTCGTTTTTATACAAAAGTCAATAATGGTATCCATCTTTTTACTTAAAGCCTTGCATAATAGTCCATTTTGTTAGAAGCCCAATTTTTTTTTTTTAAGCCTTGCATAATAGTTCATTTTGTTAGAAGCCCAATTTATTTTATTTTTTTTAAACCCAAATGTTTTTTTAGACGTAAATGTTATAACGCCCAAAAACATGATCCAATATCACAGTCACTTCTCTTCTAAATTATCAAACACACTCTGATACCTTCACAAAACTAAAATTTCTATAAAAAATCAAATTGCATTCAATGGATCATCCACTACATATTCAGAATACTTCAGAAAACAAAGGAATTAAAAAATGTAACGAATCATATACTATTTTGTTATAATTTTAGTTTAAGTTCTTATAATGTTCATTCTAGTATTTTTTATTTTTTTTTTCAGTTAAAATCTTTTATTCCGGTTCTACTAAAAATAAAACTGGAGGTTAGTTTTATTTTTCTGTTAATATTAACAGTTTGTTATTAATATTCCAATTGATTTTCCTTTTTAAATGGATCATTATTGATTATGATATTAAACAAATTTGTATGTTAATAGTGTTTTTTTTTATGTTTTTTTAGATGTAACTTTGGATGTACAGAAGAATAAGAAATGTAAAACGAGTATAGAGCGTCTTACTGAAGGTTAGTATTTATATTTTGTATAAATAATTATATACTTATTTTTTATTTTAATTAAAAAATTCTTATTACATATTAGATGAACCACAATATTTATGCAAGGAAGATAGACGAAAAAAGAAGAAGGTAAACTATGCAGTTGAAGGTATGTTAATGATTTTTATTTGAATTATAGATGACTTAATTAGCTAGAAAATTTTATCTATATTCTGTGTGTGATTTACTTTCTATTTTTAGTTGAAGGACTTATTAGATATCTAGCAAATGATCCGTATATTTTTTAGTTTTGTAACTTTTGTTGTAG
Organism: Chrysanthemum lavandulifolium; assembly: GCA_022545495.1. Taxonomy (NCBI): domain Eukaryota; kingdom Viridiplantae; phylum Streptophyta; class Magnoliopsida; order Asterales; family Asteraceae; genus Chrysanthemum; species Chrysanthemum lavandulifolium. The sequence continues at coordinate 24,607,727 of CM040239.1, forward strand.
ATTCAGTTCATGATGTTTAATTAATATCACAATACACTGCAAAATGAATATTTGTTGTTTAATTTCGAATAGAATGCATTGTGTATGTTTTGAAGTGTTAGTAAGATTGATTAGATTTGATTTCCAACTATTTGTTATATGATACAAGTAAAAATCAAAATATCAGATTTGATTTCCAACTATTTGTTATATGATACTGAATTACTATCAGAGTTAATAAAATTTCAATTAATATCAGAGTTAGTAAAATTTCAAATATTAATCAATTCATATATTATGATATTATCATACTATTTAAAATTAATATTGTCTTAATATAAGAATTATTTTTTTTTATAAAGACATTTTTTTAATATCAGATTTAATATCAAAGTCAGAGTTAGTTGTCTTAATATATGATATTCTGTTGATATCATAGTTTTGAAACAAAATATTTAAAATCAAAATCAAAAAAATTTATTATTTTGGATGTTCTATGACGAATACATATTAATATTCTCTTAATATCATAGTTAGTTTACATTTATTAAGTAATTTGCAACTGACATATATTTCAGAATGTAAATTTGTAGATTAGGATTTTTTTTTTTTTTTAATTTCACATTTTTTAATAAATGATATTGACTTAATATCAGAGTTAGTTGTCTTAATATATCACACTATTTTAATATCAGAGTGTCTAAAACAAAATATTGATATTCACATCCTATTTTTAATTTTTTTTTTATATAATTGCATGTTATAATGAGGTATATCTATTAATATTGTCTTAATATTAGACTTAGTTTTGCCTTTACATACATGTCAAATATTAAAATATCAATTTAAGTCAAAGTTTTACATTTAATTTTAATATAGTTTTTCAATAATGTTGATTTTTTTTAATTCATGTTGTTTTTAAGTATATTTTTGACATTCAAGATATTTGTATTAATATCAGTGTTAGTTGTATAGATATATGATATTGTATTACTATCAGAGTGTCTTAATATCAGAGTTAGTAAAATTTCAATTAATATCAGAGTTAGTAAAATTTCAAAGATTAATCAATTCATATATTATGATATTATCATACTATTTAAAATTCAAATTCAATGCAAGAATTTAAGATGAAGAAGAACATAAAGTTGAAAACCAATTATTATTACAATATGAATTGTCATAGCCTGTTCAACCAACAAATAAACTAAAATCACTCAAATAAATCTACCATGGCTGTGGGGGAAGCTCGTTCGAGTTTCAACAGCTTCCTAGCCAACTCCCAGTTGTTTTTGATATTTTCATTCCTATCATGACTCCTATCGCTTTGCATGATATTGATTGTCTTTAGCGTCCGGGAACATGCAAGTATACACTTTATTAAAGTTAATTCATGCTCTGTTCTAGGAAAATATCAAAATACCACGGTCTGTAGCTGGCCATGGCTGAATGTGTTTCTATCTACAACATTAGAAAAGTTTTCCAAAGGTAAAACACTAAGCGTGTTTGCAGCCTGAAAAATGAAATAGTGTTGAGATACGAAACATGGCAATTTAGTAATGTTTATTTGATACATATGCAATACAACATTACACTTACTCTGGTATCCAGCATTTTCAAATTTGGAGATGCCCGAATCATTACAATGGTGAATTCTACCATAAGACTATTCGAAAATCGACATCGGACGACTCAAGGTTAATCGAGGATACAAAGGATCATTCATCCTAGAATTAGCTTCATTTATCAACTACAACAAGTTTTAAAAATTAAATTTCATTAGTGTGTACAAATTTCTTTAACATTGTAATTATAAGTTGTAAAACTCAGATTGTTCTTACCGTGCAATCACCAAATTCCAAAGAAAGAGTCTCAAGATTTTGTAGTCTCGTCAGTTGAAAGATATCGGATGTTGTGATTGTCGTCACAACATTATAAAGACAGAATCTCAAATCCAACTTCTTCAAATTCGTAAGTTTTGCAATATCGCATAGTCTCATCTCGTTTGTACTAGGACGATTCATTTTAAGAGACTCAAGTGAGGGACAACCAGCAATAAAGTCCCAAACTGTACCGCTTAGGAAATTTACATGAATTAATTCTAAGCTCGAGATTTGGGAAGCCATGAAAATATTCCAAAGTAGCCATAGCACAAAGATGAAGTACCATATGTTTCAATTCGATCACGAGAGTAAAGTTGGGTTGGGATCGAATCGGGTCACCATACCGGTTTGTAATAATCAACTCCTCGGCCCATGTTCACCAAAACAAGAGCCAGTCACGAATCTCTTCATAATGAAAGTTGTGTCTTCCAATCATTGATATTGGCTCTACAGAGAAGACAAACTTTCTTATTGGACCTATAAGCCGTTTTAAGAGTCTAGTAACAAGCCTCCCATCAAACTCATATGTTTCATCAATTATGACATCGGTGAGCAATGTCCACTTAGACCTCCAGTTTCGCGCTAAACTAGAGGTTCTCACCGCTTCTAATAAAGGCAAACGATTCAAAATATTAGTGATTACTATATCGGGCATGTTGCTAATACGATTGATCTACATGGTATTATTGGAAGTTGGATTTGTCTTTTTGAGTTATGGAAATGAGGATTTACGTTAGGTTTTTAATATTCAGGAGATCGTTTCTGGATAAGGGTTGAATTTGAAACACTATATAAACAAATTGTTGATGTACACTTGTACAGTGATGTTAAACTGTCAATAATATCATATCAAAAAAACATATAAAAAACTTGAATGAGCACTAGTAAATAACACTTAGATTTTTTTTTCTATCTATTAATATCACAAATAATTTTTATAGTAAATAATTTTTTTTCTAGTAAATGATACCATTTTTTAACATATCATATTTCCTTAATATCAGAGTTAGTTGTCTTTAATATATTATATTTTCTTAATATCAGAGTTCTGAAACAAAATATTAATCTTCACATCGTATTTAAAAACAAAATAAAAGTAAAATTTATAATTGCATTTTCTAATGTGATAGTTAGTTGTTTCCATTTTTTATTTTAGTATCACACTGTGTTAGAAGATAAAGTATCAGAATAATTACCATTGAAATTTTATTTAAATTTCATATTTTTAATATATGATATTTTCTTAATATCAAATTTAGTTGTCTTAATAGTTTATTTAATATCACATCGACATACTTGTATTTTTATTATAGTTTCTTAAGTCAAACAGATATTCAAATATCGAGTTAATTGTTATTTTTTTGTATTTTAATATCACGGTGTGTTTAAATTACATATATTTTAATATATGATATTTTCTTAATATCAAAGTTAGTTGTCTTTAATATATGATATTGTCTTAATATCGAGTCTAAAAAAAATAAAAAAAAAAAAATAAATCGGAGAAAATTTTATAATTGAATCTTCTATGACGTATACATAATAAAATTGTCTTAATATCATTGTTTGTTTGACTATGCATATTATACATTTATTAAGTAATTTCAAACCGACATAAATGTTGGATACTATTTTATAGTGGTTAAAGATATCTCCTCGAGACACAAAATATCACTCGTCTGTTCTAATCTTTTAAAGTTGATTTTGACAATACACAAGACATTAATGAATATAATTTTAATTTAATTAGATAACAAGATGTTACTTAAATTTCATATTTTTTAATATACGATATTTCTTTAATATCAGAGTTAGTTGTCTTAATATATAACTTTTTTTTATTATCAGAGTTTCTAAAACAAAAAATTAATATTCACATTCCTATTTAAAAATAAAATCAATTTTTTTTTTAATAATTGCATGTTCTAAAGAACTATGTATATTAATATTGTCTTAATATCAGACTTAGTTTTGGATTTGACGTATATATTTATTAAGTAATTTTAATCTATATTCAATAACACACTGACATACATGTCAGATAGTGATGAAAAATTCTTCCTCAAGACTTCAAATATCAATCAATGTCAAAGTTTTTCATTTAATTTTAATATAGTTTTTCAATTATGTTGCTTTTTAAAATATATTTTTGTTTTTATTTAAATTTACTAAATAATTTTAAATTTACTGTGATATTAAACTTATTCTAATATTATTAGAGTATGTAAATTTCATAGTTTAATAAAGATGTTTTACATTAAAACAACTTTGATGTACCGTGTTAAATAATTATTTAATATCATAGTAACTTAATATGACATTAATATCATAGTAATTTGTAAGCAGTAGTAATTTTTCTTTTTACAGCAGTATATATTCTTTTTTTAAATTTCATATTTTTAATATATGATATTTGTGTTAATGTCAGAGTATCAAAAGTCCTACTTGTATTTTTCTTATAGTACATATAAAACTTATTATTTTTCCTCTATAAATACGACCATTTTCGATCTCACAAAAAAACAGACCAAGCAATCAACTCATTATAAATTTCAATCTATATTCAAAAATATTGATGATCATTTTGTTGTATAATTTTATTTTTTTGCTTCGTTAATATATGAAATCTATATATTTTACCGAATATTGAAAGTGAAACAACTTACAAGTAAACAATTTTTCTTACAAATCATCAAGTTGTCTCACTAAGTGTTACCCAAAACCCTAAATCCTAAACCCTTAAGTATTTCATCTTCAAGAATAATCAATGGTGTATGATAATCTGTATAAAGCTACAAACAGTTTTTTTGTTGCTTTTTAAAACCTTATTCTATCAAAATCATATGTCATTGAACATTTTTGTTTTTACAGTTTCATCAACAAAGCTTAGAAATGATGCTATATGATCATGCTTTGCAGTAGTCACAGTTGATGAAGCAGAAGAGGTTTGGGGTGAAAGAAGTGGGATCAAGGAATGAGTTTATAATTACGATGAAGATAACAATCAAGTAGTTGCTAATGTTTTTTTATTTTTTGATGTCTTTTTATGTATGACTTTCAGTATGAAAAACAACTGCTGTGTAATGTAAAATGCAATTATGCATATATCTATTTCAACAAGTCATAGTAATTATGATATTAATATCTATTTTTTACATTTTATGCTATGAAAATCAATGATAACTTAAATTTATATTTTAATATGATTGTCACATTTAATTTCTATATTTACTTGCACTAAAACTTATTCTGATATTAAAACTGGGAGAACCATACAATTCTTATTAGCAGTAGAAAAATTTGTTTGCAGCAGCAGAAAAATTTGTTGCAGCAGCAGTAATACGATCATCAGACAGTCTTGCTTTCCTAATAATGAAATCTATATTACAAAAATCAGAAATTTCTTAATTTCTTTCTTAATCATCAAAAATAATATCAAAATTTCTTAATATCACATAAGAATAAGGACAATTAAAATCTGACTAACAACAATATTTAATGTCACAAAACAGTACCTTTTCTTTCAAAAAATAATTGACCATTTTTTTTCCTATTGCCTCTTCTGCATACTTATCAAATATTTCTAAGTGATATTAAATATCCATTTTTTTTTTATTTTTTTTTTACATTTATCTAGACAAATAGAATTACCAATAAAATAATTTTCTGCAGCAGTAGAAGAATTTGTTGCAGCATCAGTAACATTTATTTGCACTAAAACTTATTCTGATATTAAAACTGGGAGAACCATACAATTTTTATTAGCAGCAGAAAAATTTGTTGCAGCAGCAGAAAAATTTGTTGAAGCAGCAGTAATATTTAGTTACAACAAAGATATTCTGATATTAAAAATGGGAGTACCATACAGTTTACTATAATCAGACATTCATGCTTTCTGAATAATAAAATATATATTACAAAAATCAGAAATTTCTTAATATCTTTCTAAATCATCAAAAATAATATCAAAATTTCTTAATATTACATAAGAATAAGGTCAATTAAAATCTGACTAACAACAATATTTAATGTCACAAAATTTCTTAATATCACATAAGAATAAGGTCATTGACCATTTTTTTTTCTTGTTGCCTCTTCAGCACACTTATCAAATATTTCTACATCTTCAAATGTAAAAAAATTTGGATCTCTAATATTTTTAATTTCATTGCTTATCTTGCAAAGAGCTTCCCATATACCTGGATGTATTTCATCTTTCAAAGGTGGCAAACCAAATTCTTTAACAACCTTTACAATCATCAAAGCAGCACCATCAACTATCGCTCTTACTTTGTCTAGACAAGTTTCATGAATCTATACAAGAAATATATAATATATCAAATTTTTTATAAACTGTAATAGTATATGCAAAACTTTATTATGATTATATAAAGCAATAATACCTGATCCTTATCGTACTCTAGCAAATCGAAGTAAATGTGACTGTCACAAATAGAAAAATCTTCAAATACTTCCATTCTTTTCTCCAGCTTTTTGAGATGGTAGTGTAGCACACATATATTTGTTGTGTCATAAGGATAATTGCCGCATGTCAAATATTTTAATGTTTTAGTTAATAAAGAATTTGCAGCCTTAATTTCTTGTTTAACTTGACTCAAGCATTTTCGCATTTTTTGCTTATAATCAGACGAAAAATCATCCACTGCTGAACTTTCTTCTTCATCAACTAACCTTTCTTCTCCTTCTGTTGAATATAACAAGCCGATAGTTAAGATTTTTTAATATTAGATTAACTATCAGCAGAAATTCTTAATATCTCTCTAAATCATCAGAAATAATATCAAAATTTCTTAATATCACATAAGAATAAAGACAATTAAAATCTGACTAACATCATTGACCATTTTTTTTTCCTGTTGCCTCTTCTGCACACTTATCAAATATTTCTACATCTTTATATCTCTCTAAATGATCGAAATAATATCAAAATTTCTTAATATCACATAAGAATAAGGACAATTAAAATCGACTAAAAAATTTGGATCTCTAATATCTTTAATATCGTTGCTTATCTTGCAAAGAGCTTCCCATATAGATGGATGTATTTCATCTTTCAAAGGTGGCAAATTAAATTCTTTAAAGATTTACAATCATCAAAGTCTGCAAACATCAACTATGATTATATAAAGCAATAATATCTCGATCCTTATCGTAATCTAGAAAATCGAATAATATACTATGATTATATTTGTTGTTTCATACTGGAAAAGTCATACACAAAAGATAATATACTTCAATATTTTGAGATGGTAGTGTAGCAAAACTTTACTATGATTATATTTGTTGTTTCATAAGGATAATTGCCGCATGTCAAATAATCAAATATCAGAGTTACCTGTTCTATTTTTATTTAATGTCACAGTGTATTTAAATTTCATAATATATGTATTTTTCTTAGTCAAACAGATAGTCAAATATGATATTTGTCTTAATATCAAAGTTAGTTGTCTTTAATATATGATATTGTCTTAATATCAGAGTCTTCTGTTTTAATCTTAATATCAGAGTCTTCTGTTTTAATCTTTAAATTGTCTTAATATCATAGTTTGTTTGTCAGATACTATTTTTATAGTGGTTAAAGATATCTCCTCGAGACACAAAATATCACTGTCTGTTTTAATCTTTAAAGTTGATTTTAATATAATGTCAGAAAATATACCTACCAATGTCGGTTTATATTCATTAGTTTTGAAATAAATTTCAACAACAACCTTATCCTTATTTTGCTATCTGATTTGATCATTCCACTTCAATAATGTAATAAAAAGTGTTTAAAAAGGGAATATTACATATCTTTTTAAGAAAAGTTTTTTTTTTTTCTTTGAAGTCTTAATCTATGGAAGCTCCTTTTTACAAAAAGGTTTGTGATTTCCTTTTAATAACTTTTAATTTATGTTTATTAATTCTTTAGACTGATTATATCTTTTTTTTTCCCAGAATGCTGGAATTATTATTTTGTATATATTTTTCAATGAAACCTAAATATTTTACCGAATTTTATCAAATCTAAGCAGCTGGAATGTCAACAGATAAATATCACAATCTCTCCAGAAGATTTGATAATATTGCCATTGAAAGGAGCATCAGTCTCTCAATTCTCGAATATGCTTGGTTCTTCGGGAAAAAAATGAACGAGCGTTCGAGACGAGGACGTAACGTAGTCAAGATAGGTTATGAAGAATATATATTTGTTTTGTTGGTGTTTTTCATTTTGGTTTCAAATTTTGAATCGTGTTTTGATAACTGTTGTTGCTCACGCTTTTGTGATATAAATGATTGAGTGTTTGAGACAGTGTGTAATGTACTCAAGATAATTCTTAAATGAAGAATTATGTATATATCTATTTCAACAAGTCATAGTAATTCTGATATTAATGTCTTTTTTTACGCTATGATTGTCACATTTAAATTCTATACTAGAAACAGCAGTAGAAATTTTTCATTAGCAATAGAATCTCCAACATAAAATATTTCTGTGCAGCAGCAGAAAAATTTGTTGCAGCAGCAGATCAATTTATTGTAGCAGCAGTAATATTTTAGTTACACCAAACTTGTTCTAATATTAAAACTGGGAGTACCATACAGTTTACTAGAGTAATAAAATCTATATTACAAAAATCAGAAATTTCTTAATATCTTTCTTGACTTTTCCAGTATGAAATTTCTTAATTAGTTGCTAATGTTTTTTATTTTTTAAACAACTATTGTGATATAAACAACTGTTGTGTAATGTAAGATGCAATTATGCATATCTCTATTAAAACAAGTCAAAGTAATTCTGATATTAATGTCTTTTTTTACGCTATGATTGTCACATTTAAAATCTATACTAGAAACAGAAGTAGAAATTTTTCATTAGCAATAGAATCACCAACATAAAATATTATGTGCAGCAATAGAAAAATTTGTTTGCAGCAGCAGAAGAATTTGTTGCAGCAGCAGTAATATTTTAGTTACACCAAACTTGTTCTGATATTAAAATTGCGAGTACCATTTACTATCATCAGACAGTCTTACTTTCTGAATAATAAAATTTATATTACAAAAATCAGAAATTTCTTAATATCTCTCTAAATCATCAGAAATAATATCAAAATTTCTTAATATCACATAAGAATAAGGACAATTAAAATCGACTAACATCATTGACCATTTTTTTTATTGTTGCCTCTTAGACACTTATCAAATATTTCTACATCTTCAAATGTAAAAATTTGGATCTCTAATATCTTTAATTTCTTTGCTTATCTTGCAAAGAGCTTCCCATATAGCTGGATGTATTTCATCTTTCAAAGGTGGCAAATTAAATTCTTTAATAGCATTTACAATCATCAAAGCTGCAGCATCAACTATCACTCTTACTTTGTCTAGACAAGTTTCATGAATCTATACAAGAAATATATAATATATCAAATTTTTTATAAACTGTAATAGTATATGCAAAACTTTATTATGATTATATAAAGCAATAATACCTGATCCTTATCGTACTCTAGCAAATCGAAGTAAATGTGACTGTCACAAATAGAAAAATCTTCAAATACTTCCATTCTTTTCTCCAGCTTTTTGAGATGGTAGTGTAGCACACATATATTTGTTGTGTCATAAGGATAATTGCCGCATGTCAAATATTTTAATGTTTTAGTTAATAAAGAATTTGCGACCTTAATTTCTTGTTTAACTTGACTCAAGCATTTTCGCATTTTTGCTTATAATCGACGAAAAATCATCCATCTTGAACTTTCTTCTTCATCAACTAACCTTTCTTCTCCTTCATTGAATATAACAAGTCGATAGTTAAGATTTTTAATATCGATTAACTATCGTGAGAAATTTTAATATCTCTAAATCATCGAAATAATATCAAAATTTCTTAATATCACATAAGAATAAAGACAATTAAAATCGACTAACATCATTGACCATTTTTTTCATGTTGCCTCTTACGCACACTTATCAAATATTTCTACATCTTTATATCTCTAAATGATCAGAAATAATATCAAAATTTCTTAATATCACATAAGAATAAGGACAATTAAAATCTGACTAAAAAAATTTGGATCTCTAATATCTTTAATATCGTTGCTTATCTTGCAAAGAGCTTCCCATATAGATGGATGTATTTCATCTTTCAAAGGTGGCAAATTAAATTCTTTAACAGCATTTACAATCATCAAAGCTGCAGCATCAACTATGATTATATAAAGCAATAATATCTGATCCTTATCGTAATCTAGAAAATCGAATAATATACTATGATTATATTTGTTGTTTCATACTGGAAAAGTCATACACAAAAGATAATATACTTCAATATTTTGAGATGATAGTGTAGCAAAACTTTACTATGATTATATTTGTTGTTTCATAAGGATAATTGCCGCATGTCAAATACTCAAATATCAGAGTTACCTGTTCTATTTTTATTTAATGTCACAGTGTATTTAAATTTCATAATATATGTATTTTTCTTAGTCAAACAGATAGTCAAATATGATATTTGTCTTAATATCAAAGTTAGTTGTCTTTAATATATGATATTGTCTTAATATCAGAGTCTTCTGTTTTAATCTTAATATCAGAGTCTTCTGTTTTAATCTTTAAATTGTCTTAATATCATAGTTTGTTTGTCAGATACTATTTTTATAGTGGTTAAAGATATCTCCTCGAGACACAAAATATCACTGTCTGTTTTAATCTTTAAAGTTGATTTTAATATAATGTCAGAAAATATACCTACCAATGTCAGTTTATATTTATTAGTTTTGAAATAAATTTCAACAACAACCTTATCCTTATTTTGCTATACAGATTTGATCATTCCACTTCAATAATGTAATAAAAAAGTGTTTAAAGAAGGAATATTACATATCTTTTTAAGAAAAGTTTTTTTTTTTCTTTGAAGTCTTAATCTATGGAAGCTCCTTTTACAAAAGGTTAGTGATTTCCTTTTAATAACTTTTAATTTATGTTTATTAATTCTTTAGAGTGATTATATCTTTTTTTCCCGAATGCTGGAATTATTATTTTTGTATATATTTTTCAATGAAACCTAAATATTTTACCGAATTTTATCAAATCTAAGCAGCTGGAATGTCAACAGATAAATATCACAATCTCTCCAGAAGATTTGATAATATTGCCATTGAAAGGAGCATCAGTCTCTCAATTCTCGAATATGCTTGGTTCTTCGGGAAAAAAATGAACGAGCGTTCGAGACGAGGACGTAACGTAGTCAAGATAGGTTATGAAGAATATATATTTGTTTTGTTGGTGTTTTTTATTTTGGTTTCAAATTTTGAATCGTGTTTTGATAACTGTTGTTGCTCACGCTTTTGTGATATAAATGATTGAGTGTTTGAGACGAGTGTGTAATGTACTCAAGATAATTCTTAAATGAAGAATTATGTATATATCTATTTCAACAAGTCATAGTAATTCTGATATTAATGTCTTTTTTTACGCTATGATTGTCACATTTAAATTCTATACTAGAAACAGCAGTAGAAATTTTTCATTAGCAATAGAATCTCCAACATAAAATATTTCTGTGCAGCAGCAGAAAAATTTGTTGCAGCAGCAGATCAATTTATTGTAGCAGCAGTAATATTTTAGTTACACCAAACTTGTTCTAATATTAAAACGGGAGTACCATCTTGTTTACTAGAGTAATAAAATCTATATTACAAAAATCGAAATTTCTTAATATCTTTCTTGACTTTTCCAGTATGAAATTTCTTAATTAGTTGCTAATGTTTTTTAATTTTTAAACAACTATTGTGATATAAACAACTGTTGTGTAATGTAAGATGCAATTATGCATATCTCTATTAAAACAAGTCAAAGTAATTCTGATATTAATGTCTTTTTTTACGCTATGATTGTCACATTTAAAATCTATACTAGAAACAGAAGTAGAAATTTTTCATTAGCAATAGAATCACCAACATAAAATATTATGCAAAGAATAGAAAAATTTGTTTGCAGTGAGAAGAATTTGTTGCAAAGAAGTGATAATATTTTAGTTACACCAAACTTGTTACGATATTAAAATTGCGAGTACCATTTACTATCATCGACGGTCTTACTTTCGAATAACAAAATCTATATTACAAAAATCGAAATTTCTTAATATCTCTAAATCATCGATATAATATCAAAATTTCTTAATATCACATAAGAATAAGGACAATTAAAATCGACTAACATCATTGACCATTTTTTTTTTATTGTTGCCTCTTCTGCACACTTATCAAATATTTCTACATCTTCAAATGTAAAAAAATTTGGATCTCTAATATCTTTAATTTCTTTGCTTATCTTGCAAAGAGCTTCCCATATAGCTCGATGTATTTCATCTTTCAAAGGTGGCAAATTAAATTCTTTAACAGCATTTACAATCATCAAAGCTGCAGCATCAACTATCACTCTTACTTTGTCTAGACAAGTTTCATGAATCTATACAAGAAATATATAATATATCAAATTTTTTATAAACTGTAATAGTATATGCAAAACTTTATTATGATTATATAAAGCAATAATACCTGATCCTTATCGTACTCTAGCAAATCAAAGTAAATGCGATCATCACAAATAGAAAAATCTTCAAATACTTCCATTCTTTTCTCCGACTTTTGAGATGGTAGTGTAGCACACATATATTTGTTGTGTCATAAGGATAATTGCCGCATGTCAAATATTTTAATGTTTTAGTTAATAAAGAATTTGCACCTTAATTTCTTGTTTAACTTGACTCAAGCATTTTCGTATTTTTGCTTATAATCGGACAAAAATCATCCTTCTTGAACTTTCTTCTTCATCAACTAACCTTTCTTCTCCTTACATTGAATATAACAAGTCGATAGTTAAGATTTTTAATATCATATTAACTATCGACTACTAGTACTAAGTTACTATTTTTGCTACTAGTAATAATTTGAATTAATTATCGATTATCCGAATTAACTACTTTATCAAATTTATTAAGTAAGTAATATGAAAGAAATTTCTTAATAATTCTTGATATCGATTACCTATCATAATAATTTTTCGAGACAATTTATAAACATGAAAGAAATTTTTGATATCAGATTACCTATCATAATAATTTTTCAGAGACAATTTATAAACATGAAAGAAATTTCTTAATAATTGATTAACTACAATTATTATCATATGCCCTTTTTCAGTTTATAATTATTAACAGAATAAAAATGATAAGAAAATCAAAATTTCGTTAATATCAGAATAGGTATCATCAGACACAATTAATATCAGAATAAACATTATAACGAAAAAAATTAAAGATCTTAATATGATATAAGCAATCTTGAGTTTACATATCAGAATAAGCACATAAAGAAAAAAAGAAGAATTTTTATATACTTATTATCAGAATGACAATGTTAAGAAAAAGGGAATTCGTTAATATCGATTAGCTCTCATCGACACCTTTAATATCGAATAAAATGATAACGAAACGTAAATTTATTAATATCATATAAGTAATCTTGGTTTACAATTAATATCGAATAAAAATGTTAAGAAATTTTAATCGGTATATTTATAATGAACCTTATTAACTTCGGTTTGAGACACGTTAATATCGAATAAAATGAAAGCGAAACGAAAATATCTTAATATCTGAATAAAATTTTTAAGAATTTTTGTTGTGTTAATGTTAAATTAGCTATATTCATTTAATAAAAATGTTAATAAGAATGGAAATATCTTAATATCATATTAGAAAGCTTGATTAAAATTAATATCGAATAAGTATCTTAAGAAAAAATTAATTATGTTAATATCGAATAGCTATCTTCGTTTGAATTATATCGAATAGCAATATTCTTAATATCGATTATCTATCATCGGATATCCCTAATATCGGACTAACTATCATAAAAATTCTTAAATTGAAATTAAGAAACTTACCTTCGTTTATTTACGCAAATCTTAAACTTGATGAAATCATTTTTTAGATTTTTTTTTTTTTTTTGATTTTTTTTAGTTTATGTTTTGTATGTTTTCTTATTCGGATCTACACCGATATTATAATAATATAGATTAATTACGAAAATGCCACCACGTTTTTTAACGTAGATCGGATGGACGCTTGATCGTGCGGTGACATTCATCCGTACCATCCGTACTTTAAAGTTGGAACGCACCGATCCCTTATATATATATATATATATATATATATATATATATATATATATATATATATATATATATTTGTAAGTGAAGCATCACCCTTCGGTTAAGTCACACGGATTGCCATCAAGGCAATTTTAATGGGCAAGATGAGATTACCATAAAAACAAAAAACAAATCAATCTTTTCCTCTCTTTGTTGTACCATAACATACTAACTAATAAAACCAAAACACATTCATTTCTCCATCTCAGATTCCCATCGCCACAAACCACCCACTTCGACCACAGGAGTCCGCGTCCAAACACGTACTCATACCAACATCACAAGTAATCGAAATACACACCGCTGAACCACACACTCGAACCATTCATGGTCTATCTTTGTTAGATCTTAGATTAATGTTTTTTATGTAGATCGATGTAGAACTACATAGATTTAACAAGGTAGGTTTTTGTGGTTTACTCTATGCAATATGATACGTATGTATTAACCAAAAATAACTATTATACAAAAGTATTAGATCGACACCTTTTGGATGAAGGCGTCATCTTGGTCCAACTGAGATATTAATTTGAAAAAAGTACACGTTTGGTCCTTGTGGTTTGCTCATATTTCATGTTTAGTCTTTAAGTCGTTTTAATTACACAAGAGATACCTATTTTTGAAACCTTGCACTCACTTAGTCCCTATTTTGGAAGGGCTGTTAGTTTCTACGTTAAGTGTTTGCACTGTTAGTCCCCCCATTAATAATTTTTGCATCGTAAGTCCTATTTTTTCAAATAATAGTTTTCACCAGTTAGTCCATCCGTTAATAATAGTTTTCGCCTATTTTTTACGTTTTTATCCGTTTTCGTTCGTTTTTTACGTTTTCCGTCCCTCTTTTACGTTTTTATCTGTTTTCGTCTGGTTTTACGTTTTTGTCCATCTTTATCAGCTTTCTTCCATTTTTTATCCGTTTTCGACCTCTTTTTTTTTTTTTTTTTTTTAAATTTTTTACGTTTTTGTCCGTTTTTATCCATTTTCGTTCGGCTTTTTATCCGTTTTCGCCCTTTTTTAATGTTTTTATATGTTTTTATCATTTTTTTACGTTTTTATCCGTTACTTTACGTTTACGCCCGTTTCTAACGTTTTTTTTTTTCAGTTTTTTGTCCGTTTTTGACATGTTTTGTCCGTTTTTATCAGTTTCGCCCATTCTTTTAACGTTTTTGTCTGTTTTTATCCATTTTCATTCTTTTTTTTATCCGTTTTTGCAGATTTTTTATGTTTTTATATGTTCACGTCCTTTTTTATGTTTTTGTCCGTTTTTATCTGCTTTTTTACGTGTTCGCCCGGTTTTTACGTTTTTGTCTCTTTTTATCCGTTTTCGTTCATTTTTATCCGTTTTCGCCAGTTCTTTTACGTTTTTGTCTGTTTTTATACATTTTCGTCCTTCTGTTTTATACGTTTTCGTTCATCCTTTTACGTTCTTGTCTATTTTTTTATTTTATGCTTTCGTCCATTTTTAGGTAGTTTTCGCCCCATTTTTTACGTTTTGGTCCGGATAAAAACTGGCAAAAAGGGGAAAAAACAGACAAAAACAGACGAAAATGTATAAAACAGACAAAAAGCGTAAAAACAACGGACGTAAAATATAAAAACAGATGAAAAGAGATAAAAACGGACAAAAAGGTAGTAAAATGGACGGTAACATATAAAAACAGTCGAAAATGGATAAAAACGGATGAAAAGCGGAAAAAAGGGCGAAAATGGATTAAAAAACGAACGAAAATGGATAAAAACAGACGAAAACGTAAAAAACGGGCGAAAACTTAAAAAAACGGACGAAAACATATAAAAACGTAAAAACGTACGAAAACAAATGAAAAAAATATAAAAATGGACAAAACGTAAAAAAACGGGCGAAAAAGGATAAAAAACGAACGAAAAACGATGAAAACGGGCAAAAACGTAAAAAGAGGTCGAAAACGGATAAAAACGGACGAAAGCGTAAAAAAATAAATGATAGATATATAAACAGATGAAAACGGATAAAAGCGTAAAATACGAACGAAAAACGTAAAAAAATGGTGGGAAACGGATAAAAAAACGTACGAAAACGGATAACAACGAAAAAAAAAACATAAAAAATAGGCGAAAACTATTATTAACGGAGGGACTAACTGGCGAAAACTATTATTTGAAAAATAGAACTAACGGTGCAAAAATTATTAAGGGAGGGACTAACGGTGCAAACACTTAACGGAGAAACTAACGGCCCATCGAAAATAGGGACTAAATGAGTGCAGAGTTTCAAAAATAGGCATCTCTGGTGTCGTTAAAACGACTCAGGGACTAAACATGAAATCTGAGAAAACCATAGTGACCAAACGTGTAATTTTTTCTATTTCTTTTTTGTAGTTACGTATATATAATTAAGATAATTATTGATTAAGCAACTGAATGAGCTGAACAACCTTTGTAGAGCAATTATTAAGTCAACTGTGTCTGTTTGTGTGGATATATATGAAAACCCATTATTTGGTCATATAACAAAAGTTGAATTTACGATCCTTCGTCTATTCAAATATTCTGATTTTGTGCAAGCATATTCATGAAACTGATTTTTTTCTTTTGTTATTCTTACAAATAATGAATTTTATTCTTAGAGAAAAGTTGGTTTACCATATGTCAGATTTGATTATATAATCATTTTCATAATGCCTTTTTGAAGAATCATACGTGAAAAAATTAACTTGCTTTTTTGCAAAATATATATTTGATCATGGTGCATATGGTGACTTTTTTGGACATTGTTTGTTGTAACAGAACTGTAAGACAGGAAAAAATGATTTAATTTTACCAAAACATCAAGTCATTAGGTTGTTCTAAAATGATAAATATCTAAATTCTAAAAGAATAACATTTCAAACCACCCTATTAATATTCTTAATATATTCTACAATACTACACAAACAATTAAAACCATATATAATCCACATCTACTCCCACTTTCTACACCAATAATGATGCTTTAATAAAGTTGTTTGTTTATATTAGGGACCCTTACGTAAATTTCAATCCCATTTCCCTACACCAATAATTCCTCCACTAATTTCCAATTTTCCATGTCTTTTTTTTTTTTTTTTATAACAAACGAAATATCTTGGAAATCTCTAACCATATTGGTCCAAAAATCTATGAAGATGAATTGAAAGAAATATCTTAGCAAATTAAAAAAATATTTTTTTTTTGAAAGGTAAACTTCATTAGAAAAAGCCCGCCAACCCACAAAACGGGGCGGCACAAACACCAACAACACCAATTCCATAATTACAAATTTACACCAACGGTCCCAATCCAAAGAAGGGACCTTCGCTCTATTTTTTGCCCAAAGAAAACCCAGCCCTTTGATGTCCCCTATAATGTCTTCGATCCTGGCTTTCTTTCTTTGATACTTTTGATTATTCCTCGCTCTCCAAATACACCAGCATCCAATAATAATAATACCATAGAAAATTTCTTTGGCTTTCCCCGACAACCCCACAAAATTATGAACATCCAGAAGATCTTTAAATGAAAATGCAAAGAAGTTTTGAACCTTGCACCAAACTGAAATTTGTTGCCATATCCTGGAAGCAATGATACATCCCGTGAACACATGCTCCACCGACTCTTCCTCATCTCCACAAAGCACACACGACACATCCACAACCGGGATATTTCTATGTCTCAACGCACACATAGTCGGAATTCTACCCATCTCAGCCCACCACCCAAAAATATTACATTTCTTCGGAATCCATTTACACCACTCGAAAACGGAGATGTTGCTGAAATCCATGCCCTCATACAACAATTCCCTAACTGCACTGACTGAGAAGACACCGTTACCAACCCCTATCCAACCCCAGCTATCCGTCGAATCCGAAAGCACTGTCGCACCTAACAAAGAGTTAAGGATCTCCAATTCTGATCTTTCCTCAGCCTCCAAAACCGATCTTTTCCACTTCCAGACCCGAAGAAATCCAGTTTCCGACCTTTTTATCCTGTCACTAACCTTACATCTTTTCTCCGACTCAACCCGAAAAAGCTTAGGGCAAACACTCATCAGCGGAATATTCATCAACCAAGGATCAATCCAGAAAGAAATACTATTCCCATTTCCCACTTTTCCTTTAAAAAATCTTCTGATAGGCAACCCCGACACCACAGTTCTAGACAAAACATTAACGATACTACTCCACACACCGTTTAAATTTTTCCGGACCGGGAGAAAATCCCAGCTTCTGTTGGAGATGTGACACGCCTCAACCACTTCACACCAGAGATTACTCCTTTCTTTTTTAAACCGCCACCCCCATTTGGCCAACAACGCCACATTTATGAACTTCAATTTACACAACCCGAGACCCCCACACTTCTTAGGCGTGCAAACTCTATCCCATGACACCCAATGGATCTTATGCACCTCTTTTGACCCTCCCCATGAAAATCTGCTAGAGAGGGATTCCAAATCCTTTATAACCTTACACGGCGCTTTATAGAGCGAAAAATAATAAGCCGGAAAACTCTCCAAAATGGACTTAATAAGCGTGACTCTCCCCCCTATCGAAAGACTTTCAGCCTTCCATTTGGACAGTCTAGACTCAAACACATCAAAGACCGGTCTCCAATTGCTAATACGATTCATATTGGCCCCGACAGAAATACCCAAATATTTAAACGGAAACATCCCAACTTTACATCCAACCACTTTGGCTTTCTCGACGACCTCCCCCTCATTCACCCCAACCCCATATAAACATGTTTTGGCAAGATTGATTTTCAAACCCGAACATATGTAAAAGCACCTCAGAATTCGAACCACATTATATAGACAATCATCCGACCATTCACCAATGATAATAGCGTCATCCGCGAAAAGCAAGTGCGAAATAACAGGACCACCATTGGGGGATTGAAATCCCTTGATCAACCCTTCCTCCTGCGCCTTGCTAAGTATACACGATAACGCCTCCATTACAATAAGAAAAAGGAATGGGGAGATAGGATCTCCTTGAAGCATCCCTTTTTCAAACTGAAACTCGAAAGTAGGAGAGCCATTGACCAGAACCGAAGATCTAGCCGATTTAAGAATGCCTCTGATCCAAGAACACCACACCTGGGGAAAGCCCATCTGCTCCATAATGTCAACAACGAAATTCCAATTAACATTATCAAAAGCTTTCTCAAAATCTATCTTAAGAATAAATGTCTGCTTCTTATTCCTTTTACTCCAAGTAATAACTTCATTGATGATCAAAGGCCCATCCAGAATAAACTTATCTCTCAAAAACGCCGACTGCGACTTCGACACCACCTTACCCAGAACACACTTTAAGCGATTAGACAAAATCTTAGATATAGACTTACTAATAATCCCAACCAGACTAATCGGCCTGAAATCATTAAGCCCAACCGAGTCACGACCTTTAGGGATCAAAGTAATGAACGAAGAGCCACTTCCCACACTAATTTCACCATTGCTGAAAAAACACTCCATAATATCCCCAAAGTCCCTTTCAAACAAATTCCAGAAGTGCTTGATAAATCTAATATTAAACCCATCCGGACCCGGGGCCCGATCCTCCCCACAACCAAAAACCGCATCTTTAATCTCCGAACTAGAGAAGCTTTCAGTTAAGAAAGCCGAATCCTCCTCCGACATACGTTTTATGTTCCAGCAGCGAAGCTTTGGCCGAACTGGACATTCCTCCTTGAACCTCTGTTTGAAGAAATTAAAAATCTCCTTTTTGACCAAAGCAGGTTTGTTAACCCAAACCCCTTTAATCATCAACCCCGGGATGCCGTTACTCGCCTTCCTACTATTCACAACACCTTGGAAGAAGCGGGAATTCTCATCCCCTTCCATAGCCCATCTCACCCGAGCCTTTTGCTTAATATCCGCAAGTCTGCAATTCTCCAGCTCTTTTAACACTTTTTTACTTTCAGCATAAATCCACTCCTCTTCCTCCGCCAAGCTCCTAGTTTCCATCTCGACTTCAAGAAATTATATCTCCTCCCTAGCCTCCTCCTCCACACCACTTTCACTCTTTGACATTTCCTCCTTCCAACTATTGATACTATCTCTAATCCGGCCAAACTTCTTCATCAAGCTGGCATCAGGGGGACCCGTATCACCCGCGACATTTGTCGCAGCCCTCACCACTTCTTCAAATCCAACTTTCGATAACCATGAATTAAAAACTCTAAAAGGCCTAGGCCCAAAATTCTTCGACATCGTATTCAACGAAAGGGGCCAATGATCCGATTGAGACCCCGACAAAATCCTCAAACAAGCATCCGGCCACTTATTAAAAAAGTTAATACAAACCAACACCTTCAATTTTACTCAACTTCTTCCCAAATTCCCGAATACACGTGAACTTTTTTCCTTTCATGGAATACTCCAACAAACCAGCATTATGCAAAAAAGAGTTGAAATTCCTTGCACACGAGTTTTTGAAAACCGACCCCATCCTCTCCTCCAGGAATCTAACTGCGTTAAAGTCTCCCAAAATAACCCACATACCCTCCAAAGATAACACTAACGACTCGATTGCCTTCCACAACTCACGCTTCGCCACCACGCCTTGAGGAGCGTAAACATTCATGATGTTAACGACCTCATTTGTGCCTTTCATTCTCCCCGTCACAAGAAGAAAATTCCGAGCTTTAATCGAAGAGCTCACCGAGAAACGATCCTTATCCCACAAACTCAAGATACCCCCAAACTGTCCCACCGCACCCACAATATCCATACCATAATTTTTACTCCCCCATATAGCGTTCCCTACGAAACTCGACACAACCTCAGCCTTCGTTTCTTGGATCGCCAAGAAATCCACCCCATTCCTTCTCTTCAACTTACTTAACCAAGGAACCTTATCCAACCCCCTAACCCTCTCGCATTAATAGACAAATAATTCATAATTCAACAACATTAATACCTTCATCTATAATTGATTTCCTTAGCAAACCGTCAAAGCCAGCCAATTCCGCTCCCAAAACCTCGCCAATATTTACATAGCTTCCACTTCTTTCACCAAAAAGCTTCCATCTTCAGCTTCAAGTTCTACCGCCTTACCTCCCGCCTCCGCCATACTCTCAGAACCCGAAGCCTCAACATTAAGGTCCAATGAACCTCCACCTTCACACTGAACTTGAGACCCACTCGATCTGTTTTGCGTATCTCCATCCACCTCCTCATCACTATGAAGTATACCGATGAGTCTATCTAGATCAAAAGGGTATTTTTCCTCATCCCTTATTCTCTTTTTGGGCCGAACACACTCATTTGGGCTATTGTTAAAACTATGGACCTTATGGCCTCTTTTATAAACAATTTTAACGGGCCTCTTTTTATGCACAGGCCCACAATTAGAAGCATTGAATAATAGCATTTTATTGCCCCTTTCAACTTCCTCCACATCCCCCAACGTACTAGCTACCTTATCCTTGAAATTGCCTTGAGAACCCCCATTCAGGCTGTTAATACCACCCTCTTCCCCATGCATTGAGTCCCTCAATTCTCCTTCTTCCAACAAATCATCCGACGTTTCATTTACCTCTCGGTCTTCTTCCGATTTTGAAGCGTGCACCTCTTCCGGCACCGACTCATCCATTTTGTCATCTGAAATGGATTTCCTTTCCCCCTCCCTTTTGCCCACCACATCAGCGCACTCAGGTTCCCAATTTCCCCTTCCTCCGTTATCCATGTTTTGAACACTTTGTTTGTCCACTCAAGATCCACAGAATCGTATATTTTCTTGCCATCACCGACTAAAATCCCAATAAATCCCACAGAAATATCACCCTCCTCAAGACTGAGCTGAGACGGGTAGACGATCTTCCCAAACTGGCTCGCTATATCATCAAAAACCTCATTAGTTGCTAGGTTAATTGGTACCCCATGAATTTTAAGCCAGGCCACCCTTTCAAACGGCAAAGGTTGGCCAACCCAAAAATCCAACACCGAAAACCACTTTCTCCAGACCTCCTTCTTCCCCTTCAAGTCCAATGCGTCTTTTTTATCATGAAAATTCAGGAGTAAAGAAAGGCCGCCTACATACACAATATCAAGCCCACCGACCCTATTCTCTTCTAACAACTGTTTCATGCACGTAAGCGTTTTCAAGTCCAAAGCTCTGCCTATTAACGCCTTGCCCCTAATCTCATAAAAAGCAACAACATTATCCGGCACTTTAATGGATCTGCATACGGGCCCCACGGGAACACCACGACCCATACCTGACTTTCCATTAAGAACTGCCCTAAAAGACAACCCAACACCAGGATGGAAAGTATGCCCGTGTCCCAAATTCTGTCCCTCCGTTTCTTGTTCCTCTTGTTTCCTACCCTTCGGCATGTTAAACTTGTCCTGTTTCCTACCATCCCGCTCCTCCAATTCCTTCATCCCAACGTTCTCCACAGCGAACCTGGCAACGTTCACTTTCAGTTTACAGCTTCCCATCTTTACTCCATTCATCCTTTTTTCCATTTCCACCGCGTTTGTCACATTCCTAAACGTGATAAACCCAAACCTCTTTCCTTCCTTATCGCGCTTCCTGGCAATGTATGACCCCACTACCTCCCCGTAATACCCTAGAAACTCCGACACCTCCCTTGGGATACGCCCACTTGGGAGATTAGAAACAAAGAACTTAGTTACGTTCTTTACCCCTTCAGCATTCCCTTTATTACTTTGCCTTCCTTTTTTTCGGCGACCCGGGACGTCTGACCATTCCTCTTCCATTAGAGAGAGATTTTTGGGGTAGGTGAAAATATGATAGGGTTGTTTTTGTCCACAAGGTATTTGATTTCGCTTAAAAAAATACTTGGTTGACTAACATTATATATAGAGTAAAATACACTGTTCCGTTCGTCTCTAAGATCGTACCCAAAATACACTTTTCGTCCCAAATTAAAAATAAGTACACCTTATAACTTCAATTGACTTGTGTTTTACTTTAAATTATACACATTTTTTGAATGTAGTCAGTAACAACGTCGATTTTATTTTGTTTTTAATGGCAAGTTCGACAAATGGAATGATTTGGGCGTGAGTGTATTCATAGGAAAAAGTCTGGTAGGTTAACCTCAAAAGTCAACAAAATCAACTCCTGTATGCCAATAAAGATTTTTCTCCGTTGTTCATGAAAAAGTGAATTACTTGGGCTTTTGAGGTCGAACATGCTAGTATTCAACTTAAAACTTGTAGCATGCCATGATATGTTAGAGAAAAAATGTTTACTTAATTTAAATCCATCGCAAATGCTACAGATGAAAAGATGTTGGTGTAGACTAGAGTCTTAGCCTTGTAAATATTTGAAATAATAACAATGGTAGGTTTGACATCAAAAGTCAACAAAAAGCTTCTGAACTTGTGCTAATAAAGCTCTTTGTTCTGTAAATTAACTTGATATTAGGAACCAAGCTGAAGGACTTTGTTGCATCTATGAACGGGGACGAGAAGTTCCAATCTGAAATTGCAAAGATTCAGGGCGAGGTTCATGAGTATGGTAAACAATTCCCAACAATCGGGTTTGAGAAGGAAACAATGAATTACAAAAAATGAAGATGATTATTGCTTCACATAGAAGTTCAAACATAGTAACAATCGTCACATTAATTGTTACAGCTTTTGCTGATAGTGGGTTGTGTAAGATGGATGTTGTTGATGGTTTTTCACTTTTTTGTTTCGATAAGCAATATAATTCATTTGTTGTTGAATTGTGTCACACGTACGGTAATAAATGCAAGCAATAGAAAAATGAATATGGCGATGTCTATAGTTTTGATTCTTATCATATCTTTTTAGTTTTGTAGTACACACAAAGACGGCTGACATTAATGACCAATCCATCATACTCGAGTGATAATATGTTGATTTTGTAATTTTCATAAGATCTTGGAATTGTGATAACGAGATGATGGTGACTGTGGTGTGGTGACAGGATGATGATGGCAGTGGAGGTGACTGAGGTGATGGTAACAATGCAAGAAATAATGCAAGAAATAATGTGCCAACTATTTAGGCGCTATATATATATACAAATAAAGTAGATGTTATTCAGAAGACAAAGCTTCAACAAAAAGAGAATTGGATCTCAAATTAAACTTAATGTTTAACTCTTAAAAAACGCACACCTTGATGTGTTAATTTGTGTGAGAGAGAGAGAGAGAGAGAGAGAGAGAGAGAGAGAGAGAGAGAGAGAGAGTGTGTGGGTGTGGCTGAAAATAGGTGGGTGTGTGTGTGTGTGTGTTTTTTTTTGTCTTTGTAAAATAGGAAAAAGATAAGAGAAAGTTTCTTAGATTATAGAGAGTTGTCACACTCCGTCACCTTTCAAATTAGCGTCACTTCATCTTTATTTCTTCTCTCATTTGTCTTCACTCACTCTCACCTTTTCACCCGTAGTGGTCACACCAATCCATCAACTTTCATTAAAATACTCACTTTATGTGACAACCGGTAATTTTAAGAATAGCATTTTTACTATTTACCTTCGACTTTTTACTTTTTACGGTCTTATGAAATATTTACCGTACAATTAGGAAGTTATCCCACATATTCAAAATTTTCATCCTCGAACGACTCTCATTTCATCAAAAGTTTTTTTTTTGTGGTTTTCGCGATTCCCATCAAGGTCACCCAGACCAGTTGTGCTGTGACACGAGCACGCTTAACTATAAACAAAATCCAGTTTTCCATCAACTTTTACATTTTTACCAAGAGGTTATCCCGCATACAACTAGAAAACATCACACAACGGGTACCGGCACGAGTCTAGATACTACTTGCATTAATTAGCATATCATAATTTTCTAAAAGTTCATTTTACGGGTACTTCATTTATTCCATGTTTTCATTAAAACCCGCACCAATTTATTTTTACATCTCGTCTTTTATTATCAAACTTGTGCATAACCCCGACTAGTAGGCTCGGGAAACAAAGTAAAAATCGACACACACTTTCTCTCCTTTTCTTTGTGTCGACCAACTCAAAACCAAAAACATCCACATCGCCCAATAGGGTAAACCTAAGAGCATTTCATTTCTTATATAAACAACACAACACCACATTTCACCAACCATTATCAAAACCCTAGAAAATAAATATATCTCTCATCTTTCTCTCCTCCTTTCTCCCTCTCTCGGCCGCCGGCATCAACACCAACACCATTGGTGTTGATTGTTTTATTTCTTGATTTTTGGGTTGTACTTCCGAGGGTTCGGGTTTGTGGTGAAGATTTTGGTGTTATTAGTTATCATTTGGGGTTGTTTTAGTCTTGATCGTTCTCTAATCCTCCTCTAATCATCATTAATGTAAGTTAATCTTTTCATAAGAGGTTTTTATACTTTCTTAATCTTTATCGTCTCTACATCTTAAAAGGACGAGTTGATCGTTAAATTTCTCATTAAAAGGTATCTTTTTATGCATATATATTTCGACATATATGAAATATTTTAGGGAAAATTGTATCATTATGTTTGTGTGATTTATTTGGTTACATAAACGTGGAAAAAAGGGGTATTTTGGTAAAGCTTATTTGGTCATATAGCTTATTTGCTTATTTTCGGCTTATTGGCTTATTTTTGTATTATTATGCTAACAAAACATTGAGTATAGCTTATTTGATCTTATTATTAATTAAAGTTTGGAACTTTGATATCAAGTTAGCTAAATTGAGCTTTTTATTGAATAAAGTTGGGATCTTTGGTGCCGTATTAGCTTATTAGAGCTTATTATGGGATAAAGTTTGAATCTTTGGGTTCGTGTCAAACTTATTTGATTTGGTATTGTTGGAAAATAGTCATTTTTGTAAGACTTGCCAAAGTAAGATAAACAAACAGATAATGCCCAATTTTGGTTAAAATTTTACACTTACAAATATTACTTAAACCTATCCTCTAAAAATAATGACAAAAAGTCCAATCCGCGGCCACTTTGGCTTATTTTGATGTAAAATGCTTAAAAAGTCCAATCCGCGGCCACATGCTTATTTTGATGTTAAATGTTTAAAGAGTCTAATCCACTTCGGCTTATTTTGATATAAAATGTTTAAAAAGTTTAATCAACGGCCACTTCGGCTTATTTCGATGTAAAATGTGTAAAAAGTTTAATCACCGGTCACTTCGGCTTATTTTGATGTAAAATGTTTAAAAGTCCAATCCGCGGCCACTTCGGCTTATTTTGATGTAAAATGTTTAAAAAGTCTAATCTACGGCCATTTTGGCTTATTTTGATGGAAAATGTGTAAACAGTCCAATGCGCGCCTCCTGGGCTTATTAATGAATTTTGAATCGTGTTGAGCTTATTATGAGTTATGATGAATTTATGGTTTCGTATCAAGCTTATTTGAGTAATTTTTTGGTCGTTGATTTAGTGTTTGGCAATTTGAGTTTATTAAGATTGTCGTTGCCGTTTTTGCCAAAATATTTTTGTTAAGCTAAATATTGAGGTATTTTTATAAAGTTTATATATACATACAAATGGAAAACTTTGTCATAAAGCTATTTTGTCAAATAAAGCTACCACACAAACGTGCAATGATGATACAAACTTTTACAAAATGCATGTGCATCATTTCATTTACATATAGCATATCTCTAAGACAGGACATTATTTATTAGGTCTTGGCTGGTACCGTTGCAATTTATTTATCAGTTATTTCAATAGCATTTCATTCACTCAAGGTGAGTTCATGGCCCCTACTTTACTTGCTTTGAAATACTTTTGGGATGAGAATAAATGCTCGTTTTTACCTAAATTCAATACTTGTTCTACTTAAATACGCGATTTGTTTACTCAAAACATTACTAACTATACTTAAATACTTGTTCGGTTACTCGAATGCATTTCTTTTTTACTCATTACATACTTGATTCTTACTCATGGACACAAGTGCTTCAAACATATATGTGAGTTTATAGCCTCACTTTTACTCTTATTACTTGCTTTGCAAAACTTTGGGGGTGAGAAAACATGCAAAACTTTTATTTGGACCAGAAACTGAACTTATGCTTTTATCAAACTATTACGTGGAATTAGAATAAGTCTTCATATCCCCTTTATGCCCAAACTCATGAACCGTCAATTCCCGCTGGGAAGAGCGAGTGCTATAAATAGATCTATTGGGGTGACTCCCCCGTTCGGTTTCGCCAGGTAGACCAAATGCAAGTGTATATAATGTCGGAATAAGAGTGTCACGGGATAGACACTATCAAGGGCTTTTTCTACTTAACGTGCTTCTATAGCATGCAAACAGTCGTAGCTTCGGTTGCATAAACTTAGTGCTGACGTAATAGACTTTTGTGTGACATTGTATTCGTTGTAATGGTCACATACTTTGCTTAAGGTCCAACTTCATGCTTAATACTTTATGGTATACTTTACTGATTTTCTTCTTGACGATGTGAGTGAACCAGTGATCACAGATATTATACCTTACTTTATATGTGTTTTATAATCACTCTCGAAAATCTTGTGGTCCACTTTAAATATTTTGCATAACGGTAAACATTTATTTTCATGGCATTGTGAGTCACACAATGGTTACAAGGCTCTCTTTTGAACTCACATTACTTTTACTCTTCATTGAAATTTATATAAACCTATAAACTCACCAACTTTATGTTGACAGTTTTAGCATGTATTTCTCAGGTCCGTAAGGCAATAGCTTTCATTTGGAACATTTGAGTCACATGGCATTTGAAGACTTTGAAGCATTGTATTACCATTCGATAACATTTTAAAAATGTAACTCGACAATTTGGGATCTCTTATTGTAACTCCCATTCATTTATCGAATGGTAACTTTTTAAAACGTCTCATATAAATGTCATTCTCTATAACTTGAACTTTGTACTATGAAGTAGCACCCCAGTGACATTATCTTCTGCTGCGATCGATATTTTGAAGGTGTTACACTTTATGCAAATATACTCCACACGCATTCACAAAAGCCAAGTGCGATTAGATTTATTACTTCTCTACCTAGTCCATGAAAGGGTGCGTCCCCAAAAGCCAAGTGCGCCTATTTTTCTTAGATCCACCCAACTCGCTTAGTACACAAATTCTTGAATGGCTGTTTTTGTTTTTTTTTATTGAGTTATGTTTGTGTTTCTTGTGCTGTAATCTGTGTATTGGTAAATGGTGTTAATGAAAGTGTTTGTGAAGAAGATATGGAATACAAAAAATGCTTAGAAAAGATGTGAAGTATAAGATAAGTGAGTGGTTAATAAGAAAAAGGGGAAGGGGGCCATTTATCTTTCTATTAATAGCAAACTTTATATTGCAGCTCATTTGGTGTACACGTATACAAATAGGGAGGTGCACTCTTATATTTGATTGAGACATTTTAAAACATGCATTAAGCAGTTGTACTGTAAATATAAACTGATTTAACTGTTTGCACATTGAGTGTTTCAATCAAATTTATGAGTGTGTCAATGACTTTCCATACAAATATGAATTCGAGACATCCCCAAGCCGTCTCCCAGCCGTTTCCGTCCCCAGAAAGTCCCCAGAACGGGTACCCTGACCTTTGAGCCGTCCCCGTGCATTATAGATTTTACTTCTATACTCACACATTTACTCTATTTGAAACACTCATGCCAAGTGCAATTGTATAGTCTTCATAAACGTATTGACTCTCATCTGTTTAGAAAATAAAAATTTCTTAAAAATGTGACCAAAATCGTGAACTTGATAGTCTAGTAGCCTAAAAAATTGTTAAAAGGTTCCATGGCCTGCATATGCAACTGTCGACAATTTCCTAAATGATAAACTAAAGTATCCAAAGTGCAAACAAGTAAACTTACTGTTTAAAACCTTGTCGCTAAAGTATATAAACCAATTAACCAAAACTTGAACACCACCATTACATAAGATTAGAGTACCAATTAATCAATCAATTGATTAGTACTAGGCGAGTACCCGTGCCTAGCGGCATCGGTTTCTAGCGGCAGACAATTAACGGTATGCAATATTGTGGTAAGTGTTTCGTATAACGTTAAAAATAGAACGTGAAAAGATCAAAATGTAATTACAAACGGTTGTAACATGTGATAATTTAACTCTAGAAAAAATGTTTAACATGTTTCAAACGACATATAAAAATATTTAATGTAGTAAAGATACGTGAACATATCTATATATTAGAATGGGCTGGCGTTGATAAGTCAATTTGAATTGTTACAATGCAAAATCAAATTAAATAGTTTCTATGTAAAAGTACCATGCAAAAATTTTACTTTTCCACAATTCCACTATTTCACTTTTCCAACATTTGACCAATTGACCATTTTTCTTTTTAATGTAGTATAGCAGGATACTCGCGCGTTGCAGCGGCGGGTACCCTGAAATTAAATTTTTCGGTGAATTATGTATTTTATTTTATTATGTTCTTTTTGACAATAAATTTATCGGATATCAAGAATTTCGTTTAGCCTATGCCCGTTCAGACTCGAGCCAGTTGGTCCGTGCCCGTTCATGCTCGAGCCCGTTTGGCCCGCCCTAGTTCGGGCTTAAGCCCATTTTGCCCGTTGACCGTTCGGGCTTGAATATTTGTATAGTGTGCTTTATTATTTGTATTATTGACATTTAATGCAGGGTTCCCGCGTGTTGCGGCGGCGGGTACCCTGAAATAAAATTTCTGGTGAATCATGTATTTTAGTTTATTATGTTTTTTTTATAATAAATTTACGGATTTCAAGAATTTCGTTTAGCTCGTGCCCGTTTGGCTTGCGCACGTTCGGGCTCAAGCCCATTTGGCCCGTTGCCCGTTCGAATTGAATATTTGTATAATGTGTGCTTTATTATTTGTATTAGTGACACTTAATGCAGAAATTATGTTTAATTTGGTTGTACAATATGCTTTGATAATTTGTATTTTTTATGTAAGGGGTATTTTATTAACTATATTAATTGTATTTATTGACCAGTATTAGTTGACTATATTAAATAACATTATTGTGGTGTTTTGTTTTTTTAATATATGCATTAAAGTGGTGTACGTTATGCTTCTTGTCTTGTACGTCTGAAAATTATGTGCATTAAAGTGTTGTACACAATGCTTCTTTTCTTGTAAGTTTAAAATTTTGGAGAGAGAGTAATCCCTCTATTATATGTAATATAAAAGATAGTTTCATTAAATTATAAATTGTGATTGAATAGTTGTATTTTTTGATGAAAGGATATTTTTAATAGTTTATCAATTGTATTAAATGAGTAGTATTTTTTTAGTTTTATTTGTGTTTTATATATTGTGCAATAGGTATTATGACTTGTAAATTAAGACTAAGAGAAGAGAGATTCATTTCTACATAATAAGTAGTAAGTATAAATATATATATAGATAAGAAGTAAAGATAAATATATGTAACACTTAAGGTCATATATATTTTTTAATCTCTTGACAACATTTTAAATAAATACGTTTCGTTTCTTCAGTCATGTGAGATGTATCCTTGAAAAGGCTATCAATTTCCATCACTTTAATGATTTAATCCATTCTTCATCTAATCTAATCGATGAAGGCCTTGAACAGATGTATATACAACACAAATAACCCAATGTAAGCAACATCACAGACCCATCATTAAACTCGTAGATCCGTCATTCAAAGATATTCAAACATTTGAACACAAAATGAATAGATATATATAGTTCACCACATATCTCGAATTAAAACTCATAAAATTGGAAATATAGAAAAACAAAAATCCCAACAACAGAAGAAAAAAAAACCTCAACTTATCATTCTTTTTGTTCCAACTAAAATAATAGCAACCCCTAAAACCCACTTGCCGGACGATATTAAACCACCACAGCAACTCATCAACGGCCTCTGTTATCACATCTCAACAAATGAAAAAACATATAGCCATAAATATTATCAAATCTTCAAAGATCTTTAAACAATACAAGAAAGTAAAACCTGATAATATGATGTGGATTCAAACTAATCTCGAACCTGCCAAACATACTGAAACCATCAAACAACAATAAAACACCAACATATGGTGGTAAGATGAGGGCGATGCAAAAAGAAATTATGAAAAGCACTTATCGAAACTCATTCACAAATGAACAAATGAACCTAAATAAGGAGAAAGAGAAAGGAAATCAAACAATAAGCATACTCTTTCTAACCTTCACGAGTTGAAGTTGTATAAAAACAACAAAGAAGTTGGATTGTTTATATAGGCATTAGAAAATTTGAATTTTCCCACATTGAAGATGAAGATGAAGAAGAAGTCAACCTTTCAATTAAGTGTGTTTCCAGCTATGAAATTGCATGATTACAGCAATACTTTCCTTCTGTGTTTCCAGCAAATCGTTTCCAATACTTTCTGGCAATACATGGCTCTCATTCAATACTTTCTTTCCATATCAGTAAAGAATAGATTTGCTTATGAGTTGACCAAAGTTTTAGTTATACACGTTTCCTTATGATTTCCTTAAACGTTTCATATTATTTGTATTGACTAAATGACTAAATTTTAAGTTTTCACTATTGACCAAATTTTAAGTTTTCACTTTCAAGAGTTGACAATTTTTCCTTTATATTAGTAGAGATAGAGATAAAGTATATTGATACTATATTGATACTTCAAATTTCAGACACACAGTTACTACTGATCAATTCCCTTGACACCAAACTCAACTTTTTCATGTTAAACAATATCCATCCTAATTTAGAACATAATTTATACAAATTCAAACATGGTTATGATAGCTGTATCACTTGAACAATCTACCTTGATTATATTCAAACTCATATCAACATTCTACCATTTTCATCAAGATAGCAGTTTGACTTTCTGAAGAAGTCAACTCTGTTAGTTGAACATCATGCATTAACTTATTAACTCAAACCTTGAATGTTACAAGCTTCAAAATTATTCCGATATTTTTCTAGTATTGAAAAACGTTCGGTAACATCCATAAAAGCCAGTCGAACACCACTACATATATTCATTAAGAAAAAAGTTAGAAACAACTTCCTGTATTTAGTTATAAAATGATTATTGCCAATATCTTTATCAAACCCCACCATATTAAGAAGTCAACACTTAAATTATCTAGCTTCATTTCTGATTAATATAAGGGTGAAAGCTAAAAACACGCAACGTGATTTTTCAGAACTACCGATGTACGCAACGAATTTTGAAAATTACCATTGTACGCAATATATTTTCAAATTTGGAACAATGTACGCAATATGACCGGTAACTAACAAGTTACCAGGTCACAACTTTCAAAATAGCGAAATGGTCCGTGACTTGCGTTGACTATCACGGTCATCCCATGACTTTATTTTCGGTTAAAAAGTTTGATAATGGTCCTTATGGTCACTAACTTTCAGATTTAGTCCGTTTTTCCGTTTTCATCCGTTTTGTCGGTTTTAAATACGTTTTGTCCGTTTTCACGTTTTATCTGTTTTCATCCGTTTTGGCCCTATTTCACGTTTTTCCGTTTTTCATCGTTTTTCCATTTTCTTTCGTTTTACTGTTTTCATCTGTTGTTTTCGTTTTATTAGTTTTAAATGCGTTTTATTGGTTTAATTCGTTTTGTCTTTTTCTTACATTTTGTCCGTTTTCTTACGTTTTGTTCGTTTTGTACAATTTCAACATGTTGAAAATTTTTCCAAAAAAAAAAATTTGGAAAAAATTTTCCAAAAAAAATTGGAATTTTTCACAATTTTGAAAAATAAATAGGAAAAAAAATTCGAAAAAAATTTGAAAAATATTAAAATTTGAATAAAAATTTCAAAATAAAAATTTTGAATAAACAAAATATTTTTCAAATATTTTTAAAAAAAAAATATTTTTCAAATATATATATTTTTTTTAAATCTTAAAAAAAAAAAATTTTGAAATTTTTTATTTTCAAAATTTTCAAATTTTTTTTTTAAAGATTTTTTTATAAAATAGTATATTTGAAAAATATTTTTTTTAAAAAAAATATTTGAAAAATATTTTTTTTATTCAAATTTTTTTTTTGAAATTTTTTATTCAAATTTTAATTTTTTCAAATTTTTTCGAATTTTTTTTCCTATTTATTTTTCAAATTGTAAAAATTCCAAATTCTTTTTGGAAAATTTTTCCAATTTTTTTTCTTTTGGAAAAACTTTCAACATGTTGAAATAGTACAAAACGAACAAAACGTAAGAAAACGGACAAAATGTAAGAAAAAATGACAAAAACGAATTAAACCAATAAAACGCATTTAAAACAAATAAAACGTAAAACAACAGATGAAAACAGTAAAAACGAAAGAAAATGATAAAACGCATTTAAAACGGATAAAAGGACAAAATGTAAGAAAAGGGCAAAAACGGATGAAAACGGATAAAACGTAAGAAAACGGACAAAACGTAAGAAAACCGACAAAACGAATGAAAACGGAAAAACGGACTAAATCGAAAGTTAGTGACCATAAGGACCATTATCAAACTTTTTAACCGAAAATAAAGTCATGGGATGACCGTGAAAGTCAACGCAAGTCACGGGGACCATTTCGTCATTTTTGAAAGTTTGTGACCGTAACTTGTTAGTTACGGTCATATTACAGACATTGTTCCAAATTGAAAATATATCATGACAATGGTAATTTTCAAAATTGTTATGCACATCGTAGTTCAAAAATCACGTCATGCTGCTTTTAATTTTCACCCTTAATATAAAGTAGGACAAAAAACAAAATCAATATACTATTAACAGCTTCATGTTGATACAACTCTCCTGTTGATGACCCTTCAAATCTGTTGAATTAAAAAGCTTTTGAACTATTGATATCTTCTGTAGGACGATACAACTGGGAAGTTGAGATTGAAATCCCAAAACTGATTGACCCCAATGCAAGGCCTCGAGATCGAACATCGAGTTCATTATGAAAACAATCAACAATGTAAACAAAAATAACATATTAACACACATTTCTATGCATCGACATCTGAAAATTTCTCAATCTAACATCTCTTTGTCAGTTCAATAGGGATATGCCATAGAGATGAAGACATGTATCTACCATTGTACTGTGATTATGACATTAATATATTGCTATTTTGTATCGTATATTAAAGTTTTAACTGCAACACATGTAAATGATACTTGTGGTCAATGATAATTAAATCACTTGTGACGCCTTATTGAGTTGGCCACCATTTACAATAAGATTGCAGTTTGACTTTCTGAAATGGTCAACGCTGTTGGCTGAGATCCATGAACTGATTGTATATAAATTCAAACTCTAAGTTGATTTCATGTCGGAGAAAAAAAAAAAAAAAACATTGATGGTGATATTGATGTCCTAAAATGAAGGTACACAATTTGACAAGAAGATTATACAAAGGGGCAACTTTCAGTTTGAAATATAATGTCTGAAAAATAAAGCAAACAAATTCTCAAAGCTGTCTAAAAGGACTAAGAATGTGATCAATAACATTTACTAACTGCTAAAATATGTTAAATAGGTTCAAAAGATCCAGTAAACACTCACAAATATGCCCTTTGATACAATTCCATGTAAAACTTGTTGAATTTGATGAAAGTCAGTAGTTTGACTAAAAAGTCAAATATTTTTATGGTTAATAGTCTCATCCCTATGCATATAACATATTTATGAAATTGAAACTCTTGATGATATGAGTGAATCACTAAGAAAAAAACCTTCTATTTTACCATAAAGAAGTCAACTATGTAAACTGAAATTCATAAAATAAATTAACTTCAATTCTGAATGCTTCAAAGTGGTAAGTTTTACATAAAACAACAGATACAATCCTAGTTCAAAAAATTCATGTTGATACAACTATCCTATTGATGACCAACAACGCTTCAAATCTATTAGAAACGAAGCCTTTGAACTTTAGATACCAAAATAACCTGAGACCTTGATGTCGATGGCATAAAACATCGAGTTCATTATTGTATGTCAATAGACAAGAGAGCACATCATCCTTTCGTTATACAGAGCCTAAGCACATGAAAAGAAACAAGTATTGTTTAGTTAGGGATTATTGAGTTTGTCATTGCACATAAACTAATTAATTAGCATGTAGCTGGGTAAATCACCTTTTACGCTGATCTTCCAGGTCATCAGACCTGCCTAATTTCAGCAAACAGTTTCATTGTTAGGATCAACAGTAAAACATGCATCATGGGCAGAAAATATCTTAATTATTGACCTTAATTTGAAAATTCCTCTAAAGTAACACATATTATTAGAAAACTGAGAAAGTACATGGGAAAATAATTCTTTTGGCCTTTGGCGCACCTGAACTCATATCATCAGCATCCCCATCAACATCCCGTCATCATCATCGACATCATCACCATAGTAACCGTCGCCATCATCATCATCATCATCACCATCATCGTCACCATTATCTCCATCACCATCATCATCATCACCACCACCCCTATCAACATCCTCGACATCATCATCATCATCATCGTCATCAATAATACACAGACCTTTCAACTGATAAATGCTCTTCGGAAGACGAGTTATGCATGTACCTCTTATATCCAGCTCTTTCAAACATTTTAAACGTCCAATTTCTTCAGGCAATTCCTCAATTTGAATACAGCCAGTGAGATCTAAACATTCCAGATGATCCATCTCGGAGATGCTGTTTGGAATATCTTGTAAAAATATAGAATCCTTTACAATGAGCTTCTCCAAACATTGTAATCTGCCAATATACTCAGGTAACTTCTCAAGAAGACAACAAGAGATGATTTCAAGAGATTTCAGATGTTTCAACATACAAATACTATCTGGAAGAGTTTTAATATCTGTAGACCGCAAACTTAGCTCCTCTAAACAATCTAACCGGTCAAGATTTTTTGGCGCTTCAAGAATGCCACCTTCAAGTGTAAGCTTTCTTAAACATTGTAAACCACTGATAATATCTGCAAAATAATCGACGTTCAAGCGACCGCCAAAACCTTGAGAAATAAGCCTCTCAAGATTTCCGAAAGATGAAGCTGGGTCTTCTTTATAATAACAGGTAAACTTAAACTCTGACCAAGTATTGCCGGGATCACATACACCTGTATCATCAGCATCATCTAGATCATCAAGATCATCTGCATCATCTGTATTATCTGCATCATCTGCATCATCTGCTTCTGCAATCACATGTAACTCGGGTAAAGAAACAACCTCAAGTGAATCAGGTTCCTTGTCAAACTTAAAGGATGTAAACCTCCCACAATGACTGATGTTTAAGTGAAGAAGCTTTTTCAGACATTCTGCAGGAGCATTAATTTCTTCCAAATCATAACAATCATAAAGATTCAAACTTTCAAGATTTGGAGTCAGCCCAAGGTCAAGAGTCCTCAACTCTGTATTGTTACCAAGGTGGAGAGTTACGAGCTTTGGACATTCAGCGGGCATACGAAGTTCGACCATATCAGTACAGTCCCAGAGGCTTAGCGTCTCAAGATTTGGAGTAATCCTGAGGTGAAGGGTCCTCAACTTTAAATGACTGAGGTCGAGATTAAAGAGCTTTGGACATTCAGCAGGCATGTGTAATTTTTCCAATCTTTCACATTGATTGATACGTAACTCCTTTAGATTTGGAGTAACCTGGAAATGAACTTCTACCAAATTATGACAATATTCAAGAATAACTTTCTCAAGATTCGGAGCCACACTAAGGTCAAGGGTCCTCAACTTTGGAGAGCAGAGCTTTAGGAACCTGAGCTTTAAAAAAGCCTGTCATAAGCAACAAAAAATGGAAAGATAAATGTTACTTGCTGTAATGACTAACAAAAGAGGGAAATATAAACTACCAATTAATCAACCATTATTCTACATACCTTTTCTTCTCCATCTTTCCAAAGTTGAACCATATTGCCGAGGTCCATTTGAAGTCCAACAAGATTTTTTGCTTGAAATGTGTTTGGTAAACTTGAAAAAGGATAGCAACTCCATTTCAGAAATCGTAAGGCATTTGGAAGGTATAGACTATCTTGATCAAAGCCCCAGTTGCTAACTTCGTCTTCACGTACATATATGCCACACACTTGAAGAAATCTAAGTTCCTTCATGTTTGCTAGACCGCTCATTAAATTTCAAACTTCACTTCATCTGCATCCAGTGTTATACATTTTGTTGCTTGGGTACCCTGTAATTCAAATAGCAGTAGTGACCATGAGATTTGTTTCATTACAAAAAAAAAAAAAAAAAAAAAATGTGTTAACTTCTCGAATTGAAATGAAATGTTTAGGTTAGGGTGTTGGACAAAACCGCCAACAACCCGAAGCTCGATCGCGGAACACTAGATCGCGAGTTGTATCGAGCACAAGTAGCAAACACGAAAGACACGATAGACTACAAAGAACCGACAAGAATATGCACACGTTATACCCTCGTACCAAACCTTTATTAAAAACCTAATAAAGCTATTACAACGAGGAAGAAGAATGAATAAAACTAGCATCCCCCCTCATCTCTATTTATAGAGATGAGGGGGTAGAAACCTTTCCTAATTCAAATAGGAAACATCCTTGGCTTGCACTCCAAGCTACCTAATCCTAGTTTATGTCTAACACATAACCTTATTACAAAGTACACTT
The DNA here is from genome assembly GCA_022545495.1 of Chrysanthemum lavandulifolium. Classification (NCBI taxonomy): domain Eukaryota; kingdom Viridiplantae; phylum Streptophyta; class Magnoliopsida; order Asterales; family Asteraceae; genus Chrysanthemum; species Chrysanthemum lavandulifolium. Next base: position 24,645,389 of record CM040239.1, read on the forward strand.
AAGTCCCTAATCTATATTTAAGTTTACTACTAATATATAGCAATTTCCACCTTAGGAGTAATACTTAAACATAACCGATACTCAGCACCTTTTCCTTGCACTGGAACGTCGGACCGAGGACCACCTTGTCGACCAGGCATTGTACTTCAGTAATTTTCCAAGATTAGCTTCCTTAGACTCCTTCACTTTCTTCTTTTCAAGAAGATTATCCTCTGCACCCTTTTGACCGTGTACTCCGGTTACCATAATGTCTCGCCCCACCTTTATACCAAGGTGTACCTTTTCCTGCTCCTTTACCAAGCAGCCCGTGTTTGTCTTTTCTTCAAGTTGCTTGTCCTCCAACTTTCTTTGAGCCACTGCAAAGATCATCGTTACTATCCCGAACAACCTCGACTTCATGATTTACCCGAGCTCCCTGCAGCTCCACCTCAAACCAAACACGCTCATTAACTCGACTCCATGGACTCTGTTTTAACACGGGACCAAGTTTTGGAACCCAACTTGCTTGTGACCAAGTTGTTTGAACCCAACTTGTTTTTGACCAAGTTGTTTGAATCCAACTTGTTTTGAACCTCCATACTTCGCACACCAAAAGTCTTCACTTTGCTTCAAGAGTATACAGTTCTTTCCCGATCCCGGTCATCATAACCCGACAACCTTTGATCACCTTGACTTTACCCAACTGCATCTTCACAAGATAACCCTCTTTTCAAGAGTACCCAATGAAATCAAGCTCCTTCTTAACCTCGAACGCATCGGACATCTTCCAAGATAAAGCTTGAACAATTATGCAACTGTATCTTCACTTTTCCGTCCTCTCGATAATGCATGTCCTGTTATCACCTAACCGAACCGAACCACCATCAATATCCTTGAAGTCATACAAGAAATCCTCCTAGGTGTCATATGATAAGACCCACCTAAATCCATTACCAATTCAGCCATCTCATCATTACCGACTATCACCAAGGCTTCTCCAAAGTAGGGGTTACCTCGTCATCGAAGAATCGAATCCCGATCATGCTTTCCTTCTTGACGAACCCACTTGACTTCTTCATTGGATGTCTCTCTTCGATGACCCTCTCGAATGACATATGAAGCACTTGAGTTTACCAGCCCACCTCTTGACTTAAACCGCGAACTTCCACCGAATGAGCTTTCCTTGAATGATCCGACCCTCCCGTACATATAACCCGTCACCGGTTTCTTCCTTTGTGCCTTGAGTTCTTCTCTTCAACTCCCCGAATTCGAGTCGCAAGAACATCTTCCATTGTCAAGGATTCCTCCCATACAACAATGTCTCCACAAAATTTTCATAAGATGATGGCAACGACGTAAGTAACATAAGTGCTCGATCCTCATCCTCAATCTCGATATCAATATTCGCCAAATCAAGTATCAACTTATTAAACTCGTCTATATGATCACCCGCTTTGTACCGGACTCATATAGTACGTGCATGACTTCTTCTTCAAACACGATCTGTTTGCTAAGGACTTAGTCATATCTGATTAGTCAACTTCGTCCAAATTCTGCAGTAGCTTGTTTCCTTGGTAACTTCCGTAAAACCCGGTCTCCCAAGCATAGAATCAAAGCATCAGATGCCTTCTTCATCAAAGCAGCCTTTTCACCTGCTTCCATGTCCTCGGGTAATGTCTCTAATGCAGCATCACATCCCAGTTGTACCATTAAAGCACGCGTCTTTATTTGCCATAACCCGAAGTCATTCTTCCCATCGAATTTTTCGACGTTAAACCTAGTTATCGAACTAGCCATTCTTCTTTAACCTTGCTAAAAACCTTGTCAAGTTGTTTATTAACCAACTTTACCGACAAGCCTCACAAGCCGTGTGCAATATTCTCCCTTGTTGCTAAAAAACCCTTCTTGCAAATCGAATTAATTAGAATAACCCTAAACCCTCGATTTAGAACAAGCAAACCCGATCATAAACTTGAACCCCAAGCAAACAACGATCGAAACTTGAACCACAAGAAAAAAAAAAAAACGCAACAAAACCTTCGTTTTAATCAACTTTTAAAAACCTAAAAGTCGATAAACCGAAATTGACTTTTAAATATTAATAGTCGTAACCCTTGTACAAATAATAAATAATAACATCAACTATGTAGTATCTTCACGTGGGTAAGAAAAACACAAACCAATCACAGGTGGCTTTTTTTCTTATTAATAATACCCACGTAGCTTTTGAACTTTGTAGTATGTATTGAACATGTGATACGAAAACAAACCAATCGTTAGTCGTTTTTTTTTTGTCTTCACATGTAATCCCAATACACCTTGTGTCTCTTCAACTTCTCGTCACCGATCGCTACTGCTACAATTGACGAAACCGAAAACCGAACCTCGATACCTCGAACAACTCGGAACCTCAATCTAGCACTCGAACTTCGATGACCACAATAACCGTGGCTCTTGATACCACTTGTTGGACAAAACCGCCAACAACCCGAAGCTCGATCGCGGAACACTAGATCGCGAGTTGTATCGAGCACAAGTAGCAAACACGAAAGACACGATAGACTACAAAGAACCGACAAGAATATGCACGTTATACCTCGTATCAAACCTTTATTAAAACCTAATAAAGCTATTACAACGAGGAAGAAGAATGAATAAAACTAGCATCCCCCCTCATCTCTATTTGTAGAGATGAGGGGGTAGAAACCTTTCCTAATTCAAATAGGAAACATCCTTGGCTTGCACTCCAAGCTACCTAATCCTAGTTTATGTCTAACACCTAATCTTATTACAAAGTACACTTAAGTCCCTAATCTATATTTAAGTTTACTACTAATATATAGCATAGGGTTTCTAAATTTTATAAAATTCAGGTCTTTTTGTTTTTTCTATTAAATTAGAGGAATTGGTTAAATTAGAGCACAAGGTGTGGTGCCTTAGGTTAAGGTTTAACATCATGTCACGTCAGCGCCACATCAGCTTTAACATTTCACCTTAACTCAACATAAAAACACCCCTTATCATAACTTACCCAAGTTAAACCTTAACTCAACAACAATTTACCAAAACAACCTTTCATTAGGGGGCAGAAAAAAAAAAAAAAAAAAAAAAACCTTTACCTTGGCGTTAGGGTGTTGACATGCCCATGTTAACACCCCCTTAACTTGGGACGCGGTATGGTTAACATCCCTTAACGCCACAATGTTAAGGGTTAACATGCAATTGCTAGTTACCATACCATGCGCTCTTAGGGGATTTTTGGGTTTTGTTTAATTTGAAGATGGTCGTCGTGGTGGCGAGGGTGGTGATGATGATGGATTGGAGAGATAAGAAAATAAAAAAAGTGTATTTGACTAATGTTGTTAAATGGCTTGTTATCATGAAAGCTTATCATAATAAAACAAAATTTTGATTTTTTACGATGACTAATTAAACTTTTAGAAAAGTATACTGACTTTTTAATTTACCAAATCCGAAAATAACTTGATACTTACCAAGTCATTAGTCAATATATCATTAATTTCCTTCTGGATCCATAACCGGCTAAGCCTTTCAGGTTGACTTGGGTTCACACGACGAGCAATATTCTTTCCCATTTCTTCTATATGGTCATGCATTTCCATGTGCCCATAGATAGAAATAGTTATGAGAGATTTCAGCTCAAGAACTCTTAAACCAATTCGAGCACGAAATCCACAACTTTCAAGCGCTATGACTGCATTGTCTTTCCACCAACCTTTGAGTATGCATGCAACATCTAGAAATATTTCCTTGTAATCCTCCTCAAGACCATTATAACTGAGTTCCAATTTTTCCATAGTTGCCCTCAATGGAATTTCTTTTAGTCTTTCTAAGGTATCTATCCACTGAGGCTCATTTTGACCATATAGCATCGAACCCAAAACTTTGATCGTGAGGGGAAGACCATCAGCATATTTTACAACCTGTTCTGATAGGACTTCGTACCCTTCAATCGGAATATCTCTTTTAAATGCATACTTACTCAAGAGACAAATTGCTTCCGCACGTGATAACAGGTTGACGTCAATTAACTTCACTCCGTGGGCTGACAGAACTTGCTTATCTCGTGAGGTAATAATAACTCTGCTTCCAAATTTAAACCAGTCAGGCTCACCTGCTAACGCCTCAAGTTGTTCAGTGCTATCAACGTCATCTAGTACAACAAGAACCTTTTTACGACGCATCATCTGCAACATCTTATTTATACCACCGGAAACAGTACTAACACTGATGGGTTGATCGCTGAAAACATCTGTGAGGATCTGTTTCTGCAGCTCCTTTAAACCGTATAACGAGCTATTTGAAACCTCCCTTACATTATCAACAAGGCTGCTTCCTTCGAACTGATGACATATTTGGTGAAAATAGTTGTCGCCAAAGTTGTTTTCCCACCACCTCCCATCCCCATATCCCAATCATTCGGACACCGGGAGCATCAAGTTCTAGATATGAAAGTAAAGCTTTAATTCGTATCTCCATGCCTACTAACTTTCCGTCAATACCGAATTGTTGGAACTTATCTTTTGGAAGATATCATCAACAATTATCTGGATCAATTTGGACTCATCCTCAGTAATAATGAAAAGATCTAGATAATTACTAATTATCAAGAAGACCAAACATTAATGCATATAGCAAACAAATTACGAATACTTACCCATTAGCAGTCTTTTTCGACTCCCACCCAGCAAGATTGCTAGCTTCGTTCAAAGCCTTCCTCCATTTCCCAGCAGCATCTTTATTTTCATTTTTTCTAAAAGCTTCTTTAACCGCCCCACTTTGCTTGCGGATTTCCGTTGGCTCCACATTATAAAAGACTGGATAAGCAGTCTGCTCACTCGCCTTCCGGCACTCCATAATCTTGACAAGCTCATCTAAGCACCAAGATGAACCTGCATAGTCCTTAGAGAACACAATGATGAAGAATCTTGAGTCTTCAATGGATTCGATGAGCTGGGTGTCAATCGTTTCCCCTTTTTTAATTTTCTCATCGTCTTTGTAAGTTTGAATCCCATGTTGCTCAAGAGCTTTATAAAGATGGCCAACAAAGTTGTTACGAGTGTCTTCACCTCTGAAACTTAAAAAAACATCGTACTTGAAGCTCTTTTGAATGGATGAAGCTGAAGTAGATGCCATTGAACTTATGATTTGAGAAATTTTATTTGCACTAATTGCAAAGAGGCAACTGGATGAGATGAATTACCTTTTAATTTGTAGAGCAATTATTAAGTCAACTGTGTTTGTATGGATATGTATGTAAAAACTTGCTTTATTGCAAGATATATATTTGATCAAGGTGCATATTATATACCCTTAGTGGGCACTAATTATATTTTATTAATAATAAACGTTATAAAGAATAATTTTTCGTAACCACTAAAATAAAGTATTCAACTTTTAATGATATTCATGATCTCTTTGTTTTTTTTGCTAACTTTCCAATATATAGTGTTCTTATTGCTTTAGATAAAAACATAAATAATATCATTTTAGAACAGCCAAATGAGCTACTATCACACTTGATGTTTTGGTAAAATTAAATCAAATTTTCTTCTCTTACGGTTCTGCTATAACAAACAATGTTAAAAGAGATTATGAATATCATTAAAAGTTGAATACTTTATTTTAGTTATTAAAGCATAAATTTGAAACAAACTACAGAACGCAAATCTCCATAAAAACAAACCTAAAAAATGAACTCTTTCTCACAGTGGGTCACACTCGTTTTCCAGGCGGTCAAAATGGTTGAGCTAGTATTTGAAGGGTTTTTTTTTTTTTTTTTTTCTCTCTCTCTCTCTCCTCTCTTCTCTATCAAGTCGTTGGGTTCTCTATCAAGTCGTTGGATAGTGATAAAACTATATAAGAAACTTAAACTTAAATGAAACCATGAAACGCAAAAGTTCTAACCGAAATGGTATAGGATCGCTCTAGGCGTAGATCGTGATCAAGATGACATGATTGCAAGCCCATCCAAGTAAGTTTTCCACGATGCACGCTCATGTGCCCATACCTAAGACATTCCAATGTTCTCTCATTCTTTTTATAATCATCTCCTAACTCTAGGCATTTTTTATAATACCTCTTAGTTTTCTCGTATGGGTACCTAAATCCACTCTGCTTATCCCTTTCACTAAGCAATGGGATATGAGTCATTCGATTACATGCCTCAATATCCTTGTGTCTAAACCTAGGATGAGCACGTGGCATTTGATAGACAAAGTCTTCAACTTCATCAGAGAATGTAATTAGACCATCAATCATCCGTTCACTTAACCTAGTCATTTTCTTGAAAGGTTTTCCAAAAATTAATTGAGTGAGGTCCTTATCAATAAATTCTCCTAAGTTTTCTAAAACCATGAACTCTACCAAATAAGCAAAACTTCCAACAAACATATGCAAATGAGTGACTGCTTCAACAACATTGTTCCCTTGATACGTTAACTCATTGACCTTGATCTTATTGTATAGGTTCCTTGAGATTAAGTTTAATGGCAAGAACGAATTCTAGTAATCATCGAATCCTTCTAATCCAATTTTGCAAGGGAATTGCATGTTAAACGGACCATCTTTCTCGATTCTACACCTAGGGTCAAAACATTAGGAGGGGTCCTCTTCCACATTGATGACCTCTCCGTTGTCAAGTGCTTCACCATAGTCAAACTCCTCGTCGGAATCCGAGTCATAAAAGGGACTATGTTGTTGCCAATTTATTTCATTATGCCCTAGGTGATTTCCAAAGTGGTGAACGGGTGAAGGGTTTTGTGGGATTGCGTTCTTAATTTCAAGGTTGGGAAAAGGATTGGGAGCGGGTAGCGTGAAGAATCTTCGGCGGAAAACACGTATCATTGTGAGTGATAAGTTTTACGAACAAAGATCACGAAGAAGGGGGATAGACTATGAGGAAGCTAAAAATGGGAAAAAAGTTTACTTGATAGGAATCAAGCAAAGAAACCTAAACGAGGTGGACTCTTGTTAGGAATTAGAAAATTCAGTCGTTAAAGAGTCGGTCACCTCAAGTATTTGTATTTGATAAAAAGCTCGTAGTCATAGTCAAGTTATGTCAGTAAGTAGTTTGTTAAGTAACACCGTGGAGGACGGACGGGTCTTTACCCACTGTATGCCTGATCCACAGCCCGTAGGTGGCATTTATTTGTATGACACTATAAATACCCTCTACCTCCTAAGGTAGAGGGTTGGAGCTCAATACCAATTACTTTGTTTCACATAGTTCCCAACTCTCTCTCTTTCTCTCTAGAACTTTCTCTCTCAACATACTTGAACGCCCATTGTGATTATGGTTTAGTGTGTTTGTGAAATCCTATATCTTACATTTGGTATCAAGAGCCATGGTTTGATCACTCATCTTTCATGCTCTTTGTTTTGGTAGATTTCATAAGGTTTTTGGGGTATTAAGTATTTAGGAGAGTTTGAATCATTTGGACAAATTCTAGTGTTAAAGTTTGAATTTTGCTTGTACTTTTGTGTTTAGGATCGTCATATGTGTTTATTTTTTGAATTGGAAGGCTTAAATCATTGTGGTTTGGTTGTTTTTGATTGATAAAGTGGTTATTTGTGAACTTTGTAAAAAGCGAGTTGAGTCACGAATATTTGTTTCTTCCAAGCGAGTTGCTTCGTTACTGGATGCGAGTTGGCATATGCGACTTGGCTATTTAGCGAGTTGACGTTTTAAGCGACTTGGGTTCTAAGCGAGTTGTTTCTTTAAGCGACTTGAGTTCTAAAGCGACTTGGCTATTAAGCGAGTTGTATAGCTAGCGAGTTAGTTTAAGCGACTTAGTGGTTAAGCGAGTTGTGTCTGTTTGCGACTTGCTATTAAGCGAGTTGTCTCTGTATGTGACTTGGCTATTAAGCGAGTTGATTCCTTAAGCGACTTGTTTCTTTAAGCGAGTTGGTTGTTTAGCGAGTTGATAATTAAGCGAGTTGAGTGTTTAGCCACTTGTCTATTGAGACTTGTTACTTCTTCGTACTACATTCTTACGGTTGTTCTTTAGGTTTAGTTAAATCCCGTGAAAGAATCAATTTTCTGGTTTAATCAAAGAATAGTAAAATCCCGTAGAACTTGTAATCATGGCAAACATCGTTCCAACTATTGTTTCTTACGAGGCGAGGACGTTCAAGCCGCGGGATCGGATACTCACCACATGCTTGACATAACCGATTATGACTCATGGGCTCAACGAATCCGATTGTCTTGTTTGGGAAAAGAAAACGGGTCAACATACTCAAGTCAATCGATGAAGGACCTTATCGATTGAGACTACTAGAGACTTAATTGATACAATGCAGATGGAACAATGATCTATGGAATAGACAGACCAAAGACGTATGATGAGCTCAATGATAAGGAGAAAAAGAGATTCAATGCTGATATCAGGGCTTCAAACATTATACTTCAAGGTCTTCCAAATGATATCTACAAGCTTATCAATCACAACACTGAAGCCAAGGCAGTGTGGGATAATGTCAAGATGCTCCTCTCAGGGTCTGAATTAACTATTGAAGATAGAGAATCACAAATGTATGATGAATTTGAACACTTCAAGATGAAACCTGATGAGAGTGTCTATGAGTACTACGTGAGATTCCATAAGCTTGTGAATGACATGAGAAACATCAAAATGACCATGCCAAACATTCAGCTGAACTCAAAATTTGTGAACAACATGAATCCTGAATGGTACAAGTTTGTTACCTCTGTGAAACTAACCAAAGGATTGAAGAATACAAACTTTGAGAAACTCTATGCATTCCTTCTTCAGAATGAGAGACATGCTATGTTTGAAAAAAGGATTCTTGATCAGTTCAAAACCAACCAGGTAAAGACAAGCTCATCAAATGATTCAACTGCTTTTTATACAAATGTTGGAATTACCACCAAAGCTTCTAAAGTTATACCCATGGGTAATGGTAATCACAAACTCATTCCAGATCCAATGTTCAAACAAGTCGATCTCGATGCGTAGTGGGACACTTCATTAATCAACTGGCTCTTATAGTTAAACAAAATCTGACTCTCAATCCACATTCCAATAGTCTTCACACTAACAATGAGATCAGAACTGCATCCAACCTTCACAATCATGCAGTTGTTAGAGATGGAAAAGTTATGGTTCAACCAGTTCAAGGAAGGCAATATGACCAGGGAAGAGGTGGAGTAGGTGGAGGTTATGTAGGAAATCAGAATCGGGGAAGGAATGGAAATCAGGGACAAGAAAAGCCAATCAAGTGCTACAACTGTGGAGGTGAGGGACATATTGCAAGGAACTGCGCATCGCCAAAACGCCCTCATAATGCAGAGTACTTCAGGGATAAGATGCTGCTTGTGCAAGCTCAGGATAATGGAGCAGCTTTGGATGAAAAGGAGTTATTGTTTCTTGCTGAAGGGAATGCCAAGACATATAATGTTGATGTTGATGAACAACCAATTCAGGAGATAGGTCATAATCATCGAATGCCTTCGTGTAGCCGATTGTGATGCATTTTACTCGATGTCGATGATGAACCTCTCGCTCAAACAATCTTCATGGCTAGCATCTCACCTATGGTTTCTCCAATGGTCTCTCCACCACAACAAGTTGGTCCATCCAAAGACAAAATCATTTTTAGAGGTATTAAAACTGTATGATGATGTTGATGAGCGAAAGATGCATAATGAAGTACAATCTCTTGAGACTTATGAATCAGATATTGATGATGAGGGTAATAGCAATATTGTCCCATATGATCAATATGTGAAGCAAAATGAAAGTGAGGTTGTACCAAGTAATGCATCTTCAGCAGTCAATGATGACTATGTTTTTAATGAATACACTGCATGTGCCCCTGATGATTCTGTTGTCTCTGAACTTAATGCCTATAAAGAACGTGTTGCTATTTATGAAAAACGTGCTAAATTTGAATTGACCACCCGTGAACAGGAAATGGATGACCAAATGCGTACAATTATTAGAAAAAGTAACTTTAGAAGAAGTACTAAAACAAGAGTTAAACTCCTTACAAGAAAAGCTTTTAAAGCGCTAAGCAAAACAAGAACTTCAAGAAAATGTGAAAATGCTTAAGCAAGAATTCAATGCTAAGGAATCAAAACTTTGAATGATTTTCCAATCTAAAAACTTTGAAAACAAACTTGAAAATAAGTTGTACGTACAAGGGAACACCATTTTGACTACTCACTTGATCACTAAGCATAGAGTCTTAAGCGATAAGCATATCATTCCCCTTGTTGAGGAATCAAATCCAGGGGTCATTAAAAAGGCTAAAACTGCTCATAAGGTTATTTATGATGGTAATGAAATCCTTAAGCTTAGGCAGAAACCTAGTTGTGCTGAGTGCACTGAGAAAGATAAGAAATCAGATGAAGTCACTAGGGAGAGAATGAATAAGAAACTCAACAACCCTACATGTAAAGAGAAAAACATTACTATCAAACCTCATGATTAAACTAAGGAAAATTGGATCTCCCTCAACATGTTTAAGCCTCAAACTCAATTAACCCCATAACAGATTTTTTGGAAGAAAGATATAGATAAGCAAAAAGCAGAGAATCTTGTTGTAACAAACCCTCCCCTTGGAAAATGCCTTCAGCAACTATGTATCCTCCAAATACACCAATGCATTTAGTTCCTAGAACTATTGCCACCAAAAGCAAGACCTTAATCAGTCAATATGTTATCTTTCAATTATTTGTTGATTATGAGAAAACTTGTAAGAAAAGGATCACACCCACTGGGATAATCAAGGGAAAGGGGTTTGAGCAAACTAAAGAATGCTATTTAAGCGAGGTCATGCCTTTCTTTAAACAACTAAAAGATCAATTGGAGAGTCTTAAAATGGGATAGATTCGGATATTAAAGAAATGGAAAAGGAATTTGATGCAGCGATAGTTGAGGTCGGTGACTATGATCATGAATTAAAATATAATGAGATTGAGAGGAAGAACTTGCATACATTAAATGAGAATCTTATTTCGAATGTATTACTCAAGATGTGTTTTACATCGCTACGAATCACTCCATTATCGCTTCTCGATTTCATGAATTATCTATTGCATTGAAAGTCTCCCATGATCGTGTCATTGAGCTTGAAAACAAAACTCGAACTTAGTGAGAAAATTGATCGAGATGATCACGATAATTTGGTAAAACATCTTTCTAAACTAGAAGTTGAACATTTTGATTTGCAACTAAAATATCAACATCTTAAAGAAAATGTTAAAACCTCAAAGATCAAGACATCCTCGGATGTTCCGAGTTTGATGCGCTTTTCGGATAAATAAACGTGATGACCGATTCAAGCTCATTGTTGCACGATCAGAAAGTTGAAAGCCCAAATCTCTCAATTAAAGGGTGAAAAGAACAATGTGACTGGCTCCCAAATGCCTCCTCATTTAGATTCTCAGATTCTTAAACTTTTCATCTTCAAAACTTAGTTAATGTTTTACAAAAGAAAACGAGAGTTTTACGGAAGAAAATGAAAAGTTAAACGACACTTTAAAGAGTTATATGATTCAATAGTCACCGTGACAAAAACAACAAAAATAACTTCTTTACAAAAGAAATTGAGAATCTGAGGAGTCGGGAAAAGGAAGCGCCACTTGTTTTTAATGAGAATGTTGCTTCAAAGTCATCCTCTGACTGGAAATATACTGTGACTATTAAATACATTCCTCCTCATCTTAGGAATAATGTACTTGTGTTTCATAACTATTGTGCTCACCTTAAGGATAGTCTAGAATGTCTCCATGAGATTGTGGAAGAGGATTTCATAAATAAGCCTCTTGATAGAGAAATTAGGTTTGCTTGCATTTAGGCCAAACGATCTCAAGAGCTGCTAGAATTTCTAATTGCAACATGTCCTAAATCCTTAGGTGCGAAAGGTAAAGCTGTGATGCCTTGTTCTATGCCTAGTGCCAAGCATACAAACCATTCCATGCCTAGCTTTAAGAAAGTGAACACTAATGTGCCTTCTAGTAGTTCAGATTCTTGCACATCTAGTTCAGGAATGCAAAAAGTAGATCAACCAACTAATGTTCCCATAATTCCCTCTACAGGAGTAATCAGTGACATTAAAGCAAGCGGGTCAAAACCTCCAAGAAATACCAAGCAAGATAGGACCTCACAAGCTAAGAATGTGCATTGGAAGAGAGTAGAAGACCATCCTAGGAACTTTAAGTTTGAGTTGAATAAAACGAATCGTGTTGATTCTAGTATTAACCATAGGCGTACTGTAATTAATTCGAATTCGATACTATCTCGCAAACCATGTAATGATGTCCGCTTGAATTACATTGCTAATCATGAATGTCGTGTGAATGTTTTGTCTAATCTTGTCAAATGCCCGGATAAAATTGTTAATGCTAAAAATCATGCTAAGAAGGCTAAAAGGCAAAGACGAAAGAAAGTTAGAAAATAGTGGAAACCCACAGGAAGAACATTTAGTAAGATAGGTTATCAATGGATACCTTTTGGCCATAAGGATAATCGATTCGCCTCAACTGCTAAGACAATGCCCACTAGAAAATGGATGCCTCTTGGTAGAACTATTCCTTTAATAAGGAACATACTTTGAATAGGTCAAATACGGACACCAAAGATCGCATCTATTCCTAATGATTCCATTGCTTCTATGTCTATAATGGGTGTTTCTATTTCGATGTGGGTGTTCCAATCATCGTTACTAACCAAATGGAACCCATTCTTGCATGGGGCTCCCAATTATCCGATTATCCATTCTTGCTCGTGTTCAACTGCGGATCGCTCAAATCGCTCGTGGTACCGGACTCAGTCGTTCCAAGCATATATTTGGAGACCGGTCTCGCTTATGAACTTCGTGAGCAAATTCATCGGGACAATTAGATTCAGAACGATCATTTCGGTGCAATTATGGGTTATGGAGATTATGTTGTCGGTGATAGTGTTATCTCCGTGGTATATTACGTAGAAGGTCTTGGTCATAACTTATTCTCGTCGGTCAATTCGTGATTACGATCTAGAAGTAGCCTTGAAACCATACGTGTTTTGTTAGAGAACTTGATGGTAAAGAACTTCTCGGAGGAACTCATGGTTCAAACCTATACACCATATCTATCGAAGACATGATGAAATCTTCTCCCATCACTCATTGTCAAAAGCTTCCAAAACTAAGTCTTGGCTATGGCACCGTCGTCTCAATCACTTGAACTTTGGTGTCATAAACAATCTTTCCAGAAAAGACTTAGTAAGAGGATTACCTAGACTTAAGTATGAAAAGGATCATCTTTGTTCAGCATGTCAATTGGGAAAAAGCACGAAATATGCCCACAAACCAACACCCACAAACTCAGTAATGGAAGTTCTTCACACTCTTCATATGGATTTGTGCGGACCCATGAGAGTGCAAACTATTAATGGGAAGAGATATGTGTTAGTTGTGGTTGATGACTACTCCAGATTCACTTGGGTTAAGTTTTTGAGGACAAAGGATGAAACTCCAGATGTCATCATTAAACTCATTAAACAACTTCAGATCCGTCTCAACAAAATGGTTTGAATCGTCCGAACTGACAATGGATATGACTTTGTTAATAAAGAACTCAATGAAGTTTATGAATATGTTGGAATCAGTCCTCAAAGAAGTGTTCCTCGAACTCCTCAATGTAACGGTGTAGTTGAAAGATGAAATCAAACTCTTGTAGAAGCCGCAAGAACAATGCCGATTTACTCAAAGGTTCCAATGTTTCTATGGGCTGAAGCTATTGCCACTGCATGTTACACTCAAAATCGATCTCTAATTCATACATCTCATGGAAAGACTCCATATGAACTTGTCCACAATCGAAAACCCGATCTATCATACCTTCGTGTGTTTGGAGCTTTATGTTATCCAACTAATGACGGTCAAGATTTAGGTAAACTGAAAGCTAAAGCGGACATTGGAGTATTTGTAGGATATGCACCAATCAGAAAAGGTTACCGAATCTACAACAAGAGAACCCGAAATATCATGGAAACAATTCACGTTTCATTTGATGAGCTGACCGGTCAAATGGCTCCAGGACAATTTAGTTCTGTACCCGCATCTCAACCTTTATCAAGTAGTCCTATCAGTTATACTCTTGTTTCTAATCCCTCACCAGCAACTCCATATGTACCTCCATCAGAAGATGATTTAAAGAAAATGTTTGATCCAATGTTTGATGAACACTTTGAACCGAATGCTGATGAAATGTCAATTCCATCAACAGAGGTCGCCCTATCCTCGTGAATGAAGTCAACCCTTCGCCTCAATATCATTAAGTCAAGAAGCGCTGCCGATCACTGTCTCATCAACAAATCATCAATCATCGAATGCACATCATGGAATTGTTTCGCATCAATGATGAAGTTAATCCCTTTGCTACTCCCGAAGATGCTCTATTTGAAAACATATTTTCTCCTGAATCATCAACAGAACCATCTTCATCGGGAGATATTGACTCTGCTACTTCCGTTCCTCAACAATAGCCACATGAACACCTTGGGAAATGGACACATGATCATCCATTGGACAACATCATTGGAAACCCCTCTCGTCCAGTATCAACACGGAAACAACTTGCAACCGATGCCTTATGGTGCTTCTTCAACTCCGTACTCTCGAAGATCGAACCAAAAGATGTTAAAACTGCCATGAATGAAGACAGATGGTTCAATGCCATGCAAGAAGAAATTCATGAGTTTGATCAGCTTGATGTATGGGAATTAGTACCTGCTCCAGATTGTGCTATGATCATTGCTCTAAAGTGGATCTTTAAAGTTAAGCTTGATGAGCATGGCGATGTATTAAAGAACAAGGCTAGATTGGTTGCAAAAGGATACCGTCAGGAGGAAGGTATTGACTTTGAAGAATCATTTGCTCCTGTTGCTCGTATTGAGGCAATCAGATCTTCTTGGCTAATGCTGCAAGTAAGAACATGCTAGTCTATCAGATGGATGTAAAGACAGCGTTTCTTAACGGAGATCTTAAAGAAGTCGTCTACATCAGCCAACCTGAAGGCTTTGTGAATCCAGAGCATCCTACTCACGTTTATCGTTTGAAGAAGGCTCTTTACGGTTTAAAGCAAGCTCTAAGGGCATGGTATGATACGCAATCAAAGTTTCTTCTGTCTCTGGATTCAAAGAAAGGAGCAGATTGATCCGACATTGTATACCGTGAAGTCGCAAACATTTAATTCACATTCAAATATATGTTGATGATATCATCTTTGCCTCGATCGATCCCAATAGTGTGACCGTTTTCAAATGAAATGGGTTCAAAATTTCAAATGTCAATGATGGGACAAATGTCATTTTCTTGGGATTACAAATTTCACAAAGTCCGGAGGCATTTTATAAATCAATCTAAATATGCAAATGAGATTTTAAAGAAATTTGGATTTGATTCTAGTAACCTGTTGACACTCCCATGATTGAGCGTACTAAACCGGATGAGGACCACTCTGGGATCATGGTAGACCAAACAAAATATCGTAGTATGATTGGATCCCCGATGTACCTCACAACCAGAGACGATATTCGTCACATTGTATGCATGTGTGCTAGATACCGTGCTAAGCCTACCAAAAGCACCTTGAAGCGGTTAAACGGGTCTTCGGTACCTCCAAGGAACCATCAACATGGGACTTTGGTACCAAGGACACCGGTATGTCACTAACAAAGATATGCAGATGCATATCATGCGGTGTCAAGATACTCGTCAAGTACATCCGGAGGTGCTCGGTTTTGGGTGATGAGCTTGTGAGTGGTCTTCAAAGAAGCAAATGAGTACTTCTATTTCCTCTACAGAGGTTGAATACATAGCCATGTCATCTGTTGTGCTCAAATCCTATGGATGAGATCTCAATTATCGACTATGGCTTTGAATTCAACAAAATATCTCTGCATCGTAATAATAAAGTGCTATTGCTCTCTCATGCAACAACGTACAACACTCAAGAGCAAAGCACATCGACATTCGACATCATTTCATCGGGAACAAGTGGAAAAAGGTGTGGTGGAACTCTATTTTGTGAGGACCGAATACCAATTAGCGACATCTTCACCAAAGCTCTTCTTAGAGAACGTTTGAGTTTATCCTTCCACGTCTTGGTCTAAAGAGTCTTCAACCGAAACACTCAAGCGTCTTCAAGAGGAAGACGAGGAGTAAAGGTCCTTATTCATCTATCTCTTGTATATATTTATTCAAAAGCAAAATACAAAATTTAAAACCCTCAAAAGAAAATATAAAATATAAAATTCTCTAAAATCCATAAAAATTTGAAAAATCTTGAAAATTCCAAAAATATTCTTATTTTGTCATGTTTTTCCTTATTCGATATCATCTACGGACTTTGTGTTGACATTCAAAGAATGTCACGGGTCTTTAGATGTTCTTCGAATGTGCATAGTTTTTTTGTTTTAAAAAAAAAAAAAAAAAAAAAAAAAAAAAAAAAGGCGGTGAAAAATGGTGGTTTATTGTCATTTCAGGCAGTAACCCGTTGTCAAAGAAAGAACAAAGCCATGCCTTATCTTGTTTTTCAAATTTCATGCTCTGATTCTATAAACAATTACTTACTATTTAATGAAAACTAATTGCTTTGAAAAATAACTCGGACTCTATTTTTGAAAATCATCTTTGAGACATTCCGGTTTGAGAACGGCTAGAACAGCTGCGAAACCCTGTCAAGGAAATTCTTCTAATTATACCGATCACAGCAAGATTTCATCGATCAACGGGAACCGTGGGCCATGTACCTTAATTCAACGAAGTGATCAAAGACACTTTCGTGCACTTTATTGCTAACTTTTGTATGCGGTATTCCGACGTTTGTAGTCGATCGAATGTAGTCGTCAATCCATAGTCGCATGCTCACACTACACATTCATCTCTATAGAAATCATGATAGGTGCTTCAACGACTGATACTTTCACTCCATGCTTCGCTATGCACCGCAAATATCATGAACCAAAGAAAGCTTCCGCTACTCGATGAGAATATATCATGATCCGTAATGTGAGCATGTCGGTCCAAATGTCACAACATCACATAATACCAACACCACAAAGGAAGAGTCGAGATTTATGTTGGTGATGATCTCAATCTCGGCTCAAACTCGTCATCACGTGGATCGCTTAAAGACCTCCACTTGAAATTATCCAAACATGCGGAACATGAAGAATCAAATACTACGAGCTACTGAACAAAGAACTTAATCGTGAATCCTAGAACAATCGAATGTAATATCTGTTTGTATTCATTGTAAATTGAGGTGACCTCCCTTAGGGGGAGATTGTTAGGAATTAGAAAATTCAGTCGTTAAAGAGTCGGTCACCTCAAGTATTTGTATTCGATAAAAAGCTCGTAGTCGTAGTCAAGTTATGTCAGTAAGTAGTTTGTTAAGTAACACCGTGGAGGACGGACGGGTCTTTACCCACTGTATGCCTGATCCACAGCCCGTAGGTAGCGTTTATTTGTATGACACTATAAATACCCTCTACCTCCCAAGGTAGAGGGTTGGAGCTTCAATACCATTTTTCTTTATTTCACATAGTTCCCAACTCTCTTCTCTTTCTCTCTCTAGAACTTTCTCTCTCTAAACATACTTGAACGCCCCATTGTGATTATGGTTTAGTGTGTTTGTGAAATACTATATCTTACAACTCTTAACTAGCTATTCTATTCCCCGGCAGCGGCGCTAAAAACTTGATAACACTACATGCGTCGTTCGGGGTCAAACGAACTTCCTTTTCGTCGAACAAGTTTTTCAACACCCTAGGCAGTGAACCTAATCGTTGTAGTGTAGTATTAGGGTAAGCTACGGGAATTGATATCGTTATCTAGGGGAATAGGAATGCTAGTGAGAGGTTACTACGCTAAGGTTGGGGTTGAGGAAGATTATTTTTTTTTTATCTTTTTATGTTTTTTAGGAAATGGAAAGGTACGAATCTTGGGGTTTGGATTTGGGGGGTTGGTATTTATACCGATTACTTCTACTATCTAATTATCTAATTAACTAAGATGAGGGTAGTCTATGTCTAATTATTGTGTGCTCGTATGATAGTTTAAAGATGTGTTTACTTAGGTTTTATTACTCCTTAATTATCTCCTATTGATGGTTGAATTGTCACGTCCTTATTCTTAATCGCGTTGTGTGTCTAAGGTCGTAGGGTATGCGTTTATCCCTATCTCTTTGAAACTACCAAAGGTTAATGACTAAAAAATCTCTAGGATTTATAAACTTTAACTCTAAGGTACTCTTCGGATGGTTTATCCTACAATGACTCTAGGTATTATAAGCTAAGGTTCACAAAGATTAATCAAGCATTAACTACACAACGGATGACCTATCGCAATACTAGATCATTAACAATTAAGATAAGAGACAACCAATTAATACTCAAAAATAAAGTTTAATATTCCCTAAGCAAACACACAAGTAAATTAGCCGGACATGGAGAACATGCAAGCATACACACAAGTAATTGAAGACATAATTAAATTATTAAAGTAAAACACTTATCTTGATGTAAGATAGGGTATGGAACCCTAAACTACTGTACAAGATAGCCTTGGTTCGGTTTAGTTTTTACTCCAAAAGACTACACACTGAAAACTAAAAAATTCAGATTCTATATATAAGATTACACATGCGACGGCGTCACCTTATGATTTGTGACGCCGTCGGGGTCGCCGTCATTAGGGTTTCGTCTTGGCCACGTTAGTCTTACGACGGCGTCACCTTATGCTTGTGACGTCGTCCTCTTCAGCTTCTGATGTCGTCTAGATGAAATCTAGGTCGTCTGAGTTGCGACGACATACTCTTTTAAAGCCTGACACCGTCACTTGTAAATAGGTAATTTGGCTACTGAGCCGTCACAAAAGTGATGCGACGGCGCCACAGATAACACCGACGCCGCCCCTTCGGCCCAAAGACTTGAGTGTCTCGATTCTTGACTTTGGCCATTTTCTTCGTATATTCGCGCCTTTTCGTCCAAATAAGTGTCATTCAAGCATTTTGCCTTCAACATACCTAAAAAGTGAAAAGGAACGATATTAAGTAATAACGGATACAAAAGTGATCAAATAAGGGCTTAAACGACCCCTCAAAAAGGTACATTTTAAAACCTTATCATGGACCCAGTGACGGACTGCACCTAACCTTCTAGCCACTCAATTGCTCTTTTCATTCTCACTGGGAACCCTACATTATCTATCGACTTTCTCTTAGAGATAGTTGGTATTGAAGAAGGAGACCCTCTCTCTAGTCTCCGCTCAGGAAAACCAAAATGCACTATTTGAGTCTAGAGCTATGAGATTCATAAAAAGATCTCATAGGAACACTTGACAATTCATCGCTTGTTGTTCAACAATAAGGACACAAGTGATACATTCTAGAGTCCTACGCAGATCTTAGCAATCTGCTAGAACATTTATGAGAGGTTTCACATATGTGATCCTCAGGGATTGAATGGAAATTCCTACCAGGGTCAACATCAAGCAGCCCTGACAGCAGGTCACTTCGGTAATTCTTTATGGGTTACGCCTAGTGTGTCTCAAACGGTCTACAGTCGTGAAGTGATGCTTCGGTGTACTTCAGCGACTCACCTGAATTATAGATGTACTTCGGTATGTCGTGTTAGCCTTCTTGAGGGCCTCCAGTTTCAGGAACAACCTTTGTAAGAATTAGAAATGTGTTTTCACAATATGCTGTTAACACCCTCGACGTTCGAACCAATAAGTGCTGGAAATCCCGCTAAGGAGATTCCTTTCATGAATCGAATCCTGAAAATGTGGGTCGTTACTTGAATTTATTCAATGTAATGCCAACTATCCCTTATGGGATTAGGACGGTTGATTCGCCCGACCAAGGTGAATGGAATCAAGACATTCATCAGTAGAACAATTGTAGTAATCAATTCTTTAAGAAAATATTACAATGATCAATTGGTGTTCGTAACTGTACCTGGGAAGCTGCTGTTGATGGATGCTCGTGGGAGGAAGAGATCGTGCAGATTCTCCACATGCTCATACTAACAACATAACAAATGAAGTTTTCATCAAATTCAAAGGCAACACAAAGTTATAGATGATTCTTCGTCAATGTCAAAGAATCTTCAAAGTTTAAAGACTAGAGAACCTCATCATTAGAACCTCAAAGTCAAAAAGAAATGCGAGCATGGTGGAGATTGACATGGAGACACCTACACCAAAGAAGTTGACAAATGGCAGAATACCACATTAAATGATCACAAAGCATGAAGGAACGAATATCAAGACTGTGGAAAACTAGAAGGGGGTTGAATAGTTTTGCCGAATTTAAGTTAGTTTCAAAAACTTTAGATTTGATATTATGTGAAATCGTATGGATGATGAGAAAGTATAGATCTAATGATAAAGCAAATACATAAAGTAAAGCAAGGGATAAAAATGACACAACCAATTTATAGTGGTTCGGCTACAAGGACACCTTCCTTGCCCTACTCCACTCCCCGAGTCACCTACTCGAGAGTTCAAGCACTATGTCAACAAACTCCTTCAACTTGGCAGTGAAGCCTTCACAACGTTGCTTACACCTTTTTCCGGTACAAAGCTAAATACCGAGTCCCTAACACGGTGGACCAAACCAACACGACTATTACACAACAAATATGTGAAATATCAAATACAAGATCTTCGCTACAGAAATCTTGCGGAGGAACAAATCAATCAAGGACCCCTTGCTTGGATGACTTGTAGAATGCTCGTGATCTCGCCTTAGAGAAGGACCTATATGAGAATCACTAAACAAACAAAGAAAGAAGTACTCTCTAGATCAAGTTATCTTTTGTTAGAAGAGAATGAGAGTATATGAGAGAATTAGTAAGAAGAGGGGTGAGTTAGAATGAAGAAATGGCTCTCTATTTATAGGCAAAATCTTCCACTATTCCCCGGATCCCACGAATCCCTCCCACAAGGGATCCGTCTAGTGTAATCCTAGGGATCCGTGGGACGCTCCTCTTTACCCATGGGTTTTTTGGTTATGGGTCATGGGTCATGGGTTATGGGTTGGTCCACGGGTATTCTTTTAGATACAATGTATCTAGTCAAGTGGGTATGGGTCAATACCATGGGTTATGGATATGATCCATGGGTTGTGATTTTTACCCATCCTAATAAACTATTACAACAAATGATTTATTACAACAATTTGTATTAAATGGCTATATGTAAATGCTTTACAAAAATAACATGTATCCTTATAATTGTACTTAAGATAACATTATATTTGTTATCAACAAAACACAAAGAGATCGCAAAATATTAATAAACGTTTTTACTGTTTATTTGTATTAACAATCTCCCCCTTTTTGTTGATGACAAAACATAATGTTATGATGAATAAACTTAAGAATAGATGTATGTTTTGAAAGGGCCTAAGTTTTACTTATTCTCCCCTTTTTTTTTCGAAACAAAAAGTTAACCCATCGAAGAAATAAAATGTGGAAAAATGGTCCACGTATCACTTACTCCCCCTTGTTTGGGGCGTCAAGTGAAGAAAAATAAAAAATAAAAAATCCTACAAAGAAAAGGTTAGTAGTAACATGCATAAGTAATCTTGTGATTGACGAGAATCATGATTGGGAGCCAAGGTATGTAAACAAGGCCTTGTAATAAAACAACAAAGTGTAGTGGTATGTATGCCATCTACAAGCATGTAAAAATAAGAACAAGAATTTTTCTTAAAATGACTCAAAAGAGAAGTACGAAAAATAGAAAATGGTAATAATGATTCCGTCCATGCTTGCAGAAGGTTATGGATGGAGGTTTTGATGAGTAATGGTATTGATGCGATCAAGGATGAGGTTGAGTATGAATCGCATTTCTTCCCTAACTTCTATTGCAGTTTCCCTAGTGGATTGGCAAGGTTCACAATGTAAGTGATGTTGGTAATGAGTGCGGAAGTTTTCCGGGTTGTTTTGATTTGTGAGTTGCGGAAGATGTGGATGGAAAAAATAGGAAAATACGGATCAAAGTCCGGAATGTTTGGAAGTGGTGGTGAAAAAGAACCTAGATGTTCTTGTAGCTTAATGGGAGCTAAGGATGGTGATGTTGCAAGGTCATTGAATATTGTGTTTGGAGAAGTGGGAGGTGTCAAAAAGGCTATTTCTTTGTTGTTTTGGTTGTTGAGATCTTGTTGGAGTCTTAAGGAGTTCCAAAAAAGTGACTTTAGGTGATGAAGTTGGTGTACTAGTTGGTCATGAAGGAGGTGCTATAATGGAAGCATCTTGTGGTGAGTTATTTGTTGGTGATGAACCATTCGATGATGATTTTGCTAAGCAACAAGGCCGGATGCTAATCCGTACGGATATCCTAGAGTTTGATTGTGGTATTTTGGAAGGTGGAAGTACAAAGGTTTGGATTTCATGAAGAGGATTATTTATACTAGGTGATTCATCTAAGTTGTAAGATCTTTTGGATGACATGGTGTTGGTTGTTTGTGAAGATGAGATGAATATGCAAGCATTTTGGGAATCCTATATATAGAAAAACAATGCATTGTAATGAATGCTTGACCCAAAATGTGGATTAAAATCTAATGATTAGATATGAATTTAAGGCATGTGATCATGAGAACACAAGCATTAAAGAACATACTCTAAAAAAAATGAAAATATATTGGAGTTTTCATCCAAAGTGAGAAAAATAGAAGATAAAACTAGCTTCTGTGTTAGCCTTAATAGTTTTTATTAGAAGTTATAGATGATTCTTCGTCAATGTCAAAGAATCTTCAAAGTTTAAAGACTAGAGAACCTCATCATTAGAAACTCAAAGTCAAAAAGAAATGCGAGCATGGTGGAGATTGACGTGGAGACACCTACACCAAAGAAGTTGACAAATGGCAGAATACCACATTAAATGATCACAAAGCATGAAGGAACGAAAATCAAGGCTGTGGAAAACTAGAAGGGGGTTGAATAGTTTTGCCGAATTTAAGTTAGTTTCAAAAACTTTAGATTTGATATTATGTGAAATCGTATGGATGATGAGAAAGTATAGATCTAATGATAAAGCAAATACATAAAGTAAAGCAAGGGATAAAAATGACACAACCAATTTATAGTGGTTCGGCTACAAGGACACCTTCCTTGCCCTACTCCACTCCCCGAGTCACCTACTCGAGAGTTCAAGCACTATGTCAACAAACTCCTTCAACTTGGCAGTGAAGCCTTCACAACGTTGCTTACACCTTTTCCGGTACAAAGCTAAATACCGAGTCCCTAACACGGTGGACCAAACCAACACGACTATTACACAACAAATATGTGAAATATTAAATACAAGATCTTCGCTATGTAAATCTTGCGGAGGAACAAATCAATCAAGGACCCCTTGCTTGGATGACTTGTAGAATGCTCGTGATCTTGCCTTAGAGAAGGACCTATATGAGAATCACTAAACAAACAAAGAAAGAAGTACTCTCTAGATCAAGTTATCTTTTGTTAGAAGAGAATGAGAGTATATGAGAGAATTAGTAAGAAGAGGGGTGAGTTAGAATGAAGAAATGGCTCTCTATTTATAGGCAAAATCTTCCACTGTTCCCCGGATCCCACGAATCCCTCCCACAAGGGATCCGTCTAGTGTAATCCTAAGGATCCGTGGGACGCTCCTCTTTACCCATGGGTTTTTTGGTTATGGGTCATGGGTCATGGGTTATGGGTTGGTCCACGGGTATTCTTTTAGATACAATGTATCTAGTCAAGTGGGTATAGGTCAATACCATGGGTTATGGATATGATCCATGGGTTGTGATTTTTACCCATCCTAATAAACTATTACAACAAATGATTTATTACAACAATTTGTATTAAATGGCTATATGTAAATGCTTTACAAAAATAACATGTATCCTTATAATTGTACTTAAGATAACATTATATTTGTTA
Organism: Chrysanthemum lavandulifolium; assembly: GCA_022545495.1. Taxonomy (NCBI): domain Eukaryota; kingdom Viridiplantae; phylum Streptophyta; class Magnoliopsida; order Asterales; family Asteraceae; genus Chrysanthemum; species Chrysanthemum lavandulifolium. The sequence continues at coordinate 24,669,325 of CM040239.1, forward strand.
TCAACAAAACACAAAGAGATCGCAAAATATTAATAAACGTTTTTACTGTTTATTTGTATTAACAATCTCCCCCTTTTTGTTGATGACAAAACATAATGTTATGATGAATAAAACTTAAGAATAGATGTATGTTTTGAAAGGCCCTAAGTTTTACTTCTTCTCCCCTTTTTTTCTGAAACAAAAAGTTAACCCATCGAAGAAATAAAATGTGGAAAAATGGTCCACGTATCACTTACTCCCCCTTGTTTGGGGCGTCAAGTGAAGAAAAATAAAAAATAAAAAATCCTACAAAGAAAAGGTTAGTAGTAACATGCATAAGTAATCTTGTGATTGACGAGAATCATGATTGGGAGCCAAGGTATGTAAACAAGGCCTTGTAATAAAACAACAAAGTGTAGTGGTATGTATGCCATCTACAAGCATGTAAAAATAAGAACAAGAATTTTTCTTAAAATGACTCAAAAGAGAAGTACGAAAAATAGAAAATGGTAATAATGATTCCGTCCATGCTTGCAGAAGGTTATGGATGGAGGTTTTGATGAGTAATGGTATTGATGCGATCAAGGATGAGGTTGAGTATGAATCGCATTTCTTCCCTAACTTCTATTGCGTTTCCTAGTGGATTGGCAAGGTTCACAATGTAAGTGATGTTGGTAATGAGTGCGGAAGTTTTCCGGGTTGTTTTGATTTGTGAGTTGCGGAAGATGTGGATGGAAAAAATAGGAAAATACGGATCAAAGTCCGGAATGTTTGGAAGTGGTGGTGAAAAAGAACCTAGATGTTCTTGTAGCTTAATGGGAGCTAAGGATGGTGATGTTGCAAGGTCATTGAATATTGTGTTTGGAGAAGTGGGAGGTGTCAAAAAGGCTATTTCTTTTTGTTTTGGTTGTTGAGATCTTGTTGGAGTCTTAAGGAGTTCCAAAAAAGTGACTTTAGGTGATGAAGTTGGTGTACTAGTTGGTCATGAAGGAGGTGCTATAATGGAAGCATCTTGTGGTGAGTTATTTGTTGGTGATGAACCATTCGATGATGATTTTGCTAAGCAACAAGGCCGGATGCTAATCCGTACGGATATCCTAGAGTTTGATTGTGGTATTTTGGAAGGTGGAAGTACAAAGGTTTGGATTTCATGAAGAGGATTATTTATACTAGGTGATTCATCTAAGTTGTAAGATCTTTTGGATGACATGGTGTTGGTTGTTTGTGAAGATGAGATGAATATGCAAGCATTTTGGGAATCCTATATATAGAAAAACAATGCATTGTAATGAATGCTTGACCCAAAATGTGGATTAAAATCTAATTATTAGATATGAATTTAAGGCATGTGATCATGAGAACACAAGCATTAAAGAACATACTCTAAAAAAAATGAAAATATATTGGAGTTTTCATCCAAAGTGAGAAAAATAGAAGATAAAACTAGCTTCTGTGTTAGCCTTAATAGTTTTTATTAGAAGTGATGGTCATTCACATTTAGGAACTTCGTAAAGCGTGTTAGATATCGTGATAGAATAGTCAACGGGCTCGTGGATTGGGCTAAGCTAATTGGGCATAAGTTATGTTAAGCTAGCCTTGTCTAGTTTGTGAAACCCAAGCCCAATCCATGTCCATCTCAAGGCCCATGGCCAAGCCTTAGGGCATCATCTCTCTTACCTATAAATACCCCTCGAGTATGTCATCTGAGGGGAGTGCTTGAGTGTGTGTGTGTGTGTGTGTTTTTCCTTTGAAGCAATATAACATCTTATTGCTTTCATCTTCTTTTCTCTACCTCTCTACACATTCACGAATTCATATTCAAGTCACCATCTCTTTATCTTTTCCTTTCTTTATTCTGCGCATAATATCATATGTTTCTATTTCACATGTTCTTTGTTTGTTAAAGAAGGTTGGTATATGTGATAAAGGGGTATAACAAGTGGTATCAAGAGCCTCAAGATGATTTAGAAGTGTTTTTGTTGAAAAAATCGTGTCTTTTTATATCAAAAATCTCGTCTTTATTGTTAAATCTCACGTCTTTATTATTTGGTCGGCACTTTTTAAACTTGTTAAAAATGTGTCTATGAAATTATTTTGGTACTTTTAATATCTGTTTTCCATCTTGAAACCGCTTTCATCGCTTACCAAAACAGTTTCTTGTCCAAACAATTTTAAGGTACAAACAGTCCTTATCTTTATCTTCATCCAAACAGCTTTTTTTTTTTTTTGTACAAAAGAGTCCACTCAGTCTATCTATCTCCTTATTTTATCGCATCTTGTGGTCAAATCTGGTGAAAAGATCGGTCGGAAAACGTCACGGAAAGAGTGGTGGAAAAAGTCAACGAAAAGTCAAAATCCTCGTTTTTACGCATAAGGATTTTGGTTTACGCTAAGACACCATTTTATGCCTATCTTCAGATCTATTACGATTTACTTGGAAAGTATCTCGTACGGTTTTTTACGCATAAACCTTACTCGTAAGAGAGTTTACGCATAACCAAGGTTTACGCATAACATCCACTTACGCCTAAGAGGTTACGCATAAGGGTTTTCAAAAAGGTTTACGCGTAAGGTGGGTTACGCATAAGGGTTTCAAACCACAGTTTACGCATAAGAATAAAACAAAGATAAAAACCTACCTTTGTTTGAATCTGACCTCAACCTGTGATTCACAAGGACGAATGGTTAATTAGTTGGTTTGGTTTCAGGAAGAGATAAGAAAGATTGACAGTGGCTGCGTTTTATTTGGTGGAGGTGAGAGATCGGTCGGTGTTGCGTTTTTGTGAGGATTAGGTTTAGGCTACCAAATATTAGGATTGTGATAAGTAAGTGTTTTATACTCGAAAGTTTAGGGTTATTTTAGTGGGCTCTTATTATACTTTGATCATCTGCGTATTATTTGGGCTGTGAAATCAGTGAGAGATTATTTTTAGGCTGCCAAAGTATTTATCTTCATTCAACAAAAGGATGAATTATTTGGAGTTTTGGACTAAGAATGATTATTTTGTGCTACATTTCTCGGGATAATTGTTAGACCACGATTTTTACTCGAGCTTTGTTAATCCGAGATTGAATATAATTTTTGGGTGTATTCGATATAACTACCGTGCTAGTTATAGTCATATCGTGAAAGGTCAAAAACAAAAATTACTTCTTTATCGTCTATAAGATCCGTGAATTCATTTCACACGTTCACCATGTCTTTTCTCAACAACTTCATACCATCGATCGATATGGACTCTATTGTTCAATTTTATGCTCCATATCCTAAGACTGAAAAGACGGTGTCCGAGACTGAAGAAAATTTGACTGAAAATGAGAAAACATCAACTGATAATGAGCAAGAGGTTGAAGAAAATGAGCTTCCAGATCACTTAAGATATCTTGACTTGAGATTTCCAATTTCATTCGTTGAGCATATGAAGCGCAAGCCGTTGACTGAACAGGCACGAAGTGCTGAAGCATTGTTTGAATCTAAGCCAGATGCACCTGAATATCTCCACAGTAGTGATAACAGTGATTATAGTGAAACATAGGTTAAGGAATCAAATGGGAATAACTGTTTTATGACTTCGGTTCAGAATGCTACCTCCGAACCTCAAAGACAAGATTCAGGATCTAGTGTCAACCGACTTACGAAGCTTGAAAAGATCCAGTACATGTTGATGTTAGCAGAAAAAGAAGAGTTGGGAATTGAGTTGACTGCTGAGGAAATCAAATTCAGGTACCCAAAATGGGAAGATAAAGCAAACGATAATGCAACCTCCAGTCATACAATCAATCAACAGGACACAACATCAAGCGGTACTTATGACACAACTCCTGTCTACGACACATATTCACTCAATGAGGTACCAAATTCGTTTACTCATGAGAAGCCACATTCATGTCTCCGAACCTTATTATGACACATATGTGGGAGAGCAAGTTAATAGCAATGTTAACTCTGAAACTCCATATATGGATCCTAATGGAGGTCAAGTGATACAGAATGGTGCTAATGATGAGGAAACACGTGCTTATGTTGAATCATTAATCAATCAATGTGGCATTGAAGTTGAGAAAGTTAGAACGGTCAATCGCGATGTTAAGGCCGCGAATGCTAAATTGACCGCTGAGCTTGAGAGTTACAAAGAGAACGCCAGAGCCTATGAATTTCATACAAACAAAATGTCGAATTAGAATTGGTTATCGAGATTCTGCTTTTAAGAGAAAAGATTTGCAACTCAAGTATGACACACTTGATGTGAATCAATTTGAAAATAAAATCTTTAAACAAGGAAATTTCGAACTAAATGACCAACTTTCAAAACAAAAAGCAACATATTCGATCTTGAAAAGAGAAGAAGAAGTTGATAATCGATTTTGCAAAACGAGAAGATTCTCTTCTTGATGAGATTCTCGGATAAAACTGAAACGGTCAAAAATTGGACAATTTACTTCTTACAACGAGTCATTCCGCTAAGACAATCAAGATGCTTTCTAATCAAGTAAATCCGATTTTCATACTGCAAAAAATGGCTCTTGGTAACTCACCTCCTTGTTTTCTCAAGAAAGCTCGAAATCTCGAATGTGTTGAACAATGGAAAACCTTTGCATGAACCCATAATTGTTCGTGATTCTCTTGAAACGTTGGAACTATCTGAGGAGAGTAGATCAAAAATGAAACAAAAAAATCCAGATCTTAAACCGATTGATTATAACAAATGGAACAAAATTAATGGAATTACTTTTGTTAATCAAAAAGAAAAGTCAAAGTTTTCCATAACACCCAGTGTTTCAAACAGTGTGTCAACACCAGTTCCAAAACAAGTTTCAAAACCAGTTTCAAAAACAATTGTTGTCTCAAAATCTCTTTCGAACATTGAACAAATGTCTTCAAACAATCCTTTTAACACAAGTGATGCTAGAAGTATTTTAGAAAATGTGAAAACTAGAATTGCGGGACTTCAAGAGACGGTTAAAACTAAAACCACTATTACACCTAACAACTGGTTCTCTAGTTTTGATATCTAACAGAGAAAGTTTTTGAAATCGAATTGCCCTCATTTGAATGCCATCAACTCAAGGGTAATTCATTTTGAACAAGCATTTTGAAAGAAACAATGACTTTGTCAAGGACCATAAATCCACAGTAAAGCAAGCTAATGACAATGTTGAACACATCAAAGTTTTGGAAAATCTAAATGATTCTCTCTTCAAGATGTTATGACCACCGATATCATGTCCATTATCTTACAAACATATTCTCGTTGAAGATCATGAAAGACTCAAGATGAGACCTCCGCAATTATTTCAAAATATGAAAAGCTCTTGAAAAACTTGAAAAAGAAAACGTGTCCTATTTTAAACAACTTGATCGAAAATCTGAGGAATGCAAGTATGACAAACTGTCGTATGAGCGTGCCTACAAGGACATGCAAGAGCAAAATGATCTTTTGAGGGCTCAGCTGGACAGTCTAAAAGGAAAGGCTATGGATACTAAGTTTTCAAAACCATTGACTGAGGAGAAAACAAATGTTCCCAAACTGGTTTTCAAACCAAAAATGTCTATTTCTCAGTTTTCTCCAAAAGTCAATGAGAAAAATGATTTGTCAAAAACAGTCACTCCATAGACTTTGCCTATTAAAAAGAGAATTATCAAAGCTTTTGAAAAACCTGTTTTTGAGAAAGACAAAGTGTTTACACCTGGCATTTCTAGGAATAGTTCACGGAATGTGACCGCAAATCCAGCTTAAAGAATCATTGGTTCTAACAAAATGGTCAACAATCACTATCTAGAAGAAGCTAGGAAAAGGCACTGACTCGAAAAGATGGAATTCTAGGTGCAACATCTAGGGTGATGAATTCTACAAGATTTCAAGGCACTGCTAGTAGTAGTAAACCATTACCTAGGAATACTCTACAAAAGACTAGGGATTGGCTTGCATCTAAGAGTAGTTGCGCAAACGAAAATGATATGCCCTTAGAAAACAACACTAGGAATTCTAAGTCGTTTTCGAACAAGAATCAATTTCCAAAAGATTGTAGTGACAAAGTTAAAGTTGCTGTTTTAAACAAGAATATTGAATTTGTCTGTACTACATGTAAAAAATGTGTCTTTTCAGCTAATCATGATGCATGTGTCTCACAATATCTCAAGAAAGATAATTCTCGTGCCAAGGCACAATCCACTAAGAAACCAAATGGAAACAAGCCCGTTGATAAAAAGACAAACAAACAGACACCTAATAGGACGATCTCTTCAGGACGTAGTTTTTCTAAAAATGAGTCTTCCGCTGCATCTGATAAGAAAACAACTCCTAGATCTTACCTTAGGTGGATTCCCACAGCAAAGTTTTCAACAAAATAGGTCTTAGATGGACTCCCACAGGAAAGATTTTGATACTTGCACCAACACAGATAATAGTGACAATCATTCGGATAAGGAAGTCAGATCCACTACAACCGTTGATAGTGATCACCCTCACCGTGAGGAATCATGTACTTCTAACACTGTCATTTGTGAAAATTCTTCTTCTGTGGATGCAGGTACTTGTAAAAGTGTTGAAGGTTCATATACCCCTTGTGGTAAAGAAGAACTTTATGCCTGCTTCGCATGTGGAAATCCTTTTCTACTTCCACTCTTAACTCCACTTTTACTTGTCCCAACTTAATTTTCTTTCTTCAAATCTTCTTTGTAAATATTTTTGAAAAACCAAATACAAAATTTGAAAAACCATCAAAAACCAAATACAAAAATATAAAAATTTCAAAAAATTCAAAAACAATAGAAAATATAAAATCCAAAAATATTCTTCTCACGACATGTCTCTCGTATAATCGATATTCTGTACGTTTCTAGAAATGTCATTCAACAATGATACGGGCATGTACAGATGCTTGAGCGAGAGTTCTTTAAATTGTTTTCTAAAACATGTCATTTCTCAAAATTTCTTCATAAGATGGCTTTCGTATACTTCAGTGCGAAACCCGAACTTCAAATTAATGGCTTCTGAACACATCAGTTCAGGACCCACTCTTCAAAGAAAGGAAAGTGCTTAACCAATCAAAGGTTTTAAATATTTTTCAAGCACTTTTCCTAAAAACACAATGGCTTGTAAGTATTTCAGCTTGCAACCCGATCTTTATAGAAAGGAAAGTGCTACGCAAAATCGATTTTCATAAATATCGAGCACTTATCCTAAAATAAATGAAGATTATTCTTCTCGAATATCTTCAAAAGATTTTCAAAATCTTCTTCTCATCTTGCGTACCATTTATTCGAAATTTTTCAAAAAGATTTTTCAAAATCTCTCTCATTTGGTACCAAGATAACTCCCTCTAAACCCTTAATTGATTCTAAATTTTCTGTATGAAAAATATACTTTCGTTAAGGGGGAGTATAAAACCAAAATTGTTCCAAAATTCATGCTAAATAAGTTTCTCTCCAAATGCTTTTCGAAAAACATATCTTTTAATCATTTTGTTTCAAAAACATCATGGATATGCTATTTTTGAGGGGGAGAAATGTAATTAAAATGTGATCAAAAAACGTTTAATGATCGTTGTTTGAATCTCAAAAGAGCTCGACTCAGTGGTAACCATTGAATTGACGAGGAATAATGTACCATCTCGAGAAACTTTCTATGGACTTGACCAGGACGGGTAATAATTTCAAGCTAGTTCTCTAGTAATGTAAACGTGTCTCGAATCGGTCTTGTTTATTTAAAGTCGATCAATTCAAAACGTGCAAACTCTACCCTCTATGTGCGATTTATGTCAAAACTTATAAGCACATGTGAAGGGGAGTGTTTCGAAAATACAAAACTCACGGAGTGTTTCAAACATGTTTTCTATCATAAACACTTTGAGAGATTTTCAATAAAAATGGTTTTATGGCAACAATAGGACAGTCATGGAGTTATAAGGTGACTAAGAATAGGAAATTGTCCTATGATCCGCCAGAGCGGAGGGATCTACCCAAGGACATCACCAATTGTTAGTATTAGAAGTCCTTAGGAATGATTGAAAAAGGAGTAATGTGAGAAAGGAGAAAGAAGGGTTGAAGAATTAAAAGAAAAGTAATGAAAAGGGTGAAAAGAAATAGCCCTCCATATTCAACCTTAGGCGTAAACCGGGTTCAATACATATACTCTTGGTTGTCACTAGATGACACCGGTATTGAAGACAAAGACGTCATGGACCCAAAGTGACGACCGCACTAAACCTTCTAGCCACTCAATTCCTCTTAAAAGGATTTGTTTCATTCTCACTGGGAACCCTACATAATCTATTGACCTTCTCTTAGAGATCGTTGGTATTGAAGAAGGAGACCTCTCCTTAGTCTCCACTCAGGAAAACCAAAATGCACTATTGAGTCTAGAGCCATGAGATTCATTAAAAGATCTCATAGGAACACTTGACATGACATCGCTTGTTGTTCATCAATAAGGGCACAAGTGATATATTATAGAGTCCTCACGCAGATCTTAGCAATCGCCGAACATTTATGAGGGAGTTACAACCGTAATCCTCGGTGATTGAATGGAAATTCTGCCGTGGTCAACATCAAACACCACGACAAGCAGTCACTTTGGTAATTCTCCGTGGATTACGCTTAGTGTGTCTCAAACGGTCTGATCGTGGGGTGATGCTTGGTGTACCTCGGTGACTCATCCGAATCAGTAGGTGTATTTCGCACATCGCGTTATCTCACTTGTGGGACTCCAGTTCAGAACGGCCTTTGTAAGAATTAGAGATGTGTTTTCACACTATGTCGTTAACACCCTCGAAATTCAAACTTGTAAGTTTGGAATCCACTTATTACTAACCTGCTTTATGTTTTCTTCTTATGGAAGCTCCAGAGCGGATGGATCGTGCGAGACTCACCACATGCTCATACCAACAACACATGAAAAGTTCTCATCAAAATCAAAGGCAACTCAAAGTTAAAGATGATTCTTCGTCTATGTCAAAGAATCTACAAAGTATAAAGACTCGAGAACTACATCATTGGTAACCAAAAGACAAACAGAAGTGTGAGCATGGTGGAGAAAGGCGTGGAGACACCTAACCAACGAAGTTGACAACGGCAGACAATCACATTAATTGATCACAAAGCATGAAGGAACAATGAATCAAGACTATTCTATATCTACACGCAAATTTCAAGCTCAAGGAAAGTAAAGACGTAATCAAGTGGAGCATCATTTGAATGACCACCCCTTAGGGGGAGATTGTTAGCCTTAATAGTTTTTATTAGAAGTGATGGTCATTCACATTTAGGAACTTTGTAACGCGTGTTAGATATCGTGATAGAATAGTCAACGGGCTCGTAGATTGGGATAAGCTAATTGGGCATAAGTTATGTTAAGCTAGCCTTGTCTAGTTCGTGAAACCCAAGCCCAATCCATGTCCATCTCAAGGCCCATGGCCAAGCCTTAGGGCATCATCTCTCTTACCTATAAATACCCTCAAGTATGTCATTTGAGGGTGTGCTTGAGTGTGTGTGTGTGTTTTTCCTTGAAGCAATATACAACTTATTGTTTTCATCTTCTTTCCTCTATCTCTCTACACATATACACGATCTTTATATCATTCAAGTCACCATCACCTTAATCTTTCTTTCTTCTTAAGCATAACGTTTGTGTTTGGTTTCACGTGGTTATACTTGTATAAGTGTTGGGTTTGTGATAAGGTTGATATCGTAGTGGTCCTACATTCTGTCTCACGGATCCTTCCCTTGAGGGATCCGTCCAGCATTAAGGCTGGGATCCGTGGTGTGGTGATACAGGCAGCTCAACATTTTCTTTTTTGGAAACATTTGTATCTAGTGTGTGCCTATATGCAAACTATTTGGAGTTGCGGTTATCTCGACTCCTAAGAAGAAAGAAAAAATAAACTAGAATGAAAAAGCATACTATTATGTGAGATAACCCGAAAACACATAGTTAGTACTTGAGTACATAATTCAGTGCTACCAATGCTCCTAATTCATTGTCGCTTAAATGAATGTACCCGAAAACACATATTAGTTATGTGTCCCCTTTAGCATTCCAAAGACATGAGATGCAATGAAAACGGGTTTTTACTTTGTATTAATAATGAAAAAAGCGATTTGTCCTAATCGTGAGAAATTACTTTTGTGAAATTGATACGGAAAGAGGTATCATTTTTAGAAAACATTCCAAAAGGAGGTTTCTATGTGCGAATAAAGATCATTTTATCCTTTGAAAAGAAGGTGTGTATGTAATTATATATTTTCAACTTGTACTTATTTTGAAAGAAAATAGGAAGAGTTATAAGTGAAAAACTTATCTTGGGTTTTGAAAATTCCCGTATTGTTTGTGAGTTGTGCGTGAAATAGAGATCCTAGACTCAGAAAAAAAAGGCTAGTGTTTACATACTTTGTAGAGTAAAACGAAATAAGTTACGACGTTTGTTCCATGAGACCAAGACCAAGACGAAGTAGGTTGAATTGTTCCCGCTTCAACGGTTTGGTGAGGACGTCGGCTATGTTGTCTTCGGACGCTACCTTCTCAATAGAGATGTTCCCCTTTTGAACATTGTCTCTTAAGAAGTGATGACGAATCTCTATATGTTTTGTGCGAGAATGTAATATCGGATTCTTGCTTAGATCGATGGCACCCTTGTTGTCACATAGAATTGCTATGTCACTTAGATGAATGCCGTAGTCAACTAACGCTTGTTTCATCCATAGTGCTTGTTGGCATGCTTTTGGAGGAGACGATTCGGCTTCGGTTGTTGATATTGCTAATGCCGTTTGTATATTTGAAAACCAAGATGTTAAAAACATCCCATAAAAGTACATACCCCACTTGTACTTTTTGGTCAACATAATCACCGCATGGTCGAATCTGCATATCTGATTGTTTCTACTCCCGTGCCCTTAGGATACCATAATCCTAATTGTTTTGTACCCTTAGTATATCTAAATATTCTTTACGGCTTCTAGGTGTGATGTTTTAGGGTCTTCTTGAAACCTAGCACATAAACAAACACTAAACATGATATCCGGCCTACTAGCCGTGAGGTAGAGAAGACTACCTATCATGCCACGATATTTAGTATTATCGACGGATTCGCCGTCTTCATCTTTTGTGAGTTTGGTGTCAGATGACATTTGTGTCCTAATTGGTTTCGACTCTTCTAGACCGAATTTCTTTAACATCTCTTTTATGTATTTAGATTGATTAAAGAAGATACCATCTTCTACTTGTTTGATTTGTAGACCAAGAAAGAAACTAAGTTCTCCCATCATACTCATCTCGAACTCGTCATGCATGATTTTAGAGAAATCAACACACATGTCTTGACAAGTGGATCCGAATATAATAACATCAACATATATTTGAACAATGATTATATGTGACTCTCTTTTCTTAGTAAAAAGTGTGTTGTCAACTAACCCCATGGTACAGTTGTGTTTAATTAAAAATGACTTGAGTCTATCATACCAAGCTTTTGGAGCTTGTTTAAGACCGTAAAGGGCTTTCTTTAACTTATACACATGTTTAGGTTTTCAAAATCGATGAAGCACGGAGGTTGAGCTACATATACTTCTTCATTAATAAAACCATTTAGAAAAGCACTTTTGACATCCATTTGATAAAGCTTTAGATCATTAGCACAAGAATACGCAAGAAGTATTCTTATAGACTCTAATCTAGCCACGGGGCATAGGTCTCATCAAAGTCTATTCCTCTTGTTGGTTATACCCTTGAGTAACGAGTCTAGCCTTGTTTCTAGACACTACTCCGTTTGCATCTAATTTGTTTTTATAAACCCATTTGGTTCCTATTATGGTTTGATTACTAGGTGGAGGGAGAAGTGTCCAAACATAATTAGAAACAAATTGATTTAATTCTTCTGGCATAGCCATTACCCAACTTTCATCTTTTATGGCTTCTTGTGTATTCTTAGGTTCTATGGTTGAAACAAAACAAAATAAGCTACTTTGGTTTTGAACTTGAGACCTTAATGTTCTTTCATTTAGGTTTCCTACGACCTTATCTATGGGGTGATCTTTGGACTCTTTAATGTTTATGAATTCATCATTTAAAGGTTCTTCATCTTCATTTATCTTTTTCTTTATTACTATAGCTTCACTTTCTACAATCTCGTCATCGATAAGAGGTAGAGAGGGTTTGGGTGGACTTTCATCAAACTTTGAGGTGTCGATTACGAAGATGAGGTTGTTGCTAACCCATTTGATGAGTCGCTAATATATTTGGTGGTGGCCAAGAGTTTGAAGATGAGTATGATGACTATGACTTGATGACTATGCAAAGCGGTTCGTGATCTTCCGGAATTTGGATGCCTTTAATGCCATGTATGGCACAAAGTTTCAAGGTCCTAGGAAGTAATCTTATTTCGTTGTGTCATTTGTTATCAGTTGAGTAGTGGTTTGTTTTCTTGTTTAGAAAATAGGAAGTATCTTGTTATGTAAGCTCTATGCCTATGTAACGGGCTGATATATGGGATTTCACTCATATACATTGTACTTAAACGTTTATTTGGTTAATATATTTACCAGGGTGCAGGATTACTCCCCTTTACCCAAAAAAAGACTCTTCTACCTTTATTGTTTCTTTGTTTAATATGACGTAAGCTTTGCTATTTGGAGAGTAACCTAGAAAGATACTTTCGGCTGATTTAGGATCAAATTTTGTAAGGTAATATTTAGTGTTAAGAATAAAACATTTGCTACCAAAGACTCAAAAGTGATCTAAAGTAGGCTTTTTGCGTCGGAGTAACTCGTATGGAGTTTTACCTAAGATTGGTCTAATTAAGACTCGATTGAGTATGTACGTTGAAGTATCAACGGCATTGCACAAAAACTTTTGAGGAATGGATTGCTCATTAAGCATGGTGCGACTCATTTCTTTTAGGGTTCTATTCTTTCTTTCAACTACCCCATTCGATTGTGGAGTGCGCGGAGCCGAGAAGTTGTGAGTAATACCATTAGCGTCACAAAAAGCTCCAAATTGCACTTCATTATCGAATTCCCTACCATAATCCGTTCTAATAGACACTATAGGACTTCCTACTTGTCTTTGGATTTTCTTGCTTAATATTTCAAAATAATTGAACGTTTCCGTTTTGTTCTTTAAGAATTTTGTCCATGTATACCTAGAGTAATCATCCACTATGACCAAAGTGTAGTAGTTGCCTCCATAACTTTGGATAGCGGATGGACCAAATAAATCCATATGTAGTAATTCTAGACACTTAGTTGTAGACACCATGTTTTTAGCTTTATGACTAGAATGAACTCGTTTTCCTACATTACAAGCATCACAAAAGTGATGTTCATATTTTAACTTAGGTAGATCTCTTACTAGATATTTGGATGATAGCGATTGAAGAAGTCGTATATTGGCATGACCCAATCTTCGATGCCATAAGGTCGAAGTATCATCCATAGAGGTAATACATAGTTTGTCTTTCGGTTCATTACCAATTTTAATGACATAGACTCCATGTTTCCTAATTCCTCTTCCTATGGTTATGCCATTTTTTAATATCTTACTACCGGTTTCGGTCAAAAGTACATTGCACTTTTTATCACATATTTGTCCTATACTTAAGAGGTTAAAGTTTAGGTTTTCTATGTGACACACATCGTTAATGGTTAGAGATTTGTTAGAAATCGTACCTTTACCAATGATTTTACTTTTCCTATTTCCAAACACCACATTACCTCCATTGAAGGATTCATATGTGGAGAATAGATCTTTATTGCCGGTCATGTACCTCGTGCACCCGCTATCCTTGGCCCATTCATCCGGGTCTAGGTCGACCTTTAAGCACACCTAAGAAAACAATTAACTCAAAAGTTTGGTCCCCATTTGTTCATGGGTCCATTAGTGTTAAACATTCCATTCATGTTAGACATGTATGGATAAGGTGAGTATGCATTCCATGGTGCAAAGTTTTGAAAAAGAAATCCATTTTGCATATTTTGGTTCCATCCCATTTGATGGTTACTTCTCGGGTAAACATTATTAGGTCTCCTAGATGGGTTAGGTTTTGAAAAAGATGGAGCCTTATTTCTTGCAAAAATGGGATTATATTTTGGAGGTGGTTGTCTAGTGGTAAAATGAGTTAGTTTCTTCTTATTAACGATAACAAAATCAGTTCTAGATGAAGAAGCTATGTTATTACCATCATTTACTACTGACAGACCGGATCCACGGCTTAACACTAGCGGTTCCCTTTTATGGGATCCGTGGGATCCGCCACAACAAATGGCTGGTTTTTCTAGTGCCTTAACAAATTGTGTTTCTTTGTTTTCACTAGTTGATGGATCAAGTTGTTGAATACCTAAACCTTTTTGGTTGTTTACCGGTTTTAACACTATCTAATATCATATCTAAAGTATTCGTACTCATTCTAGCAATTTTAGAATCTAGTTGATCAACTAGTGTTTGAAGTTGAAAGCAAAGTTCACATTCACCACTTGCTATTTTACCCTTTTCTAGACGTTTCAATTTTGCTTTTAATTCTATGACTTCTTTATCTAAACGTTGGTTTTGACTTTTTAAAAGCTTGTTTTTGTTAATTAGTTTTAAGCTAATATTGCACAGTTTGTCATATTCATTATGCAATGAGTCATCATCTAGCGATGAGCTACTATAGTATTCGTGACATACCTCGTCATTTTCCATGAGACAAATTTCTTCGTCCTCCTCGTCGCTCATTCCCCACGTGCCCTTACGAACGCCTTTTGATCATCCCGTTTGGGACACTTACTAATAAAGTGGTTTGGGTCCCCACATTTATAGCAAGCACGATCATCCCTTAGCTTCTCGTCCTCTTTGCTTTTCTCGAATCCTTTCTTGTCGTCATACGGTTGTTTGACGTATCTTCCCTTCTTTCTAAAGAACTTTTTAAAGTCCCTTACCGCCACTCGTCGTCACTATCGGAAGAAGAGTTCTCTTCATCGCTTGAAGCCTTTTTGGCTTTTAGGGCAAGAGATTTGTGTTTCTATTTCACCTTTGAGGCTTGGAATCTTTAGCAAGGATAAGCTCAGACTTTTAAGTTGCCTATGAGTTCATCAAGGGTGAGGATTGTCAAATCTTTTGACTCTTCGATCGCCGTCACCTTGGATCTCCACTTGGATGGAAGTGCCTTAGATATCTCCTAACATGGTTACGGCTAGAAAAGATTCATCAAGTGCTTGTAAAGATGTAATAATAGTATTAAAATTAGCAAATGAATGATCTATAGTTTCCTCATCCGATATTGAAAATTGTTCATATTGTTGAACAAATAAATCAATTTTATTATTTTTAACTTGTTGATTACCTTGATGAGTTACAACTAAAGAATTCTAAATTTCTTTAGAGATTTTAAGCATAGAAATTCTTTGAATTCCTTTTGGGTAAAGCATTGTACAAAACCATTTTAGCTTCACTATTTTTAGAAAGCTTTTCTTCATTTCATCATTTAGTTTATCATGAGGTATGTTAACTAAATTTCCTTTATCATCTTTTGAGGTAACCTCAAAATCGCCTTCAACAATAATGTACCAAAGATCAATATCGACTTTACATACGTTTCGAATCTATTTTTCCAATATATAAAACCGTTAGTTTCAAGTAGTGGTGGTCGTTGCATAGATTGCCCTTCCTTGTAATTTTCAGAACCCATAGTGATCTAAAAGTTTTTAAAATACGGTTTACTTTAAAACTTTTATAAACTTAGCTCTGATACCAATTGTGGAAAACTAGATGGGGGGGTTGAATAGTTTTGCCGATTTTAAGTTAGTTTCAAAAACTTTATATTCGATATTATGTGAAATCGTATGGATGTTGAGAAAGTATAGATCTAATGATAAAGCAAATAAATAAAGTAAAGCAAGGGATAGAAATGACACAACCGATTTATAGTGGTTCGGCTACAAGGACACCTTCCTTGCCCTACTCTACTCCCCGAGTCACCTACTCAAGAGTTCAAGCACTATGTCAACAAACTCCTTCAACTTGGCGGAGAAGCCTTCACAATGTTTGCTCGCAAAACTGCTAAGGTTAATATAGCCAATCCCGTTTTGTTTTGGCATAAACGAATCAATTTTGAACAGTGTATGATAGTCGACGGGCCTCTAGCGACGATAGGACCCAGATAATCAATGTATTCATCGTGCCCCCGGGGTTCGGTGAAAGAATTGAGATTTCCCGATGAGGCAGCCTGCTGGGACTTTGCTAGAAAAGGGATTAGCGGCTTAATGCATGGATTTGAGCTGTGAAAGGCCTTGGCTTAGACAAGGCATTTAGTCCATGCCGCTATTCCCGCATCCAGAGGGGAGTGCATTGCCGATGTGGAAAACAGGGCAGGGATTC
>CM040239.1:24685776-24719422 GCA_022545495.1 Chrysanthemum lavandulifolium
CGTTGCTTACACCTTTTTCCGGTACAAAGCTAAATACCGAGTCCGTAACACGGTGGACCAAACCAACACGACTATTACACAACAAATATGTGAAATATCAAATACAAGATCTTCGCTACAGAAATCTTGTGGAGGAACAAATCAATCAAGGACCCCTTGCATGGATGACTTGTAGAGTGCTCGTGATCTCGCCTTAGAGAAGGACCTATATGAGAATCACTAAAGAAAGAAAGAAAGAAATACTCTCTAGATCAAGTGATCTTTTGTTAGAAGAGAATGAGAGTATATGAGAGAATTAATAAGAAGAAGGGTGAGTTAGAATGAAGAAATGGCTCTCTATTTATAGGCAAAATCTTCACTGTTCCCCGAATCCCACGGATCCCTCCCACAAGGGATCCGTCTATCCTAGAGATCCATAGGACGCTCCTCTTTGCCCATGGGTTTTTTGATTATGGGTCATGGGTCATGGGTCATGGGTTATGGGTTGGTCCATGGGTATTCTTTTAGATACAATGTATCTAGTCAAGTGAGTATGGGTCAATACCATGGGTTATGGATATGATCCATGGGTTGTGATTTTTACCCATCCTAATAAACTATTACAACAAATGATTTATTACAACAATATGTTTTAAATGGCTATATGTAAATGCTTTACAAAAATAACATGTATCCTTATAATTGTACTTAAGATAACATTATATTTGTTATCAACAAAACACAAGGAGATCACAAATATTAATAAACGTTTTTACGGTCTATTTGTATTAACAGAGACTATTCTATATCGACACACAAAGTTCAAGCTCAAGAAGAGTAAAGACCTAATCAAGTAGAGCATATTTTGAATGACCACCCCTTAGGGGGAGATTGTTAGCCTTGATAATGATTAATAGAAGTGATGGTCATTCACGTTTAGAAACTTTGTAACGTGTGTTAGATATCGTACTAGAATAGTCAATGGGCTCGTGGATTGGGCTAAGCTAAATGGGTATTAGTTATGTTAAGCTAGCCTTGTATAAGTTCATGTAACCCAATCCAATCCAAGTCCATCTCACGGCCCATGGAAAGCCCATAAGGGCGTTTAGTCTGGGAGTATATTTACCCCTCAAATATGTCATTTGAGGGGTGTGCTTGAGTGTGTGTGTGTGTGTTTTCTTTAAAGTAATACAAGTTTCTTGTTTCATCTTTTTCTCTCTAACACATACGAGTATCATCAAGTCACCAAATTTCTTAGTCTTTCTTCTTAATCTTTACGTATAAGCTTAGTGTTTGTTTACGTGGTATACTCGTTTGCTAAGCTTGGTAAAGTGATAAGGTTGATATATTTAAGGTCCTACAGCTAAACTAAACAGCTATGCCACTAAGGCAAAAGAATTAGGAAAAACATTGGATGAATCACTTTTAATACGAAAACTATTAGATTCCACACCAGATAGGTTCATTCAAATAGTCGCATCCATAGAACAAAACAGTGATCTTGACGACATCACCTTGGATGAGATCATTGGAAAACTCAAAGCATTTGAGGAGAGAATAAAACTTAGAATAGGAGGAAAATTAGAAATCTAGGTGATGAATTCGACGCTACGAACAATGAAGCGGAGTACGAAGCCTTGCTAGCAGGCCTCCGACTGGCCAAAGACATGGAGGTAGAAGACTTGGCTATCTTCGTTGATTCACAACTCGTAGCCAATCAGATAAAAGGCTACTACGAGGCAAGGCAACCTGTGATCAAGCAATACCTGGATAAGGCCAAGGAAATGCTCGAAGGGTTCGCATCCTACAACATAGAGCATGTTCGGAGAAATCAAAACAAGAAGGGTTCGTAGCCTCCTTCGAAAGCATCAGCGCTGTGTTATTGGCAGAAAGTGAGAAGAAGCAAATCCCTATCTACTTCGTTAGCGTGGTTCTCCGTGAGTCGAGATAAATTATCCAAGATTGGAGAAGCTAATGCGCCTTGGTCCATCTTGCGAGACGCCTTTGAAGGTACTTCCAAGCTCACCCCATAACCGTATTTCATCGATAAGCCAATTAAGCGGATACTTTCGGCCGGAGAAACTGGAAGGATAGCTAAATGGGCTATCGAGCTAGGAAAGCATGATATTGAATACAAGGGCGTAAACTCGGTCAAAGGGCAAATATTGGCGGACTTTTTAGCGAAACACCCTCCGAACCAAGCATGACACAAAGGTTGTTGAAAAGAAGCCCGACAAAGCAATCGAAGGGTGGAAACATTATATCGACGGAGCCTCCACTCGATGGTTACGCGCAGTCTCATGCTTGTTGATCCCAAAGGGAAGGAGTACACTTATGCACTCCGTTTTGAATTCGACGCTACAAACAATGAAGCGGAGTACGAAGCCTTGCTAGCAGGCCTCCGACTGGCCAAAGACATGGAGGTAGAAGACTTGGCCATCTTCATTGATTCAAAACTCGTAGCCAATCAGATAAACGGCTACTACGAGGCAAGGCAACCTGTGATTAAGCAATACCTGGATAAGGCCAAGGAAATGCTCGAAGGGTTCGCATCCTACAACATAGAGCATGTTCGGAGAAATCAAAACAAGAAGGCAGATGCACTTAGCAAACTGGCATCAATGGCATTTGCTCATTTAACTAAGGAAGTTTTGGTCGAGGTGTTGGCAGATAGGTCCATCGTCCGAAAGGAGGTGTCAGACGTAATACAGAGAAGAAGGAGCACTTTACCTTGATTGATCGAAAGAGGTTTTAGTAGGTGAAAAAACTTGGGCAGAAGTTAAAGTTATGTTAGGGTTTTTGTTTTTCAAATTTATATACCCCTACATATAATAAATCTCTTGGCCCTACGCGTGTCACAATTATCTCCTTATCGCCGGATTTCAAAACTAGTTTTATCTCTGTTTCTGAGTCGTAAGCAATATTTCTTGTTCGTACATATCACTTTCGACTGGGGGCTTGATGACGTACCCTCCGATCAGGTCGAAGGACCCCCCCTTCGGCCTCGGTCGAAATTACATTACGAAGACCCAAGTCTTTCTTCATAAGTCATTGGTGGCGTAAAACCATTCATCATTGACATGGCTACCAGTTGGGAATCCGCCAGCCGAAGGCCTATGCCCTTCGATGTCTTCCCTTGAAGATGCCAAGACAAATAAGAACCTTGACTTGGTCTTCCCCCACGTTCCCACTATGTCCTTAGCTTCCTCGCCAAGTCCGAGATAGTGGGGATGAAGCCCTAGCGGTTACCACAAATCGGGGCGCCCCCATGATCTCCTAAGCGTGTGCTAACACTCTCCAAGCTATTTTCATCACCTATAAATAGGTTGGACGAGTCATTTCAATGGTATGTTCACTCAACACAAGATTTCACATACATCATATTATTTACAACTCATATCACATACTTACTCTCACGCCGGAGGTGGTTCGCGAGGCCCAACCCTGCGCAATCACTTAACGAAGTGTCTACTATTTCTTATTGCGATTGACTACAAGTTTGGCGCAAGCATATCACCCTCATACCCTTCGATCACCATCGAAGGCCCGGTCATCTGAATTATTGTACAATCGGTGGCGCCATCCGTGGGACCCGCTACTATTGGTCTCGTTATTCCAAACTTACACCCGGTCAATCATTCTCACTAGTTTTACGGCATGAATCTAGGAGAGAAGATACACCCCTCCGGGTTTTCTACCTTGACACCAATCCGATCAATGATCCTAACAACCTTCCCAATATAACCTCATCCACTTTTACCACACGATCTCACCCGAAATAACTCCCAACAACCATGCTTCAACCTCGGCTAACCCTAAACCGGTAATTAGTCCGGCGTTTGTCGAAGCTAACATGGAAGCATTAGAATCTTTACTAAGGGCTCAAGGAGGCAAGCTCGGAATGTGGAGATGTGTAGGAGTTAGAATACTTAGCGATGAATACGACGAAGAGTTGGAGATGGAGACTAGGCCCTTGGCTCCGGGGCTACACGCTCGGTGCTAAGGATAGGGTCTCCGAGCAGTAGAAGGCCTAGTGGAAGGTCGGTTGGTTTTGAAGACGTTCCGGAGAGGGCTCCGACTACGGGAAGGCACGACAGAAGGCTTCAATGGAAGGAGTTACCAAAGGGATGCTACAGAGGTTAATTTGCCACCACTTTTGGCGGCTCATCTGGGAAGAACTGAGGCATGGGTTTCGTTGCAGCCTTCTCACGCATCCGGTGTAGAAGGCAATCCATCTCAAATGAATGGGGGAGGAAATATTCCTCCTCATGGTATGTACCCTCCTTTTCAGGCTCAATCTTACCCTCAAGGGGTTTATCCCCCACCTAATGGGCAGGCTAGGAACCCCATTTTTACTCAACCATACGGAAGTATGCCCTACGGGCAACCTATGGCATACCCTTCGTACCCTGTCGGAAGTCACCCACCTTATATACCTACTGCTTACCCTCAATGTGTTAACCAAAACCCTGTTGGAATACCTCCAAATCATAACCCGTACAATGCCGCCCCTACCTACATGCCACCTTATAATCGCTTTTATTCGGAGCCCATGGGCTCCACAATACCCTTCGTAAGATGGATGAAGACTACCCTTTACTCGATGGGTTGAAAATGCCCCACATATTGGCACGTATGATAGGAAAGGGATCCGGATAACTTTTACACTTATTTGAAGGGCTATTAGAATGCGAAGTGGGTTATGCCTGTTTCTTGTCACTTGTTTACATACACCCTACGAGACTCGTCAGATATGGTGGAACGGGCAAAACCAGCAAAGATTGTGAATTTGGATGATCTCAAAGCCAAGTTCGGATCACATTTCACCAATGAAAAAGTTTACAAGAACGCACCTAACAATGCACAACATCAAGCAGAAGGAGAACGAGAGTACCAGAGCTTTCATCACCAGATACACCAATGACACGTTACAGATAATGGGCTTGCATGAGGACCAGCGTATCTCAGGGTTCGTGCATGGCCTACGAAATAGAAGTTTGGTTGAATTTCTCTCCACTGATCTCCCTATAACCTATAAGGGTTTGGTGGAGAAGGCTTACACCTAGATCGAAGCAAAAGAAGTGTCTACCAACGGGGCTCCGGTCGAAAATAAAGAAAGTCACAATAAAGACCCGAAGCATCCTTCGTGGGAAGGGTCAAGGAACAAACACAAAAATAAAGACATGTTTACACCGTACCACGAAAAATCAACCATGGGCTCTTGGCTAATCTGTCCAAATCTCCAAGGGAGATACTTGCTACGGAAAAGGCGGCGAAGACCTTTGATCCTCCTCCTCACTTGGCAAACAGAGGAAGGCCCAGAGATACTTCCAAATTTTGCTACTTCCATGATGATTACGGAAACGACACCAACAATTGCAGAGAGCTCAAGAAACAGATAGAAGAGGCCGTGAAGTCCGGCCAATTGGGACATTTGGTGAAGGGTATAAAGAAAGGTAAAGACAAAATCTCCGACACACGGTTGGGAAAGATACCACACTGCCAAGCACCCATCCTAATGGTGTACAAGGAGGATTCGGTTCAAGAGGAAAGAAGCGGAGGAAGCCTTGTGCGGAGTAGGAGATGTCACTTTTCCTTCAATCACGTGGAAAGTTCTTTCAAATGACCCGTGGTAATCAAGGTCTTGATCTCCAACAAAGAAGTAAATAGGGCCTACCTCATTGCGGTAGCTCTTGTGAAGTAATCTACGAACGTTGTTTTCTAAAGCTCAAGCCTTCGATAAGGTCAAGAGAGTAGATTCAAGGTACCTTTAGTAGGGTTCTCGGGGAACACTCATGGCCCTTGGGAGAAGTCCTCTAGAGGTTACGATTGGACAAGGAAGGCTAAAAGAGCGAAACTCTAGTTTTCACGATCGTAGGTCCGAATCTCCTATAACCTATTGATAGGGAGAACGGCAATGCAGAAGATGGGCATCGTTGTCTCAACCATACATGTCGCGATCAAATTCCAAACACCCTTCGGCATTGGAACGGTTTTCTCCAGCTATAAAGTGAAGGGGCTTACAGAATTAGGCAAAAGGATCAAACAGGTTTCGGAAGAGCCTCCGAAAGATGTCCTCAGTTGTATTGACGCTGAAGAACGCATTGTGGTAAATGATCTCTATCCTGATCAGACAGTGATAATCAAAAAGCAGCTCCCAACCTCCTTTAAAGCAGAATTGGAAAAGGTACTTTGTGCTAATGCAGATGTCTTCGCATGGACCTACTCTGACATGACAGGGGTCCCCAGAACTCTCATCATAGATGGAAATCCCTTCGGCACTAAACACAAGCTCAATGAGTTCATACATATTGAACCCATCAAAAAAAAGCGTCGAAGCCTAGCTCCTGAAAGAAATGCAGCTGCATGCAAAGAAGTGGACGAACTTATAGCAGCAGGCATACTCGAGAAGTGAAGTATCAAAATTGGGTGGCCAATCCGGTGATGGTCAAGAAGCATGATGGGGATGGCGAATGTGCGTAGACTTCACAGATATTAACAAAGCTCGTCAGAAGGGCTGCTACCTCCGCCGTAAATTGGTGGAAGGTAGAATCCTTGTCGGGGTTTTGGTGAAGTGTTTCTAGACGCTTATAAGGGATACCATCGATACAAATGGCGGAAGAGGACGAAGAGAAGACGACCTTTTTATAAGAAAAGGCGTTTATTGTTACAAAAGATGCCTTTTGGTTTGAAAAATGCAGTGCCACCTACCAACGTTTAGTGGACAAAGCCTTCCACAGCGGTAGGTAGGAATCGAGGCGTCACGTAGATGATATGGTCATCAAGAGCGGATCGGAGGAGGACATGCTCCCGACATCAAATAAACCTTCGACCGACTTCGCGCCATCAACATGAAGTTAAATCCCAAGAAGTGTTCCTTCGGGCGTGGAAGAAGGACAATTTTGGGGCATTTGATCACCAAGCAAGGTATTAAGGCCAATCCTTGAAGGTCAAGGCCATCACGGATTTGCAACCTCTTAAGTCCCTAAAGGAAGTGCAAAGTCCGAACGAAAGCTAGCGACCCTCGGCGGGTTCCTATCGAAGGGTGCGAGACAGATCTTTGCCGTTCTTCAAAACGCTCAAAGGATGCACGGACAAAAGACGTTCGGTGGAGTATAGATGCGAAGAAGCCTTTCAAAAGCT
Organism: Chrysanthemum lavandulifolium; assembly: GCA_022545495.1. NCBI lineage: Eukaryota > Viridiplantae > Streptophyta > Magnoliopsida > Asterales > Asteraceae > Chrysanthemum > Chrysanthemum lavandulifolium. The sequence goes on from CM040239.1 coordinate 24,692,899, forward strand.
CAAGAATTTCATGGCTATTCTACCTACACTTACCGCCCCAATCAAAGGCGAAGTGTTGTTTATATACATCGCACCTCCTTCGAAAGCATTTGTGTTATTGGCGAAAGTGAGAAGAAGCAAATCCTATCTACTTAGTTAGCGGTGGTTCTCCGTGAGCCGAGCTAAATTATCCAAGATTGGAGAAGCTAATTCGCCTTGGTCCATGTGCGAGACGCCTTTGAAGGTACTTCCAAGCTCACCCCATAACCGTACATCGATAAGCCAATTAAGCGGATACTTTCGCCGGAGAAACGGAAGGATAGCTAAATGGGCTATCGAGCTAGGAAAGCATGATATTGAATACAAGGCGTAAACTCGGTCAAAGGGCAAATATTGGCGGACTTTTAGCGAAACACCCTCCGAACAAGCATGACACAAAGGTTGTTGAAAAGAAGCGACAAAGCAATCGAAGGGTGGAAAATTTATACTAACAGAGCCTCCACTCGATGGTTACGCACAGTCTCATGCTTGTTGATCCCAAAGGGAAGGAGTACACTTATGCACTCCGTTTTGAATTGACGCCACGAACAATGAAGCGAGTCTGAAGCCTTGCTAGCGAGCCTCCGTGGCCAAAGACATGGAGGTAGAAGACTTGGCTATCTTCGTTGATTCAAAACTCGTAGCCAATCAGATAAAAGGCTACTACGAGGCAAGGCAACCTGTGATCAAGCAATACCTGGATAAGGCCAAAGAAATGCTCGAAGGGTTCGCATCCTACAACATAGAGCATGTTCGGAGAAATCAAAACAAGAAGGCAGATGCACTTAGCAAACTGGCATCAATGGCATTTGCTCATTTAACTAAGGAAGTTTTGGTCGAGGTGTTGGCAGATAGGTCCATCGTCCGAAAGGAGGTGTCAGACGTAATACAGAGAAGAAGGAGCACTTTACCTTGTTTGATCGAAGGCTTGATCGGAAGAGGTTTTAGTAGGTGAAAAAACTTGGGCAGAAGTTAAAGTTATGTTAGGGTTTTTGTTTTTCAAATTTATATACCCCTAAATATAATAAATCTTGGCCCTATGCGTGTCACAATTATCTCCTTATCGCCGGATTTTAAAACTAGTTTAAATTTTGAAAGGACGTTTACTTTTACCGAGGATAAGGGGTGGTTAGAATAATTGTTGGCATTAATTACGGTCAAGAGATGCAAGACTTTTCATCTTTGTTCGTGTTTTGGGACGAAGAGGTAATTTTGTCTCTGTTTCTGAGTCGTAAGCAATATTTCTTGTTCGTACATATCACTTTCGAGTGGGGGGCTTGATGACGTACCCTCCGATCGGTCGAAGGACCCCTTCGACCTCGATCGAAATTACATTACAAAGACCCAAGTCTTTCTTCATAAGTCATTGGTGGCGTAAAACCATTCATCATTGACATGGTTACCGGTTGGGAATCCGCAAACCGAAGGGCTATGCCCTTCGATGTCTTCCTTGAAGATGCCAAGACAAATAAGAACCTTGACTTGGTCTTCCGCCACGTTCCCACTATGTCCTTAGCTTCCCGCCAAGTCCGAGATAGTGGGGATGAAGCCTAGCGGTTACCACAAATCGGGGCGCCCCATGATCTCCTAAATGTGTGCTAACACTCTCCAAGCAATTTTCATCACCTATAAATAGGTTGGACGAGTCATTTCAATGGTATGTTCACTCAACACAGTATTTCACATACATCATATTATTTACAACTCATATCACATACTTACTCTCACGCCGGAGGTGGTTCGCAAGGCCCAACCCCTGCGCAATCACTTAACGAAGTGTCTACTATTTCTTATTGCAGATTGACTACAAGTTTGGCGCAAGCATATCACCCCTCATACCATTCGATCACCATCAAAGGCCTGGCCGTACGAATTATTGTACAATCAATATGCAATAATCCAGGAGGCCCCGGCGGCAAACCTCACCTATAAAGGGGCTCTAATCCGCATACAAGGTACAACAACTTTCTCTCTCATAATTACACACACATACCTTTACTTTCCCTCTCAAGAATGCACTTACTCTCATGCCAGAGTCTAATCGTGGGGTCCGTCCCCACGGTAAGACTAACGATTTACCTTTCTTGTGCAGGGATCTCATCCAAACTACTTGAATTAGTACAAGATCATCCTACCAAAGGCTTGTCGGCCCAGTCCAGTAAGCTGCGCCCAAACCTTCTATAACCCATCGCACAAACTGTACTAACAAGTTGGCGCCATCCGTGGGACCCGAACACAACTGCGTTCCAGAAAATACTCACCATGCGCACCAGATTCGGACCAACTCCTACCTTCATAACTACGTTGCGGAGTACGGTAGAAAAAGAAGATCACATGGTCTCGACGGACCTTGAGGGACCTGCTTCCGACGCAGCCCTCCGGAGGTACTGTGATAAGCATTTTGACAAGATCTTGGCTATCATGATGGAGAAAGTTCAGAAACGAGAAGAGAGAGGCAAAGCAGCGAAAATTTGGAAGGATTATCATGAAACCCAGCATCACCGCAGAGCGGAAACGTCAAGTGAAGACCTGTGGAAATAGCTTGAGATAGCAAAGCAGAGGAACACACAAAGTAGCGACAGACAAGGACATACGCGATCCAGGTTACCCAAAAAAAATGAAGAAGGGCGTAAGGGAAACGGTGTTCAAAAGATTGCACCAAAGTGTGTTCCACGGACTTGGGGATAGGAAGGGAAGTGTTTCCATTTGTCCCAAAGACCGCAGGCAACAAGTACTCGATGGTACCGGAAAGAAAGAGAGGAGCAACCGCAATGGTTCTCAACCGTGGCCGACAGGATCGGGGATGAGAAGTCATGAAACCAAAAAAACTTGGTCGCGGAAGGCGAATAACCATTTGGACGGTGAATCTCACGGAAATAAAGGCCAAGGATCCAAAGTCAAAAAGCAGAAGCCAAATGATTATGGATGTGACCTGGACAGACCCTGGGTCTGCAAGGAAACTGATCCGTTCACCCTGCGTATCCAGTACTTAGAAATGCCCCTAAAAACGCGGACGCCAACCAACGTGAAAACATATGATGAGAGTGGAGACCCTGAGGATCATCTAAAGATCTTCTAGGCAGCCGCAAAGGTGGAACAATGGGCCATGCCAACATGGTGTCACATGTTCAAATCCACGCTCACTAGATCCGCTAGGGTCTGGTTTGATGACCTTCCACCCGAATCAATAGATAACTATGACAAGCTAAAGGAGGCTTTCTTGACTAACTTCCTACAGCAAAAGACAGGCATTAAAGACCCCGTGGAGATTCATCACATCAAGCAAAAGGATGGAGAGCTAACGGAAGACTTTGTACAGAGGTTCAAAGAAGAAACAAGGAACGTAAAGGGAGCCCCAGAAATTATGAAAGTCTCAGGATTCATGCATGCGATCATTGATCCAGAGCTAATTAAGCGGCTACATGACAGAATCCCAAAGTCAATTAGCGAAGTAATGAATACAACCACATCCTTCCTAAGAGGGGAAACGACCGCAGGAAGTCGTGGAAGAAGAAGGCCTTGGATGTAAAAACCAATTGAGCGAGCCGTGGTCAAGTCTCCACAAGACTTTAAAAGAGAATTTAGAAACAAAAAACAAACTCGAGAAAGTCAACAAAGTCTCAGCAACCCACAAAAACCTTTTAGGGAAATATCGGCACTAAGGAGAGCAAGATCTCCAAATCCGCCCCCAGTTGCCGTAATCGAAGAAAAGACTGACGGAAAATTCTGTGAATTCCATGGAAAAGCAAGGCATACCAAGGAAGAATGTTTGCATTTGAAGAAGCAAAAGGGAAAGAGCCGATGATAGAAGCTGACGAATAGCAAGAATAAACAGAATGGCACGCACAAAAAAAATATATATAACATATATAAATAAATAAATATGATATATTTATATATGTGTAGTAAGAAGTAATAGCAAGGATGGAAACATACTACTGAATTAGAAGGAAAACACGGTCGGAAGCAACCCCAGAGAATAGAAGGAAACAGAAAACCGAACCGTAACAAGTTAGCCCGGAAGGATAACACACCGTAGAAGTACGCAGAAGTCGCGGTGGACATGGTAAAAAAAAGAGGTCGGAAAAGGAGATAATAGATAACAAAAAGGCAAATCACGGAGGTAAAAGGATAAACCTTATCCAGATAACCAGAAAGGAAGAAATCTGCAAGTACAGATACGCGTTCCTTCTAAAGGAATATCACGTCAAATAACGCAGAAAAATACGCCCAGGCTACGAACCTAGGCATGAAATAACCTACCAACCGGTAGAAAAAGACAAATGCCACCGGGTGAAAAACAGTAAAACCCTCGCTATAAATACGCGAAGTAAAAAAGGAAGACACAAGAAAAGCAAAAGCAATAACCACAGGTCTCCAAAGTCAAACATTCCTAAAAAGAAAAGTCTGAAGAAGTTTGTTCCCATGGCAACATTTTGCCAAGACAGCAGCAATGGAAAAATAAAAATCCTAAACCTTTATCACCATCACAAGGGAAAAATGAAGGAGGATACGGAGAGTACACAAATATGTTCTTAAATGACTGCTAATAACACTTAGTCGTTTCAAAATGACGGCGAATCACCTACCACCCCAAAACACGATGACGCCCCGTCATTCAAACCTCCTCCTACAGCATTTCCAAGTTCCTTGTCAATTAGAGTTGTGGCACTCATGACCGGAGCACTACTGTCGATTAGACTCCCAGGAGCCGTTGGGAAACAAGATCGAACAGGTGCTCACGGGTCAACTACGGAGACGGCCGGGTCAAGGAGGCACGTGGGAACTGAAATGGTAGGGGCGGGAATTGTGGAGTGTGAAAAGGGATGGGTCCTCAGGGAAGGATAAGAAGTAACGCTAGGAGAAGGAGCTATATCAAGAAGCCCCTAGCTATTAGGAAGCTTCCCTTACAATGGCAAGCAACAAAGGATGCATACTACGCATACACCCTATCGTTGTTGCACCCCGGCTCTTAGGCAAGCACATGTCTACCGACCAAAGTGAATTTGGTCGGACAGACCGAGCGCAAGCTAAAAATGACCAGCTTGCAAGGGCCGGGATATATATATAAAAGCTACTTTCACAGTCTACACTTTCAAAAACACGGAGCTTTCCGAAGGACGAAATGTAATAGCCTGGTAGCTCTTCCGAGATCATCTTCAGAAGAGAGTGACACGAGGTCTCAGAGGAGAAAGTAGCATACAAGGAGAGGATTCTAGCCCACGAAGAAAGCATGGATACTCGTAAAGCCGTCATCCACACCAACAAAGCCAGAAGAACTACATGCGGATGATAATCAAAACAAATTTCCGTCATACAAGAAATCTCCCAAAGGAAGCAATGTTTGCCATTAGCAGAACTCTAAAGAGAAGCACGGCTTGCGTAGCCACGGAAATAAAAGAGTAAAGTTGATAGCAGGGAAGTATAAAATGTATTTGAATTTACCTATTTCTGTAATGTATTTAAAAAATATGATCAATTTAAAAAAAATGATGAAGATTAGCTACCTTCATTATTTTATTCTTCAAAATGTTTTTTATCTTTATCAAGTGCATAAGACGCACAAGCAAACAAATTGGGTACGGCCCAAATATATGTTATTTCCGAATAGCATAAGGTTATTGTTGGATCGATATACTTTAATCAAACTAAACTAGCTTGTTAAGGTTTAATAACCTCGGATAAATCCTAAGTTATTAACAAAGAAACACTGAGCAATCTTTATTAAGTACGCGAAATTTACTTAACAAAGCTAAGAAGAAAACTTTATTAACAAACTCTAAATCTGCTTATTATGCAGATACTCTAATACAACTCTAAGATATTCGAACTTTTCTCTATACTCTTAATTCATAAACTCTAAAACTCTTTTTCTGAAATCGCACCTCTAATGCCAATCTAGGAGTCCTTTTATAGGCTCAAGGATATCCTAGTCGGTTTACAATTGATAACCTTGTACGACAAGTAATCTAAACATAGAATACAATACTTTCCATAAACGAATATAACAGTTTGTTTGTTCTAGCGAGACTTTGACTTCACCATGCGATTACTTTGACTTTATCTTTTAGCGATACTTTGACTCTTTGGCGTCTTCCAAGATGCTGCGCTTCTGAGACTTTCATATCTTGATGCTTTGATATCTTCAAGACTTTCATATCCCAACAATCCTCCCTAACTTGAATTCTACTTGCTTGACTTCAAGTTCCTTTGTGAATATATCTTTAATGACTTCATCTTTAAAATGGATTGTTCTTTAGTCTTTAAATTATATCTCTGTAGAGTCTGTGCTTTGTCAAAGTATCTCTTTAGAAATTGTTTTCTTCAAATGAGATCCAAAGAATCTCCATCTTTTCAAAGAACACAAAGAACATATGACAATGTGTACAATAATTCAATTTAAGTTGCATACTATTCTCATCACATCTAAGTGAATCATTGAAAATTCAATGGATTTAGAACTCTTTACCAAAGCCATTATCTTTGGAGTAGCCAAATGTTTTGGTGTGTAAGACCATGGTACATTGATAACCATATGATTTTTAGCAAACCATCGACTATCAATGATTTGTTTTGTCTTTACCAAAAGTCGCACTGCTCGGACTAGTTAGTTCTTTTATCTAATGGTGAACTAATTACCAATAATGGTTTTTCCAACGCCTTTACCACAAGCCATTTCTTATGGGCTAGCCAACTCTTCACATTTCTCGATATGGTGAGTTGATGACCATTCAACTTATTAGCAAGTTGTCAACTAAAAGCGGATTTGATATATCTTTACGAGCCGTTTGCTCATGGATTAGTCAATCCTTTTGTAACCATGGTGGATTGATAACCTATTGATGTTATCATCACAAAAACCATTTATTCAACCTTTATTTCAAAAATATTTATTATTTAGCAAAAGGTTTCTTCTAAAATCCATTTAACTGGTTTAATTCAAAGAACAAGACTTTGATGAAAGTACTGTCTGACTAGCAGTACTTTGAATAAAAGTACTGATATATCAAAAAGTATTTATTCAAAAATCATACCAGTTATAGATCATTCTTAGCAATGGTAGTCCAGTCAATAAACAAATTGATCACCATACAAGCAGTTTCATCATCCTCTTCTACTTCCAATCCATGCTCTAGCATTTTCTCATTAGATCAACTGTAAGAGGATATCTTCTTTCTGCAAACATGTGAATCATTGTTCCATTTTCTAGCTCCAATACATGAACTCCAGATTCTTCAAAGAATCTCCAGCAAACTATTTCCCAGTTTTCTTGATCCTTCCAAATATCATCAGTGCTTTCTTCATCAGTTTCCCACATAGTTATGAGATCCCCATGTAAAACCAATCCAATCCCTTCTAATGGATTATCTTCAAAATAAGTCTTCACTACATGATACAAGTAGAATAGATCTACTCTGTCTATGATATGCAGCAAGTCCCATAGCCTTTTAAAAACTTTGAAACTTTTATCTTCTTTGTGAAAAACCATGTAATCTCCATTCTTAGATTTCTCAACTTTAATTCATCACTAGTCTCAGATCTTAATTCAACCTTCTCTTTCTTTGAAAACTGAACATCTGTAGCTCCAGTTTTTCTTTTCCTCTTTAAGATTTTCTTCCTTTCGACCATTCAATAAGATTCTTCTCTAAAATCTTTAATGCCCGCAACATCTTTCTTATAAGCTTCTCTCAAACATCATATAATCTTTTCATATCCACATAATTTAGCTTTTGCAATCCTTTAAATCCTCCGCCTTTTAAGTATGCCATCATTGCATTCCTTTCTTTAGCCAAATTAGGTCTTCTTGACATGAATCTAACGGTGTTGGAGATCAGAAGATTCAAAGACTTTAGTATTTAATTCCTCATGTAACTTCCGAGTCGCTTCTCTGTTACGAGCTTTGAGCTTCTTGTTCTTCTCTATATTTAGCATTTAATTCTTCTTGAACCTTTCTAGCTACTGACTTCATTCCTTGCAACTTCAAACGCTCTAAGTTACGCCAAAGTGAGCTTTTTTTCTTAACTTCAACCAAAACACCTTTTCCTTGTCTTTTGGATCAATTGCAGTTGATCGGTTCTTGGTTGTTCTTCTTCTTGTGCTTCTCTAATAGTAACTCCTCCTCTTGGTTGTGACGGATCAAGAATTGTAGCAACTAATTCATCATCACTTGGTGAATGAATAGGTTTAAATCTAGGTTCCTCCTCTTCCTCTATAACAACGAGAGAAGGACCGACTTCTTCTTCAAAATTCAAAACCCTTGGAGTTATTGGTGTTATAACCTCCGCCTAGATGTATCATGAAACTCAAGACTTGATGTTCAAGACTTTGATCAACAGTACCTTGAACATCAGTACCTTGATTATCAGTACCTTGAACTTGTACTTCTTCTTCTTGTTCCTCAGAAAAATCGTCTTTCTTCTTCAAAACATCTTCTTCAGATTCTTTTGTCTTCATAACATCTTCTTTCAAATTTTCTTTGCCTAAATTCCTCCCCAAGTTGACAGAAGATGATTTAGGAACCTTCTTCCTTTTCAATTCCTTACGAAGTGCTTTACGACGTTTATTCTCCTCCTTAACCCATAAGTTGAAACCTTGAATATAGGGTTTAACAAAATTTCTCAACCAGAAGTAGTTACGCTTCAACTTCCGAATAGTTTTAGCTTGACGCTCAACAGTCTTGTTCAACCTAGCAAGCGCCTTTGTCAAAGCATAGTTATCCATATTTAAACCTTCACGAGGAATTGTAGGAGCAGCACCTTGAACCTCGAAGCGTAGCGTTGTGGAGATGGAGTAGGTGTGCGCTCAATCTCAACTTGAACCTCGGGACCAAGAAACATCACCTTGTAACGAAACAGTATCTTCACGAAGCGGACTTGCGGATGCAAGATGCTTTGTGAAGCGATTGCGAGATGCGGTGCGTTGTGAAGCGATACCTTGGTCATTATTAGTACCTTGATTCTTCATCCTCTTGGTGTATCACGAGCGACTTGTACAACTTCCATCATGGATGTTGTTAAAGGAATATCTCCACCTCGAACAAGTTACTTCTCTTAGCCATGAATGTATAGATTTTGGCTTGTTGCACAATGACAGGTAGTAAAGCAGTAGGTTTAGGAACATCAGCCAATTGCTTGTTCAAGAAAACCTGTATAAACCTTGGATACATCAACCAAGTAGCCCCAGATGATATATGAGAGAGCATTCCATCCAAAATAAGCCGTGAAAAGTTAAATACTCTGTCCGTAGCTAAACCAACCACTGCAGATGCAATATTTGACCCAAACTGCTCCCAAGAAGTGCTTTTAGAACTTATGCAATGGAGCAAAACATGAATCAAAAACTTCCATTGAGGACAGAATAAGGCCTTCTTAAAAGTTTGTTCAGTCAAAGAACCTTCATAGCCCAAATTACGAAAAGTATCCCAAATCAGTTGCTTGTCAAATCTAATAGCCCCATCTTCATCACCAAATAATAAATCATCACGAATGGAGGCCTCTGTAATCTTAATAGTCTTTCCAGCAACTGAGGATCTAATATAATATTCATCCTCCTCCATATTCTCTCTAGCATTAGCCCAAAATTCTTGAATCCATGGTTCAATAACATCCGGCTCAACTAAAAGAGCATAGCTAATAGGCGACCCAATTAGATAATCAATGATATCATAGAAAGCCACGTTCGCCTCGGTCTTGTCCAAATTAGCCACCATATTGTGCTTGAAGCAGTTAAGCGATTCACCATTGTTGAAAGAGTGAGCACAATAGAAAGATTGTATCGAATAATAAAGAGATGGTAATTGGAAGATAAGTATGGAAAAGATGTGAAGTAATAATATGAGAGGAAAATCGGAAGAAGTTATTTATAGGTGAGATTTGAAAATCACGACCTAAATAACAAAGTTACCGTTACGACCAATTACCCTTCAATATTACCGTTGGAGCAGTGCTTTAATACGACAAACGGTACTTTCCACATAAGCAAGACTTTCAGAAATACAATGCTTTGCCAAAAACCTTCATATAATCTAAGTATAAACTAACATCCTCCCTCAAGCAATACATGGGACTATATCAAACATCTTATAGTCCTCCCTTAAACATAGCTTAGTAGTTAATCATTCCAATGCTCACGACCAAGTGATTGAATCGTGACACATCAAAACCTTTGGTGAGTAGATCACTACATTATCATCCGTGTGAACTTTAACCACATTAATGAGCCTATGCTCATATGATCTCGATAAAGTGATGCCTAATCGAATATGCTTTGTCTTGGAATGATACGAGATTCTTCACAATACAAATAGTACTCTCATTATCAATATTGATAGGAGTATTCTTAAAGTTGAACCCATAATCCAAGAGTTGATTACGCATCCACAAAACTTAACCACAACAACTTACGCAGACTACATATTCACCGAGAGATGATGTTCTTTGCAATTGTCCGCTTCTTGCATTGCCATGAGACTAACCTTCTTCCAAGATATTGGCATCCACCAGTTGTGGATCTTCTATCATAGTTATCACCGCATAGTCACTATCTCGAAAAAGCTTCTAAGTGAAAAGGTGACTCTTTAGGATACCACAACCCCAACTTAGGTTGTTGTTTCAAATAACAAAATATTCTCTTGTGAGATTCGGTGAGAGATCTTTGGTGAAACTTGATATCGGCACATAAACAAAGCGCAAACATGATATCGGGCCTTGATGCGATAAGATACATAAGAGAGCCAATCATAGATCGTATAACTTGACTTCAACAGTGACCATCTTCATCTTTTCCCAATGAATTGATAGATTTAATCGGTGTAATGTGACCTTCATATCATCAAAATTAAACTTCTTAAGTATATCCGTAACATACTTGTCTTGGCTAATAAAATTCCTTCCTTGGACCGCTTAACTCAAGTCCTAAAAGAATGTTAACTCTCCCATTGAACTCATTTGAAATTCCTTCGCATCATTTGCTCAAACTCCTTAACCATGGACTGTTTGGTAGCCCCAAAGATAATATCATCAACATACACTTGCACTAACATGATATCCTTCTTGTCTCTCTTGATAAACAAAGTCTTGTCTATGGCTCCCCTCCTGTATCCATGTTGTAATAAGAATGTAGAGAGCCTCTCATACCAAGCTCTAGGTGCCTGATGAAGACTATATAGAGCCTTAACCACCTTATAGACTTTGTTAGAATGCTTAGGATCTTCAAAACCTGGAGGTTGTTTCACATACACCTCTTCTATAATAGTACCATACAGAAAGGCACTCTTGACATCCATCTGGTATACCTGAAAACCCATATAAGAAGCAAAAGCAAGAAAGATTCTAATTGCTTCAATCCTTGCCACAGGAGCAAATACCTCATCATAATCTACCCCTTCCTCCTGTCTATAACCCTGAGCAACTAATCTTGCCTTGTTTTTGATAACATTGCCTCTTTCATCTCTTTTGACTCTAAAACCCATCGGTTCCAATAACTCTCTTCCCATCCGGAAGATCACATAAAACCCAAACCTCTTGAAGTTTAAATTGAAGAAGTTCTTCTGCATAGCTTCAACCCGACTTTCTTTAGTCAAAGCTTGAGCAATGTTCTTGGGTTCCTCTTGAGAGATGAAACAGTGAATAAGCGAGTTGATGGTCTTTATGATTTAGCCTGTTTTGTTTATACACAAAGCTAAGTAAAGCATTATGAGGTTTTGTGAAACCCTTAGCTTTTGTCTTGTCATAACTCCGGATGTAGAAGGACCAATGATTTGATCGGTTGGATGATTCTTATGAATTCGTAAGATTGGATCTTGTGGAACTTCATATGTATCATCTAAGTTAGTATAATCGGCACCTTCATTGGAATTTGAGAAAATACCTTCATCTTCAAGCTCATCATCGGTTTCTTCTAACCCTGCATGGTAGGATCATCCACATCATCGAAAATCATTGTCAATAGGTGCGTGATGCTTTGGTTGAAAATCTTGTCAATCTTGTAAGAGAACTCTGCGATCTTGTTCTTCTTTGCCTCTTCATAAGCTCTCCTTTGTTCATCGGTGTAAGAATGTGCTAATACATCTTGAAGAAGCATCCGATTAAGTTCCTCTTGAATAGATTGATCCTCGTGAGACAATGAGGATTGTGGAGCAACAGTACTTTGTTTTGGAGAATCAGTACTTTGCTTAGGAACATCAGTACTTTGTTTTGGACTCATAGGATCTTTATCAGGAACAGCATTAGGTCTGAGATGAATATCTTCTTCATTATGCAAAGGTTGATTTTCTTCTCTAACAGGCACATAATTCATTGAAGGAGATAAAATCTCAAGGTCAAACATCCAATCAGGACCCTTCCCTTTCTCATTGTCTTGATCCTCTAAAAACTCAACATGAAGACAATCTTGAATCTTCTTAGTAACTCATTGTAGACTCTAAATCCTTTCTTGTTAGTGCAATATCCCAATAAGTAACCTTCTTCGGACTTGCCATCAAACTTCCCTAGATTATCAATGGTGTTCAAAATAGTAAGAGGTCATCCAAAAGGCTTCATAAAGCGAATGTTGGGTTTATTGCCCATCGACAATTCATAAGGTGTCTTCATTTGTGGTTTTGTGTGAAACCCTGTTGAGTACATAACATGCGGTACTTACGACACGCCCAAAATTGAATAGGAGATGAGAATCACTAACATGGTCCTTGCAGCTTCAATCAAGGTTCTAATTTTCTCTCTGCAACACCATTTCTTTGTGGTGTTCTAGAAATACTAAACTCCCTTTTATGCCTTTATTTGCACAAAATCATCCATAGGCTTGTTCTTGAATTCGGTTCCATTATCGCATCTAATACCTCTAACCTTGAGTCTTAATTGATTTTCAAGTGCTATTATAAGAGTTTGAATAGCATCAAAGGTATCATCTTTAAAGCCCAAAAGAAAACCCAACCGAATCTACTACAATCATCGGTAACAACCAAACAGTACTTCTTCTTATTTAAACTTGCCACAGAGACAGGTCCAAATAAATCCATGTGTAATAGCTCCAATGGTTCTCTAATATTCCTTTCATCAAGCTTCTTGCAGGAAGCTTTGTGTTGTTTACCCTTCTTGCATGCCAAACATGATTGATCATTCTTGTAAGTCTTTGAAGGTAAACCTCTAACTAAATTGCCTTTGACCAGTTTGTTGATGTTCTTGAAATTCACATGGCCCAATCTTCTATGCCATTGATGTGCCTCTTCAGATGTTGCCTTAGCCACCAAACATGTGGCTCTATCATAAGAATGTAGACTCTTCATGTCTAAACTATACACATCATTTGTCCTTGGTACCCTTAGTACTACCAAGTCATCATCAACAGGTTTGAAGTCAGAAGAAAGGATAAGATATTCTGTGTCAGTGAATAACACAGGATGCTTTTTGTCACAAATTTGAGATACTGACAACAAGTTGAACTTAAGCTCCTTCACATATCTGACATTCTCAAAATCGATTCTCCCAGCTTTAATTGTTCCTTTCCCTGTAATCCTTCCTCCATTGGGATCATTCCCAAATGCAACTTTTCCTCCACTAATACTTTTAAAATCAGACGGGATCTCTTTATCACTGTCATACTTCCGAGCAACCACTATCCACAATAAGATGATCTTTAAGCTCCTCTTACGGGTTGCCCCGCACATAAAGAAAAGAGTTAGAAACTTTTAGGAACCCAAGCCATTCTTGACTTGTGTTCCCTTGAGAAGTTACAAACTCAAATTCTTTGAGTATGTAATTCTCACTATCTCTCAACCGATGATCCAAAATTATCTTTTGATTTTTAGCATGTGGATTTTCAAAACTCTACGGTTTTTCAACATAAATTTCTTTCACCGATTGTTAGCATTTTCTTTTGACACAAAACATCGATTCACTCTTTGTTGAACATCGTATGTCTCCAGCAGTTCTTTCCTTTTACCCATTCGCTTTAACCGGAGGTTCTTGTGATCTAGATCCCTATATGAGCTGTGATAACTTCTAGGTTGATAATGAGATCTCCTAGAATTTCTATCCCAAGTATGGTTTTGATTACCTTGTCTCGAGCGATGCTTTGGAAAGTCTTGTGAGATCTTGAGTTCTTCTCGATGTGGGTATCTATGATCGGTGTGAAGTTTCGTGATTAACCCTATTTGAATTAGTCCACACGGTTTGTGCTCTCTAGGTCTCGATTGTTAGACTTATTCCTTGGAAACTTGCTTAGATATTACGAGTGTACATCACAATCTTTGATTAAGTGAGTAGGACTATAACACACAAAACACGCTTTTGACCCATATGACCAAAGTGATTTCTTCTATGTCTATGCCCAAAACTATTTTGCCTTCTTGATGGTGATAAAATCTGTTTTGACCAAAATTATCCCAAAAAGGTTTAGCAATCTTGTTTTGTAAAGGTTTTGCGTATGTATGCTTGTTGAGCGAGACTTTGATTTAAAGGTACTGCAGGATTTTGAACATTGTTTTCAACAGTTTCTTTGGGTTTCTCGGATCTAGATTTAGCAAGAAGCTTCTTCCTAAACTCTAGACTATCTACTCCATAATGAGAAACATCGGGCCTAGAGCGGTGATGACTAATGGGATGAGGAGCGAGATGATAACCATTGTCTTTCTTATATTCGGGAGGTGGTTCACTTATCGAGCCATCATTACTAGATGAATCTACATAGTTAATGAGCTCATCATCACTAGTGGTAATGTCCTCAAAACACCATCATCCCGATTACTAGATTTGCTTTCATCTACACCGCTAAAGTCCATTCCAAATCCTAAGCCTGTTCTAATGTAAGCCCTTCTGCTGCTTTTTCAACATAAGCAACATAGGACAAGCGGACTCTCCCAAGCGACAAACTTAGCTAATAAATCATCTCTTTCCTTAGTTAATTTCTCAATTTGACAATTTTACAATTTAGTTTCCATTCACCGAGTTTTAGCGGTAATCTGTTGTTCATACTTTTCACCCAAGCCATTTCATTATTTTCATGTGTTATGATTTTAGCTTCTCTGAGACTCTAAAGTGATTTGGTAACCTGCTACCTCGGACCTAGCCCTAATACAATTATCTCTTTCAATCACATAAGCTGTTAAGTAATTTTGATAAAACTCATAACAGTTTGAACATACCTCGAGATAGGAGACCGAGTTGGTGAAGTAGCCACCATAGCAAGAAGAACAGGATCATCTTCACTTTCTTTGCTCCAATCAAATCCTCCAAAGCCATCATCGATTCCAAAGCGGCATGTTGATTCTTCATCAAAAGCGATTGCTTCAAATTCAATGCTTCCACGGTGTCTTCAACTGCATCTTCCATCGCTACCATCTGAAGAAGTCACCGGTTCATCATCAAACTCTTCACTCGGTCCACTTCGATAACTTCTCTTGAGCAACCAAAGCCTTTGTTTGATTATTGGAATCTCCTTGAGCTCAAGTTTAGGCTTCTCGGATGCTCTGTTTGCTTGATACTTAGCAAACCCGCACTCCTTGCAAAGTGACCGGTCTTTTGACAATTGAAGCATTCAATTTTAGATTTGTCAAAAGTTATTCCTTGTTTTGGTTTGAAATCGATATTTTTGCTGTCTTCTTCATGTACTTTTGATCCTTGCAATGATCAAAGCAACTCACCACCGATATCAATTTCTTCAAGTGCATCTTCTTCAACATGCTAGATCCTCTTCATAAGTGACGGGTAAGCTTGCTTGTTGTACAAAGAAAGAGCACACAACTTCATCGAGTTCAAAGTGGTAGTTGGTGGGGCTTCTTGAGCATATGATGGGGATTGTAAAGCAATGATGCTTTGAGAAGCAAGACTTTGAGGAGAAGCGGTACTTTTGTAAATCGCTCTTCTTTCGAGATGATAGAAAAGCAATCTTGTGAGATTTGGAACTGGGTTGACCATTCATCTCATGTTCATACACCTTTAGTTGATGATAGAGATCATCAAAGTCCATAACATCCAATCCTTGTTGTCCTCTGATCATAGTAGCAATCACATGCCATGTAGATGGCAAACTTCTTAGAAACTTCAAATTAGCATCCTCAATTGATTACTTGTGCCTTGTATAATTCCAACATGTTGAGAAGATTCTGAAACCTATCATATGCAGCATCAAGACTCTCTCTTTCTCCAACTGTGAAAGTTTCAAACCGTTGTTTCAAAGAAGTTTACATGCATCTTCTTAGAGGCTTCATTCCTCCGAATCTGGTCTTGAGAGCAGCCCAGAGTCGCTTAGCATCTTTAGCATCATGAAATTTGAGAAGATGACCATCGGAATGGCGAGATAAGAGAATGTTAAGAGCCTCTCTTGATTCCTTAAGGTTCTTCGCAGTAAAGCGCCTTTGGTGCTATAGGTTGTCCAAAGAACTTGAATGGGTTCTTGAGGAACTTCATTCCCATTCACAATTACATTCCACGAGCATAGTGCGTAATGGCAATATCTTGCCTCATCTTCATGCACCGAGATCATATTCTCCTTCTTGATAATTGGAATTACGAGTGAGGTGATTGAGGGTTGTGGAGCGACTTCATCGACATCTTGAAAATTGTAGGGTTTCTTCCTAGTCGAGTTTCCACACAAGCTCGATACCACTTGTTGGATCGATATACTTTAATCAAACTAAACTAGCTTGTTAAGGTTTAATAACCTCGGATAAATCCTAAGTTATTAACAAAGAAACACCGAGCAATCTTTATTAAGTCGCGAAATTTACTTAACAAAGCTAAGAAGAAAACTTTATTAACAAACTCTAAATCGCTTATTTTGCGGATACTCTAATACAACTCTAAGATATTCGAACTTTCTCTAAACTCTTAATTCAAAAACTCTAAAACTCTTTTCTCAAATCGTACCTCTAATGCCAATCTAGGAGTCCTTTATAGGCTCAAGGATATCCTAGTCGGTTTACAATTGATAACCTTGTACGACAAGTAATCTAAACATAGAATACAATACTTTCCATAAACGAATATAACAGTTTGTTTGTTCTAGAAGATTTTGACTTCACCATGCAAGTGCTTTGACTTTATCTTTTAGCAAGACTTTGACTCTTTGGCGTCTTCCGATTGCTGCGGTTCTGATACTTTCATATCTTCAGTACTTTGATATCTTCAGCACTTTCATATCCCAACAGTTATCACGAATAACACAACTGGTGAACAACTTAATCACCAAAGTACGTAAGAGGTATTGCAAACCCAGTACTGGGAGGATAGCCCAAAATTATCCAAAGACTATTACAAACGTGCATATCCGTATAACGTTAAAAATAGCACCGCACAAACAAAAAGAGTATGTGCGCAAAAGACTATTACAAACGTGCATATCCGTATAACGTTAAAAATAGCACTCCACAAACAAAAAGAGTATGTGCGCAAAAGACTATTACAAACGTGCATATCCGTATAACGTTAAAAATAGCACCGCACAAACAAAAAGAGTATGTGCGCAAAAGACTATTACAAACGTGCATATCCGTATAACGTTAAAAATAGCACTGCACAAACAAGAAGAGTATGTGCGCAAAAGACTATTACAAAACGTGCATATCCGTATAACGTTAAAATAGCAAAAAAATGGAAGATAACATGCACCGAAGGCATCAAAAACTCGAATATAAAGAAAAGTTGCAGCATAATATACAAAACAAAAGGAAAAAGGCTTAAAACAATCATTGCAAGTATCACGAAATAAACACAAGCATTGTTCAGATGATTACAAAAAAAACATTAACTAAATTCGCACTAAAGCGATAGTACTTGCTTAAGGCTCGGACAGCACAGTGGAGACCTCGCTTACTCCAGAAGATGGGTCATTTGCAACTCCAGCAAGGGTGTTAGACCCACCAACCTCATAATCTTCAACAGAAAGGGGTACTGCGGAAACATCTGAAGTACTAATAGGAAGAGGTGCAACCGGCACAAAAGTAGTACAAACAGAGGCCAGACCATCAGCTGAAAATGTTTCCACACCCATTACGTTGCGAGCAGATAAAGGTTCAATGGAGGAATTGTAAACATCGGAAATGGACAACTGATAACCATCAAGGCATTTTCTAACCTGATCAACCCTCCTTTGAACAACCTCCAGAGAGCAAGACAAAGCGTTGTTACCAACAATAACATTACTACACTTATCATAAACGGGAACAATGAGTTATTCAAGATCCGGCTGCAACCCCGCAATCATGGGAGCATTCGTGGAAGGCTCATCAACACGGAGAAGATCCATAACTTCAGCAATACCGACATTCTTGCTAGACTTAAGCGCGACAAGCAAAGAAAACTCCACATTCTCAAGGGCTCTCACAGCAGAAACATAGTGATCTTCTGCGGAAGGATTATATGCAGCAAGCTCCTCAAGGTCTCTTTTCTCCTTACCATGGTTAATACCTGCAGCTAAGCCTTCTTACATACCCTTATCAACGGCACGCTCAATAACCTTTGCCATTGCCGCAGTATACTCTGGAGAGTTTAAGCACTTAAACACTGCGAGACTCATACCATTCGTCAATAACCAACGACGGCTAGATAATAGTGTAAGCAATCAAGGATAAAACTCCTCATCAAGATGACTAGCCAGGGCATACAAGTCAGCAACGGCCGAATTAACCTTTCGCATAAGTCCGGCCACCTTAGCATCCTGAATCTTAAAAAATTCCTCCTCTAAAGCAGCAAAGGATGGAGCCCGACTGCGAAGCTCAGAACATGAATCTTCCAAAGCCCGTACCTACAAACAAAACAAAGTTTAAAAAAAATTTAAAAAAAAAGAAAGAAAGAAGGGACACGGATGCATACCTGCCCGGAAAGACTAGAATTCTGAGACTTAAGAATAATAATCTCAGCTCTTAAAGAGGATGACTCAGAATCCTTGGCATCAAGGGATGAGCGAAGTCTTTGCTACCTCGGCTCAAGAGAATTTCGCTCTCCTCAAGCAAGGAATTTTGGTCTTCGGGACGAAAGCTCACAGCCAGGTCGCTATGGCCTTGATAACAGGGCGATGCATGGGAAGAAATAGCATTGGCAACTTGGACTTGAGTCAAAATTTCCTTATCCTTACCGCCAACAAAGACAATAAGCGTTTCCGCTCCATAGCATTATACTCTAAGCCGACGGACTTGAACTAAAGCTCAATTGTCACACCACGGCAACATTAAACTCACCTAGGAGGTGCTCATACCCCATATCATGGATAGAAGAAAAAAGGCAGGAAGAGCAAACTCGTCCACCATAGAACGACACTCATCAACATCATCAAGAAGGGAACTCTTGGCAACATTCCACTTCGGAATATGAACATTAGATAAAGAGCTAGAGTCCGGGTCATCAACAGTCCGAATATCCTCAACCGGGACATCAAGACCTGAAAGGTCATCAAGAATCGGATAAACACTACCAACCGGAGAAAGGCCACCTGGAAGGGAAGAAGGAACATTAACTTGACCCTTCCCCTTCCCAATAGGATAAACAGCAGTAATGACGGCATCCGTCATAACAGGCGTAGGAGAACTACGAATAAGCAAGTAAAGAACAAGTAAATAAATGGAAGAAGCGACAAAAGAATAAAGAAAAATAAAAGCATAAACAAACAAACCTGGAAGGAGAACCATAAGGATGGAACAAACCAAAGCCAATTTCAGTGGGCATTCCAGCTTCATAAAGGGGAGTAATTGATAGTAAAGGAGAAGAAGAAGAAGAATGAGTGGGCAAAGCATTTAAACAATATTCAAGAGATTGTGAACTTTGAGCTAGCAACTTCTTAATAGACTCGAAACTTACCACCGTAGAGGCCCTCTTGGAATCGTTAAGGTCGCTCCTTGCCTTTTTAGGGGATGAGCGAGGTTGATACCAACCTTCCTCATCTTCCTACTAGAACCGAAGCCACCCCACCGTCAAAACCAATGTCAAAACCCGAATAATCGGTCGCGGAACAACACCGCGGATGATTGAAAAACTCCAATTCGAACAAGCGACTACGCTCAACTTCACGGAGGAAGGAGGAACAAGAGAGGCGAGACGACCTTGGTCGATTTTATAAAGGAACTTCATCATCCTTCCATGGCGAGTTTCAACAAGCAATTCCATCGGGTTTTTATTCTTGACCAACGACAACAAATCCATAGTGCAAAGAAAGCGGACAAAAAAAGAAACATAGATCGCAGAAAATCAAGATAAAAAATAAAAGGGAAAAACATAGATATGGTATACCCACCCGATTCTCTTGATCATAAAACACGGATAAAAGTCATTGCCCAAAGTGTAATTACGGCTCAACCCAACCAAACAAAGGAAAGGTTCGGAAACTTAACAAAGAAGAAGCATTGGTAACAAGGAGGCAACATGTTCAAGATTAAATTCGGTATCCCTAGGGTGGCATCCTTAGGAAGGCGTCCGCTAACGAAAAAGGATGAATAGAAGGACAAGCAAATGAGTCAATCCGAGAAAAGTGGTCGTTCAACTTTTAAGACAATCGAGGGCTTGGTATAGCAAACACCAAAGCTATCAAAGACGTTTTCTAAAAGAAAGCCGACCATGGGCTGCGAGACAAGACATAAAAACACCTAAACAAACCAACTGAGGGTTCAATACCAAGTGCAAAACAAAGAATTTCAAATTGAGAAACCCTAGCAGCACCGATGACAGAAAGTTGCGAGATATAAATACGATAGTAGTCAAGAATCGAAACAAGAAGACAAGGGAAGGCGGAAATTAGCAAACTCAAAGAAACTGGTATAAACACCGATTTTTCCATTCGGCGCTTCACTAATGCTTTTGTCAGGATTAGGCAATTCCGGATCAACAAAAAGCGGAATCGAATAATCAACACAGAAACGATCAAGTGCCTTCCAGGATAATTTAGACTTGGTAGAAGAAAAAGTACCCATAACGGAAAAAGAAAAAGAGAATCAAGAACCTAACCTGACTGCAGAACGTGGAAAACAGATACACCAAAAGTAAAACCAGATCGAAGAATAGCGTTCGCAACAGAAGAACAGTAAAAAGAAATGGCTAAAACCAACATATGGGGTATTTATACAAACAGAATGACGATTAACTAAGAAAACCCTAAGAGAGGACACGCGTCCAAAAAACAATCTAATCCAACGGTCAAAAACCAGACTACGTGAATAAGGATGGCAGAAGACCAAGGGCCCACGGAGTCAAATCAACCAGAACATGGAAAGCCGTAAA
The DNA here is from genome assembly GCA_022545495.1 of Chrysanthemum lavandulifolium. Lineage (NCBI taxonomy): Eukaryota > Viridiplantae > Streptophyta > Magnoliopsida > Asterales > Asteraceae > Chrysanthemum > Chrysanthemum lavandulifolium. The sequence goes on from CM040239.1 coordinate 24,714,117, forward strand.
ACGTACACGTTGTAAACAACAATTCCCAAGGAAAGGAAGCGTCTAAGGAACGCTTCTAGAATGTGAAAGAACAATCAACCCGCAAGATGTAGTCTAAGTAAATCCACCGCGTGCGACAATATCCGCACGCAGTGCACATACTAGACTGGGGGGACTGGATGGTATAGCAGCCCCTAAGGGTAGAAAAAAGTATCTCCGGAAAAGAAAAAGCTCACAACGAAATCTTTAGTCAACCTAAATCTAGTGACATCCACCGCATGCGACAATATCCGCACGCAATGAATATACTAGACTGGGGGGACTTGATGACGTATAGTATGTATAACAGGCCTACTAAGCCCAAAACATACTCTACGCCCACTCTAGGCTTAGGCCCAATGATCGCAAATCTGGACTCGGGTCCAATAACCGAGACCACAGGCCAACGGTAAGCCCAATGACTAAGTTGGCTACGTCCGGGCCTTGAAATGCGCGCAAGGGCCATAACGGGTGAACCTTCAACCGTTAGGCCTCTCACGTCCGCATCCGCGAATAACACGGAACCCTTGTCCATCAAGGGTCCGGCTCGACAACTAACCACTATATGCAATAATCCGGGAGGCCCGGTGCAAAACCTCACCTATAAAGGGGCTTTAATCCCATACAAGGTACAACAACTTTCTCTCATAATTACACACACATACCTTTACTTTCCCTCTCAAGAATGCATACTTACTCTCACACCGGAGTCTAATCGTGGGGTCCGTCCCCACGGTAAGACTAGCGGTTTACCTTTCTTGTGCAAGGATCTCATCCAAACTACTTGAATTAGTACAAGATCATCCTACCAAAGGCTTGCCGGCCCAGTCCAGTAAGATGCGCCCAGACCTTCTATAACCCATCGCACAAATTATACTAACACCAGGAAAACTTACTATTCGCACACGGCGAACACTCGAAAAAGGGAAGGCGATTTGGTAATCGCGAGGTAGATCAAACTTTTCATGAGGAAACCGGCAACGTAATAGGAATAAATATGAATCGAAGGAGGAAGGCTCAACTCACAAAGGAAAATCAGACACAAAGTGGAATAAGCGTGAGTAGGATATGAGCAAAGTACAATGTCACAAGTGTAGGAAACTTGGAAATTTTAGAAAAGACTGCACACAACCATCAACAACACATGAACAATCAAACCTTATCTTAGAAGACGAAGAACCATCACTATAATGACTACACACGAAGAAGTACTGTTGAATGAAGGACATATTAAACCCGGAAAATATGCTACAACAGATACAAGCATATGGTACTTAGATAACGGTGCAAGTAACCATATGACGGGAACTAGGAGTCATTTTAGAGACATTGACGAACGCATAACAGGACGTGTTCGTTATGGAGATGGATCGTATGTAGAGATAAAGGGAAAAGGCTCTATATTGTTAGGTTGTAGGAATCACGAACAAAAGATAATATCGGATGTATACTACATTCCAAAACTCAAAAGCAACACACTAAGTTTAGGACAACTCACAGGGATAGGTTGTAAAATCATCATGGATGGAAACCAACTGACTTTGTATGATAAGAATAAGAAGTTGTTGATGAAGATTGAAAGATCTAAGAATAGACTTTCTGAGATTAAGCGCAAATAGAAACACCCATATGCCTCTTAGAAAATGTAGATAACCAAGCATGGTTGTGGCACGCTAGAGTAGATCATCTAAACTTTGATGACATCAACAAGATGACAAGGAAAGGTCTAGGTGGAAGGAATACCAAGAATAAATCATGCGAGACAGATTTGTGATGCATGTTTATTAGGAAAATATAATAGGACATCATTTTAAATCAAACTAAGTTCGGACAAAAAAAACCCTTTGGATTTAGTATATGGAGACCTATGTGGCCCCATAAGTCCGACCACACACTCAGGAAAGAAACTCATTTTCTTGTTAGTGGACATTGTACATAATTTATGTTGGTCTACTTTTGACATCGAAAGATCAAACATTTAACACTTTCAAGGAATTTAGGCAACAAATTGAAATGGAATTAAGAACAAAATCGAGGATTCTAAGAGCAGATAAGGAGGTGAGTTCAAATCTAATGAATTCACCAAGTATTGTAAAGAAAATGGAATAACACGACAATTTGACACCATACTCACCTCAACAAAATAGAGTTGTGGAGGAGAAATAGAACAATGTTATCTACTACGAGGAGTATGATGAAAGCAATGAAGTTACCATTAAACTTTTGGCGGAAGTAGTCGACACGCCATTTATATACTAAGCAGGTACCTACAAGAACCACAGTAGATAAAACTCCATATGAGGCACTCTACAATAGAAAACCATATCATAAAACCTAAGGATATTCGGATGCACAACTTATGCCAAAACAACCATACCTCACTTGAAAAAGCTGGATGATAGAAGCATACCCATGATTTACTTAGCAGTAGAGGAAGGATCAAAAGCATGTAGGCTATATGATCCAAAAGAAAAAGGAAACATGTTAGCGAGGATGTAAAGTTTATGGAAACAAAACCGTGGGATTGGGATAAAAGCAGAGAGGAAACAAGTACACAAGGCTCATTTTGGGCAAGTTTTGTGGTAGAAGGAGTCGACAATGAAAACACTACATCAGTTAACTCAGAAAACAATAACAATACCTATCAGGAACATGAACCATTCGCTCCAAACTCTCCAACTACCCCACCAACATATACTTACAACCCACACTCGGTAAGAGGAAGATGCTACTATTAGTTCACTTAAAAGCTCAGAAAATGGATTTGATGATACACCAGTACAAGGTCTCAAGGACGTAACGGAAATATATAAGTATGCACGTAAAGGTGAAACTGAAAGTCTACTATTTACGAAAGAAGAACTACGTAACTAAAAGGAGGCATCAACAGATAAGAAATGGATCGAGGCCATGAAAATTGAACTGGATTCAATCAACAAGAATAACACATGGACTCTTACTACTTTTCCTACAAATCAGAAGGCAATAGGACTCAAATGGGTTTTCAAGACCAAGAGGGATGCAAAAGGAAAAATCATCAAATAAAAGCAAGACTAGTAGCTAGAGGTGTCAATTTGTGCCCAAAATAAAAAAAATGGGCTAAATGGGCAAACTTTTAAAAGATTTGGGCACATTTGGACCCCCTCTTTTTTAAATGGGCATAATGGGCACATGTTTTTCTCAAACATTAAATTGTTTTTAAGGAAAAACTTATATTTAATTTTTTAAATATAAATGAGGTGTTACGTTCGAAGAATTTTATTTCGTCGTTTTGGGTCTTTTTAAAAGCGATTCGTCTAACATGAGCCCGTTTGGCCCGTGCCCGTTTAGCCCGTGCCCATTTAGCCCGCGCCCGTTTGGCCCATAGCCCGTTTAGCCCGTAGCCCGTGCCCGCCCAGCCCGCCCGTTTTGCCACCTCTACTAGTAGCAAAAAGATATGTACAAGAACAAGGAATAGACTTCGACGAAGTATTTGCACCAGTTACACGCATCGAGACAGTTCGTTTGATTTTAGCACTGGCAGCATATCATGAATGGCAAGTACATCACATAGATGTCAAATCAACATTTTTACATGGAGATTTGAAGGAGGAAGTCTACGTCACACAATTTGAAGGTTTTATACAACAAGGAAATTCAGGGAAAGTTTACAAGCTCACGAAGGCATTATATGGCCTAAGACAAGCACCACGAGCTTGGAATGTGAAACTTGATCAAACCTTAAAGTCATTAGACTTTAAGAAATGTAATCTCGAACAAGAAATTTATACGAAGAAAAGCAAGAATTCCACACTGATAGTTGGAGTTTATATTGATGATTTGATAATCACGGGCACTCCAAGAAAGGAAATCGACTTGTTCAAATCCCAGATGGAAGAAAAATTTAAAATGAGCGACTTAGGATTGTTAGCTTATTACCTCGGGATAGAAGTTACTGAGACAGGAGGAGAGATTACAATCAAGCAAACATGATACATGAACAAAATCTTAAAAGATGCAAGTATGATGGAAAGTAATGACACGAACATACCTATGGATCCCGGTACTAAGTTGGTCAAGGCGGAAGATGGAAACTCAGTTGACGTAACTTATTACAGAAGCCTAATAGGATGTCTCAGGTATCTACTACATAAAAGACCATATCTTAGTTACTCAGTAGATTCATGCGAGACCCAAAGGATCACCACCTGAAGGCAATAAAGCAAGTAATCCGATACATCAAAGGAACAAAGGAGCATGGTATTATATACACGAAAGACGGCGGCTGCAAAATTACAGGTTATAGCGACAGTAGTTATGGAATCAATACTGATCAAGGATAAGGAACTACTAGAATAGTATTTTACTTTGGAGAATCACTTATTACCTGGTGCACTCAGAAGCAACCAACGGTAGCGCTCTCATCATGTGAATCAGAATTCATGGCGACTCTTTGGAGTAGCATGTCAAGCTTTGTGGTTAAAGCGACTACTTAGTGAAATAACAGGTTGAGAGGAGAAAGAATAACACTAAAGGTTGATAACATCTCAAAGAATAGCACTCGTCAAGAACCCGGTTTTCATGGAAGAAGTAAGCATATCGACATTCGCTATCATTTCATTCGTGAATGCGTAGAGAATGGACACATCAATGTGGAACACGTCGGTGGAGAATTACAAAGAGCGATATCTAAACTAAAGCTTTACCAAGACTAAAGTTTGTCGCTATGCGACAAATGCTCGGAGTTCAAGATCTAGGACGAAGCAACAATCAAGATTAAGGAGGAGAATGTAGACATAATCTCGACATTGCTCCTGCATATTATGTAACATACGAAAGCCTAAGGGCTAAACACGTTAAATAGATAGTTTGTAACCGTTATTCGGTTAGGGTAGTTATGGTAGTTAAAAGTTAGTTAATTTCGGTTATGATATTACCGAACAGACACAATGGTTCATGCAAACCCTTATATAAAATGCGTAACAGTTGAATGGTTAGACGATATATACAATCTTATTTAGTAAACATTGCAACTTGTATCGACTAATACTAGCACCGACGGACCTTAATGGAGACCGGGGAGAGCCCCAGCCCCCCCAAAATTTGCGGCACCTAGTGTAAATATTATAGGTTTTAGAGGTAATTTAGTTGAGGTTCAAACAAATCTCCAATTCGGCCCTCCCAAAATAAATTCGCCCCACCAAAAAAATGTTGAGTTAAAATACATGAATCTAGGGACAACATTGTAGCCCAGCACTAACAAACATAACGCAGCAGTACAAAAACAAAAAGTAATAATATACTAATTT
>CM040239.1:24719522-25035997 GCA_022545495.1 Chrysanthemum lavandulifolium
AAAGCTAAATGGGTGTCCAACACACGGTGGACCAAACCAACACGACTATTACACAACAAATATGTGAAATATCAAATACAAGATCTTCGCTACAGAAATCTTGTGGAGGAACAAATCAATCAAGGACCCCTTGCATGGATGACTTGTAGAGTGCTCGTGATCTCGCCTTAGAGAAGGACCTATATGAGAATCACTAAAGAAAGAAAGAAAGAAATACTCTCTAGATCAAGTGATCTTTTGTTAGAAGAGAATGAGAGTATATGAGAGAATTAATAAGAAGAAGGGTGAGTTAGAATGAAGAAATGGCTCTCTATTTATAGGCAAAATCTTCATTTGTTCCCGAATCCGGATCCTCCCGAGGGATCCGTCTATCTAGAGATCCATAGGGCGCTCCTCTTTGCCCATGGGTTTTTGATTATGGGTCATGGGTCATGGGTCATGGGTTATGGGTTGGTCCATGGGTATTCTTTTAGATACAATGTATCTAGTCAAGTGAGTATGGGTCAATACCATGGGTTATGGATATGATCCATGGGTTGTGATTTTTACCCATCCTAATAAACTATTACAACAAATGATTTATTACAACAATATGTTTTAAATGGCTATATGTAAATGCTTTACAAAAATAACATGTATCCTTATAATTGTACTTAAGATAACATTATATTTGTTATCAACAAAACACAAGGAGATCACAAATATTAATAAGCGTTTTTACGGTCTATTTGTATTACAGAGACTATTCTATATCGACACACAAAGTTCAAGCTCAAGAAGAGTAAAGACCTAATCAAGTAGAGCATATTTTGAATGACCACCCTTAGGGAAGTTGTTAGCCTTGATAATGATTAATAGAGTGATGGTCATTCACGTTTAGAAACTTTAATGTGTGTTAGATATCGTACTAGAATAGTCAATGGGCTCGTGGATTGGGCTAAGCTAAATGGGTATTAGTTATGTTAAGCTAGCCTTGTATAAGTTCATGTAACCCAATCCAATCCAAGTCCATCTCACGGCTATGGAAAGCCCATAAGGCGTTTAGTCAGGATATATTTACCCCTCAAATATGTCATTTGAGGGTGTGCTTGAGTGTGTGTGTGTGTTTTCTTTAAAGTAATACAAGTTTCTTGTTTCATCTTTTCTCTAACACAAGGTATCATCAAGTCACCAAATTTCTTAGTCTTCTTCTTAATCTTTACGTATAAGCTTAGTGTTTGTTTACGTGGTATACTCGTTTGCTAAGCTTGGTAAAGTGATAAGGTTGATATATTTAAGGTCCTCTGACTAAACTAAACGACTATGCCACTAAGGCAAAAAATTAGGAAAAACATTGGATGAATCACTTTTAATCCGAAAACTATTAGATTCCACACGGATAGGTTCATTCAAATAGTAGCATCCATAGAACAAAGCGATGATCTTGGCGACATCACCTTGGATGAGATCATTGGAAAACTCAAAGCATTTGAGGAGAGAATAAAACTTAGAATAGGAGGAAAATTAGAAATCTAGGTGATGAATTCGGCGCTCTGAACAATGAAGCGGTCTGAAGCCTTGCTAGCGAGCCTCCGTGGCCAAAGACATGGAGGTAGAAGACTTGGCTATCTTCGTTGATTCACAACTCGTGTGTCGGATAAAGGCTACTACGAGGCAAGGCAACTTTGTGATCAAGCAATACGGATAAGGCCAAGGAAATGCTCGAAGGGTTCGCATCCTACAACATAGAGCATGTTCGGAGAAATCAAAACAAGAAGGGTTCGTAGCCTCCTTGAAAGCTTATCGTTGTGTGTTATTGGCGAAAGTGAGAAGAAGCAAATCCTATCTACTTCGTTAGCGGGGTTCTCCGAGGGAGTGAGATAAATTATCCGACATTGGAGAAGCTAATGCAGCCTTGGTCCATCTTTGCGAGGCGCCTTTGAAGGTACTTCAAGCTCACCCCATAACCGTACTGCGATAAGCCGATTAAGCGGATACTTCCGGCGAAACGGAAGGATAGCTAAATGGGCTATCGAGCTAGGAAAGCATGATATTGAATACAAGGCGAGCTTCGGTCAAAGGGCAAATATTGGCGGACTTTTAGCGAAACACCCTCGAGACGAAGCATGACACAAAGGTTGTTGAAAAAAGCGACAAAGCAATCGAAGGGTGGAAACATTATCTTGGAGCCTCCACTCGATGGTTACAGCGCAGTCTCATGCTTGTTGATCCCAAAGGGAAGGAGTACACTTATGCACTCCGTTTTGAATTCGACGCTACAAACAATGAGCGGTCTGAAGCCTGCTAGCGAGGCCTCCGTGGCCAAAGACATGGAGGTGAAGACTTGGCCATCTTCATTGATTCAAAACTCGTAGCCAATCGGATAAGCGGCTACTACGAGGCAAGGCAACACTGTGATTAAGCAATACTGGATAAGGCCAAGGAAATGCTCGAAGGGTTCGCATCCTACAACATAGAGCATGTTCGGAGAAATCAAAACAAGAAGGCGGATGCACTTAAACCGGCATCAATGGCATTGCTCATTTAACTAAGGAAGTTTTGGTGGAGGTGTTGGCGAGATGGGTCCATCGTCCAGAAAGGAGGTGTCGACGTGTCTGAGAGAAGAAGGAGCACTTTACCTTGATTGATCGAAGAGGTTTTAGTAGGTGAAAAACTTGGGAAGTTAAAGTTATGTTAGGGTTTTGTTTTCAAATTTATATACCCTACATATAATAAATCTCTTGGCCCCTACGCGTGTCACAATTATCTCCTTATCGCGGTTCAAAACTAGTTTTATCTCATTTACGAGTCGTAAGCAATATTTCTTGTTCGTACATATCACTTTATTGGGGGCTTGATGGCGTACCCTCCGATCGGTCGAAGGACCCCCCTCGACCTCGGTCGAAATTACATTACGAAGACCCAAGTCTTTCTTCATAAGTCATTGGTGGCGTAAAACCATTCATCATTGACATGGCTACCGGTTGGGAATCCGCCGACCGAAGGCCTATGCCGCCGATGTCTTCCTTGAAGATGCCAAGACAAATAAGAACCTTGACTTGGTCTTCCCCACGTTCCACTATGTCCTTAGCTTCCTCGCCAAGTCCGAGATAGTGGGGATGAAGCCCTAGCGGTTACCACAAATCGGGGGCGCCCCATGATCTCCTAAGCGTGTGCTAACACTCTCCAAGCTATTTTCATCACCTATAAATAGGTTGGACGAGTCATTCAATGGTATGTTCACTCAACACGATGTTTCACATACATCATATTATTTACAACTCATATCACATACTTACTCTCACGGCGGAGGTGGTTCGCGAGGCCCAACCCTGCGCAGATCATAACGAAGTGTCTACTATTTCTTATTGATTGACTACAAGTTTGGCGCAAGCATATCACCCTCATACCCCCGATCACCATCGAAGGCTGGTCCTCTGATTATTGTACAATCGGTGGCGCCATCCGTGGGACCCGCTACTATTGGTCTCGTTATTCCAAACTTACACCCAGTCGATCATTCTCACTGGTTTCTGGCATGAATCTAGGAAGAAAGATACACCCTACGGGTTTCTCTACCTTGACACCAATCGATCGATGATCCTAACAACCTTCCAATATAACCTCATCACTTTTACCACGATCTCACCCGAAATAACTCCCAACAACCATGCTTCAACCTCGGCTAACCCTAAAGCGGTAATTAGTCCGGCGTTTGTCGAAGCTAACATGGAAGCATTAGAATCTTTACTAAGGGCTCGAAGGAGGCAAGCTCGGAATGTGGAGATGTGTAGGAGTTAGAATATAGCGATGAATCTGACGAAGAGTTGGAGATGGAGACTAGGCCCTTGGCTCCGGGCTACGCTCGGTGCTAAGGATAGGGTCTCCGGCGTTCGAAGGCCTAGTGGAAGGTCGGTTGGTTTGAAGGCGTTCGGGAGGGCTCAGACTACGGGAAGGCACGACGAAGGCTTCAATGGAAGGAGTTACCAAAGGGATGCTACAGAGGTTAATTGCCACCACTTTTGGCGGCTCATGGGAAGCCGAGGCATGGGTTTCGTTGCGGCCTTCTCCGCATCCGGTGTAGAAGGCGATCCATCTCAAATGAATGGGGAGAAATATTCCTCCTCATGGTATGTACCCTCCTTTTCGGGCTCAATCTTACCCTCGAGGGTTTATCCCCCACACTAATGGGCGAGCTAGGAACCCCATTTTACTCGACCATACGGAGTATGCCTACGGGCAACCTATGGCATACCCTTCCACTGCCACAAGTCGCCCGCCTTATATACCTCACGCACCCTCGATGTGTTAGCAAAACCACATTGGAATACCTCCAATCATAACCCGTACAATGCCGCCCCTACCTACATGCCACCTTATAAGCGCCTTTATTCGGAGCCCATGGGCTCCAATACCCTCCGTAAGATGGATGAAGACTACCCTTTACTCGATGGGTTGAAAATGCCCCACATATTGGCGCGTATGATAGGAAGGGGATCGGATAACTTTTACACTTATTTGAAGGGCTATTAGAATGCGTAGTGGGTTATGCTGTTTCTTGTCACTTGTTTACATACACCCTACGAGACTACTTTCATATGGTGGAGCAGGCAAAACCGAGCGACATTGTGAATTTGGATGATCTCAAAGCCAAGTTCGGATCACATTTAAACCAAGAAAAAGTTTACAAACGCGCTAACAATGCACAACATCAAGCGAAGGAGAACGAGAGTACGGAGCTTTCATCACGGATACACCAATGACACGTTACGGATAATGGGCTTGCATGAGGACCGGCGTATCTCGGGGTTCGTGCATGGCCTCTGAAATAAGTTTGGTTGAATTTCTCTCATGATCTCCTATAACCTATAAGGGTTTGGTGGAGAAGGCTTACACCTAGATCGAAGCAAAAAAGTGTCTACCAGCGGGCTCGATTCGAAAATAAAGAAAGTCACAATAAAGCCCGAAGCATCCTTCGTGGGAAGGGTCAAGGAACAAACACAAAAATAAAGACATGTTTACACAGTACCACGAAAAATCAACCATGGGCTCTTGGCTAATCATCCAAATCTCCAAGGAGATACTTTACTGGAAAAGGCGGCGAAGACCTTTGATCCTCCTCTCACTTGGCAAGCGGAGGAAGGCCCGGAGATACTTCAAATTTTGCTACTTCCATGATGATTCTGAAGCGACACCAACAATTGAGAGAGCTCAAGAAGCAGATAGAAGAGGCCGTGAAGTCCGGCCAATTGGGACATTGGTGAAGGGTATAAAGAAAGGTAAAGACAAAATCTCCGACACACGGTTGGGAAAGATACCACACTGCCGAAGCACCCATCTAATGGTGTACAAGGAGGATTACGGTTCGAAGAGGAAAGAAGCGGAGGAAGCCTTGTGCGGAGTAGGAGATGTCACTTTTCCTTCAATCACGAGGAAAGTTCTTTCAAATGACCCGTGGTAATCAAGGTCTTGATCTCCAACAAAAGTAAATAGGGCCTACCTCATTGCGGTAGCTCTTGTGAAGTAATCTCTGACGTTGTTTTCTAAAGCTCAAGCCTTGATAAGGTCGAAGAGAGTAGATTCGAAGGTACCTTTAGTAGGGTTCTCGGGGGAACACTCATGGCCCTTGGGAGAAGTCCTCTAGAGGTTACGATTGGACAAGGAAGGCTAAAAGAGCGAAACTCTAGTTTTCACGATCGTGAGTCTGAATCTCCTATAACCTATTGATAGGAGAGCGGCAATCTGAGAAGATGGGCATCGTTGTCTCAACCATACATGTCGCGATCAAATTCCAAACACCCTTGGCATTGGAGCGGTTTTCTCCGGCTATAAAGTGAAGGGCTTCGAAATTAGGCAAAAGGATCAAACGAGTTTCGGAAGAGCCTCAGAAAGATGTCCTCGGTTGTATTGTTGAAGAGCGCATTGTGGTAAATGATCTCTATCACGATCGACGGTGATAATCAAAAGCGGCTCCCAACCTCCTTTAAAGCGAATTGGAAAAGGTACTTTGTGCTAATGCAGATGTCTTCGCATGGACCTACTCACGACATGACGGGGTCCCAGAACTCTCATCATAGATGGAAATCCTTGGCACTAAACACAAGCTCAATGAGTTCATACATATTGAACCCATCAAAAAAAGCGTCAGCCTAGCTCACGAAAAGAAATCTGTTGCATGCAAAGTGGGCGAACTTATAGCGGCGAGCATACTCGGAGAAGTGAAGTATCAAAATTGGGTGGCCAATCCGGTGATGGTCAAGAAGCATGATGGGGATGGCGAATGTGCGTAGACTTCAGATATTAACAAAGCTGTCAGAAGGGCTGCTACCTCGCCGAATTGGTGGAAGGTAGAATCCTTGTCGGGGTTTTGGTGAAGTGTTTCTAGGCGCTTATAAGGGATACCATCGAGATACAAATGGCGGAAGAGGGCGAAGAAAGCGACCTTTTTATAAGAAAAGGCGTTTATTATTACAAAAGATGCCTTTTGGTTTGAAAAATGCGAGGTGCCACCTACCAGCGTTTAGTGGACAAAGCCTTCCTGGCGGTGGGTAGGAATGCGGGCGTCGTAGATGATATGGTCATCAGAGCGGATCGGAGGAGGACATGCTCCCGACATCAAATAAACCCCGACCCGACTTCGCGCCATCAACATGAAGTTAAATCCCGAAGTGTTCCTTGGTGGAAGAAGGACAATTTTGGGGCATTTGATCACCAAGCAAGGTATTAAGGCCAATCCTTGAAGGTCAAGGCCATCACGGTTTGCAACCTCTTAAGTCCCTAAAGGAAGTGCAAAGTGCGAGCGAAAGCTAGCGACCTCGGCGGGTTCCTGTCGAAGGGTGCGAGCGGATCTTTGCCGTTCTTCAAAGCGCTCAAAGGATGCACGGACAAAAGAGCGTTCGGTGGAGTATAGATGCGGAAGAAGCCTTTCAGCTCAAGAATTTCATGGCTATTCTACCTACACTTACCGCCCCAATCAAAGGCGAAGTGTTGTTTATATACATCATGACCTCCTTGGCTTGTCAGTATTGTGTTATTGGCGAAAGTGAGAAGAAGCAAATCCTATCTACTTAGTTAGCGAGGGTTCTCCGGGGCGAGCTAAATTATCCGGCATTGGAGAAGCTAATTACGGCCTTGGTCCATCTTTGCGAGGCGCCTTTGAAGGTACTTCCAAGCTCACCCCATAACCGTACTGCGATAAGCCAATTAAGCGATACTTTCGAGCGGGAGAATACGGAAGGATAGCTAAATGGGCTATCGAGCTAGGAAAGCATGATATTGAATACAAGGCGGCTTCGGTCAAAGGGCAAATATTGGCGGACTTTTAGCGAAACACCCTCAGAACGAAAGCATGACACAAGGTTGTTGAAAAGAAGCGACAAAGCAATGAAGGGTGGAAAATTTATACTAGAGCCTCCGACTCGATGGTTACAGCACGAGTCTCATGCTTGTTGATCCCAAGGGAAGGAGTACACTTATGCACTCCGTTTTGAATTGACCTTCTGAACAATGAGCGGTCTGAGCCTTGCTAGCAGGCCTCCGACTGGCCAAAGACATGGAGGTAGAAGACTTGGCTATCTTCGTTGATTCAAAACTCGTAGCCAATCAGATAAAAGGCTACTACGAGGCAAGGCAACCTGTGATCAAGCAATACCTGGATAAGGCCAAAGAAATGCTCGAAGGGTTCGCATCCTACAACATAGAGCATGTTCGGAGAAATCAAAACAAGAAGGCAGATGCACTTAGCAAACTGGCATCAATGGCATTTGCTCATTTAACTAAGGAAGTTTTGGTCGAGGTGTTGGCGATAGGTCCATCGTCCAGAAAGGAGGTGTCGAGGGCGTGTCTGAGAGAAGAAGGAGCACTTTACCTTGTTTGATCGAAGGCTTGATCGGAAGAGGTTTAGTAGGTGAAAAAACTTGGGCGAAGTTAAAGTTATGTTAGGGTTTTGTTTTCAAATTTATATACCCTAAATATAATAAATCTTGGCCCTATCGTGTCACAATTATCTCCTTATCGCGGATTTTAAAACTAGTTTAAATTTTGAAAGGACGTTTACTTTTACCGAGGATAAGGGTGGTTAGAATAATTGTTGGCATTAATTACGGTCAAAGATGCAAGACTTTTCATCTTTGTTCGTGTTTTGGGACGAAGAGGTAATTTTGTCTCATTTACGAGTCGTAAGCAATATTTCTTGTTCGTACATATCACTTTCGAGTGGGGGCTTGATGGCGTACCCTCGAGGTCGGTCGAAGGACCCCTTGACCTCGATCGAAATACATTACAAAGACCCAAGTCTTTCTTCATAAGTCATTGGTGGCGTAAAACCATTCATCATTGACATGGTTACCGGTTAGAATCCGCCCGGTAGAAGGGCTATGCCCTTCGATGTCTTCCGCGAAGATGCCAAGACAAATAAGAACCTTGACTTGGTCTTCCGCCACGTTCCCACTATGTCCTTAGCTTCCCGCCAAGTCCGAGATAGTGGGGATGAAGCCTAGCGGTTACCACAAATCGGGGGCGCCCCATGATCTCCTAAATGTGTGCTAACACTCTCCAAGCAATTTTCATCACCTATAAATAGGTTGGACGAGTCATTTCAATGGTATGTTCACTCAACACGAGATTTCACATACATCATATTATTTACAACTCATATCACATACTTACTCTCACGGGAGGTGGTTCGCAAGGCCCAACCCCTGCGCAATCACTTAACGAAGTGTCTACTATTTCTTATTGCAGATTGACTACAAGTTTGGCGCAAGCATATCACCCCTCATACCATTCGATCACCATCAAAGGCCTGGCCGTACGAATTATTGTACAATCAATATGCAATAATCCAGGAGGCCCCGGCGGCAAACCTCACCTATAAAGGGGCTCTAATCCGCATACAAGGTACAACAACTTTCTCTCTCATAATTACACACACATACCTTTACTTTCCCTCTCAAGAATGCACTTACTCTCATGCCAGAGTCTAATCGTGGGGTCCGTCCCCACGGTAAGACTAACGATTTACCTTTCTTGTGCAGGGATCTCATCCAAACTACTTGAATTAGTACAAGATCATCCTACCAAAGGCTTGTCGGATCCGATGGCTGCGCCCAAACCTTCTATAACCCATCGCACAAAGCTGTACTAACAAGTTGGCGCCATCCGTGGGACGAACACAGCTGCGTTCGAGAAAATACTCACCATGCGCTGATTCGGACCAACTCCTACCTTCATAACTACGTTGCGAGATGCGGTGAAAAAGAAGATCACATGGTCTCGGCGGACCTTGAGGGACTGCTTCCGACGTGACCCTCGGGAATCTTGTGATAAGCATTTTGACAAGATCTTGGCTATCATGATGGAGAAAGTTCGAGACGAGAAGAGAGAGGCAAAGCGGAAAATTTGGAAGGATTATCATGAAACCCGGCATCACCGCAGAGCGAAGCGTCAAGTGAAGACCGTGGAAATAGCTTGAGATAGCAAAGCGAGAGGAACACACAAAGTAGCGACAGACAAGGACATACGCGATCCGGGTTACCCAAAAAAATGAAGAAGGCGTAAAGGAAGCGGTGTTCAAAAGGTGCACCAAAGTGTGTTCCACGGACTTGGGGATAGGAAGGAAGTGTTTCCATTTGTCCCAAAGACCGCAGCAACAAGTACTCGATGGTACCGGAAAGAAAGAGAGGAGCAACCGCAATGGTTCTCAACCGTGGCCGAAGCAGGATCGGGGATGAGAAGTCATGAAACCAAAAACTTGGTCGCGGGCGAATAACCATTTGGACGGTGAATCTCACGGAAATAAAGGCCAAGGATCCAAAGTCAAAAGCGAAGCCAAATGATTATGGATGTGACTGGGCGGACCACAGGTGCGCAAGAAGCCGATCCGTTCACCTGCGTATCCGATGCCAAATGCCCTAAAAGCGGGACGCCAACCAGCGTGAAAACATATGATGAGAGTGGAGACCACGAGGATCATCTAAAGATCTTCTAGGCAGCCGCAAAGGTGGAACAATGGGCCATGCCAACATGGTGTCACATGTTCAAATCCA
Source organism: Chrysanthemum lavandulifolium (assembly GCA_022545495.1). Taxonomy (NCBI): domain Eukaryota; kingdom Viridiplantae; phylum Streptophyta; class Magnoliopsida; order Asterales; family Asteraceae; genus Chrysanthemum; species Chrysanthemum lavandulifolium. The sequence continues at coordinate 24,729,548 of CM040239.1, forward strand.
CGCTCACTAGATCCGCTAGGGTGCGGTTTGATGACCTTCCACCCGAATCAATAGATAACTATGACAAGCTAAAGGAGGCTTTCTTGACTAACTTCCTACTGACAAAGAGCGGGCATTAAAGACCCGTGGAGATTCATCACATCAAGCAAAAGGATGGAGAGCTAACGGAAGACTTTGTACGAGGTTCAAAGAAGAAACAAGGAGCGTAAAGGGGCCCGAAATTATGAAAGTCTCGAGATTCATGCATGCGATCATTGATCCGAGCTAATTAAGCGGCTACATGACGAATCCCAAAGTCAATTAGCGAGTAATGAATACAACCACATCCTTCCTAAGAGGAAGCGACGCAGAAGTCGTGGAAGAAGAAGGCCTTGGATGTAAAACCAATTGAGCGAGCCGTGGTCAAGTCTCCACAAGACTTTAAAGAGAATTTAGAAACAAAAACAAACTCGAGAAAGTCAACAAAGTCTCGACAACCCACAAAACCTTTTAGGAAATATCGGCACTAAGGAGAGCAAGATCTCCAAATCCGCCCCAGTTGCCGTAATCGAAGAAAAGGCGACGGAAAATTCATGAATTCCATGGAAAAGCAAGGCATACCAAGGAAGAATGTTTGCATTTGAAGAAGCAAAAGGGAAAGAGCCGATGATAGAAGCTGACGAATAGCAAGAATAAACAGAATGGCACGCACAAAAAAAATATATATAACATATATAAATAAATAAATATGATATATTTATATATGTGTGTAGCAAGAAGTAATAGCAAGGATGGAAACATACTACGAATTCGAAGGAAAACACAGTGCGGAAGCAACCCCCAGAGAATAGAAGGAAACAGAAAACCGCAACCCGTAACAAGTTAGCCCTGGAAGGGATAACACACCAGAGAAGTACGCAGGAAGTCGCGGTGGACATGGTAAAAAAAAAGAGGTCAGGAAAAGGGAGATAATAGATAACAAAAAAGGCAAATGCGGAGGTAAAAGGATAAACCTTATCCAGATAACCAGAAAGGAAGAAATCTGCAAGTACAGATACGCGTTCCTTCTAAAGGAATATCACGTCAAATAACGCAGAAAAATACGCCCAGGCTACGAACCTAGGCATGAAATAACCTACCAACCGGTAGAAAAAGACAAATGCCACCGGGTGAAAAACAGTAAAACCCTCGCTATAAATACGCGAAGTAAAAAAGGAAGACACAAGAAAAGCAAAAGCAATAACCACAGGTCTCCAAAGTCAAACATTCCTAAAAAGAAAAGTCTGAAGAAGTTTGTTCCCATGGCAACATTTTGCCAAGACAGCAGCAATGGAAAAATAAAAATCCTAAACCTTTATCACCATCACAAGGGAAAAATGAAGGAGGATACGGAGAGTACACAAATATGTTCTTAAATGACTGCTAATAACACTTAGTCGTTTCAAAATGACGGCGAATCACCTACCACCCCAAAACACGATGACGCCCCGTCATTCAAACCTCCTCCTACAGCATTTCCAAGTTCCTTGTCAATTAGAGTTGTGGCACTCATGACCGGAGCACTACTGTCGATTAGACTCCCAGGAGCCGTTGGGAAACAAGATCGAGCAGTGCTCACGGGTCAACTCTGAGCGGCCGGGTCAAGGAGGCACGTGGGAACCGAAATGGTAGGGGCGGAATTGTGGAGTGTGAAAGGGATGGGTCCTCGGGAAGGATAAATAGCAGCTAGGAGAAGGAGCTATATCAAGAAGCCCCTAGCTATTAGGAAGCTTCCTTACAATGGCAAGCAACAAAGGATGCATACTACGACACACCCTATCGTTGTTGCACCCGGCTCTTAGGCAAGCACATGTCTACCGACCAAAGTGAATTTGGTCGGACGAGACCGAGCGCAAGCTAAAATGACCAACTTGCAGGGCGGGATATATATATAAAGCTACTTTCACAGTCTACACTTTGTTGGATCGATATACTTTAATCAAACTAAACTAGCTTGTTAAGGTTTAATAACCTCGGATAAATCCTAAGTTATTAACAAAGAAACAACGAGCAATCTTTATCAAGTGCGAATTTACTTAACAAAGCTAAGAAGAAAACTTTATTAATAAACTCTAAATCGCTTATTATGCGGATACTCTAATACAACTCTAAGATATTGAACTTTTCTCTAAACTCTTAATTCGTAAACTCTAAAACTCTTTTTACGAAATCGTACCTCTAATGCCAATCTAGGAGTCCTTTTATAGGCTCAAGGATATCCTAGTCGGTTTACAATTGATAACCTTGTCGACAAGTAATCTAAACATGGAATACAATACTTTCCATAAGCGAATATAACAGTTTGTTTGTTCTAGCGATGCTTTGACTTCACCATGCGGTACTTTGACTTTGTCTTTAGCGATACTTTGACTCTTTGACTTCTTCGGTGCTGCGACTTCTGATACTTTCATATCTTGATGCTTTGATATCTTGACACTTTCATATCCCAACAATCCTCCCCAACTTGAATTCTACTTGCTTGACTTCAAGTTCCTTTATGAATATATCTTTATGACTTCATCTTTAAAATGGATTGTTCTTTAGTCTTTAGATTATATCTCTGTAGAATCGTGCTTTGTCAAAGTATCTCTTTAGAATTGTTTTCTTCACAGTGACATCCGACAATCTCCATCTTTTCGACAACCTGACAACATATGACAATGTGTACAATAATTCAATTTAAGTTGCATACTATTCTCATCACATCTAAGTGAATCATTGAAAATTCAATGGATTTAGAACTCTTTACCAAAGCCATTATCTTTGGAGTAGCCAAATGTTTTGGTGTGTAAGACCATGGTACATTGATAACCATATGATTTTAGCAAACCACCGACTATCAACAGATTTGTTTTGTCTTTACCAAAAGTTGTACCATACGGACTAGTTAGTTCTTTTATCTAATGGTGAACTAATTACCAATAATGGTTTTCCTTGCCTTTACCACAAGCCATTTCTTGTGGGCTAGCCAACTCTTCACATTCTTGATATGGTGAGTTGATGACCATCAACTTATTAGCAAGTTGTCAACTAAAAGCGGTTTGATATATCTTTACGAGCCGTTTGCTCATGGATTAGTCAATCCTTTTGTAACCATGGTGGATTGATAACCTATTGATGTTATCATCACAAAACCATTTATTCAACCTTTATTTCAAAAATATTTATTATTTAGCAAAGGTTTCTTCTAAAATTCATTTAAGCGGTTTAATTCTGATAAGCAGTACTTTGATGAAATCTTGTCGACTAGCGATACTTTGAATAAAATCTTGATATATCAAAAGTATTTATTCAAAAATCATACCGGTTATAGATCATTCTCGGCAATGGTAGTCGGTCAATAAACAAATTGATCACCATGCAAGCGGTTTCATCGACCTCTTCTACTTCCAATCCATGCTCTAGCATTCTTCTCATTAGATCAGCTGTAAGAGGATATCTTCTTTACGCAAACATGTGAATCATTGTTCCATTTTCTAGCTCAAGACATGAACTCCAGTTCTTCAAAGAATCTCCGACAAACTATTTCCAGTTTTCTTGATCCTTCCAAATATCATCGATTGCTCTCTTCATCGGGTTTCCACATGGTTATGAGATCCCCATGTAAAACCAATCCAATCCCTTCTAATGGATTATCTTCAAAATAAGTCTTCACTACATGATATAAGTAGAATAGATCTACTCTGTCTATGATATCGACAAATCCCATAGCCTTTTAAAAACTTTGAAACTTTTATCTTCTTTGTGAAAAACCATGTAATCTCCATTCTTAGATTTCTCAACTTTGAAAACAACGATCTTTGATCATTCATCTTCATGTCATTATCTTCCTTGGTATAATCAAAATCTACCACTCGAGATAATTCTTCAATTCATCACTAGTCTCGGATCTTAATTCAACCTTCTCTTTCTTTGAAAAGCGAACATCTGTAGCATCGGTTTTCTTTTCCTCTTTAAGCTTTTCTTCCTTTCGACTTGGTCCAATAAGCTTCTTCTCTAAAATCTTTAATGCTGCAACATCTTTCTTATAAGCTTCTCTCTCGACATCATATAATCTTTTCATATCCACATAATTTAGCTTTTGCAATCCTTTAAATCCTCGCCTTTTAGATATGCCATCATTGCATTCCTTTCTTTAGCCAAATTAGGTCTTCTTGACATGAATCTAACGGTGTTGGAGGCGTAAAGGTTCGTGACTTTGACATCAATTCATCTTGTAACCTTTTGAGTTGCTTCTCTATTCGAGCTTCTTGAGCTTCTTGTTCTTCTCTATCTTTAGCATTTAATTCTTCTTGAACTTTTCTAGCTGACTTCATTCCTTGCAACTTCAAATGCTCTAAGTTCTGCCAAAGTGAGCTTCTTTTTCTTAACTTCAACCAGAACACCTTTTCCCTTGTCTTTTGGATCAATTGCGGGTTGATCGGTTCTTGGTTGTTCTTCTTCTTGTGCTTCTCTAATAGTAACTCCTCCTCTTGGTTGTGACGGATCAAGAATTGTAGCAACTAATTCATCATCACTTGGTGAATGAATAGGTTTAAATCTAGGTTCCTCCTCTTCCTCTATAACAAGTTGTAGAAGGACCGACTTCTTCTTCAAAATTCAAAACCCTTGGAGTTATTGGTGTTATAACCTCGGCCTAGATGTATCATGAAACTCGGTACTTTGATGTTCGGTACTTTGATCATCGGTACCTTGAACATCGATACCTTGATTATCGATACCTTGAACTTGTACTTCTACTTCTTGTTCCTCAGAAAAATCTTCTTTCTTCTTCAAAACATCTTCTTCAGATTCTTTTGTCTTCATAACATCTTCTTTCAAATTTTCTTGTTCTAAATTCCTCCCCAAATTGACAGAAGATGATTTAGGAACCTTCTTTCTTTTCAATTCCTTACGAAGTGCTTTTCGACGTTTGTTTTCCTCCTTAACCCATAAGTTGAAACCTTGAATATAGGGTTTAACAAAATTTCTCAACCAGAAGTAGTTACGCTTCAACTTCCGAATAGTTTTAGCTTGACGCTCAACAGTCTTGTTCAACCTAGCAAGCGCCTTTGTCAAAGCATAGTTATCCATAGTTAAACCTTCACGAGGAATTGTAGGAGCAGCACCTTGAACCTCGAAGCGAGCGTTGTGGAGATGGAGTAGGTGTTCGCTCAATCTCTACTTGAACCTCGGGACACGAAGAAACATCACCTTGTAATGAAGCAGTATCTTCACGAAGCGGTGCTTGCGGATGCGATGCTTTGTGAAGCGATGCTTGCGGATGCGATGCGTTGTGAAGCGATACCTTGGTCATTATTAGTACCTTGGTTTCTTCATCCTCTTGGTTGCATCACGAGCGACTTGTACAACTTCCATCATGGATGTTGTTAAAGGAATATCTCCACCTACGAACAAGTTACTTCTCTTAGCCATGAATGTATAGATTTTGGCTTGTTGCACAATAACGGTAGTAAAGCGGTGGGTTTGGAACATCGACCAATTGCTTGTTCAAGAAAACACTGTATAAACCTTGGATACATCAACCAAGTAGCCCCGGATGATATATGAGAGAGCATTCCATCCAAAATAAGCCGTGAAAAGTTAAATACTACATGCGTAGCTAAACCAACCACTGCGGATGCAATATTTGACCAAGCTGCTCCCGAAGTGCTTTTAGAACTTATGCAATGGAGCAAAACATGAATCAAAACTTCCATTGAGGACGAGAATAAGGCCTTCTTAAAAGTTTGTTCGATCAAAGAACCTTCATAACCCAATTACGAAAAGTATCCCAAATCGGTTGCTTGTCAAATCTAATAGCCCCATCTTCATCACCAAATAATAAATCATCACGAATGGAGGCCTCGTAATCTTGATAGTCTTTCCGACAAGCGAGGATCTAATATAATATTCATCCTCCTCCATATTCTCTCTAGCATTAGCCCAAAATTCTTGAATCCATGGTTCAATAACATCCGGCTCAACTAAAGAGCATAGCTAATAAGCGACCCAATTAGATAATCAATGATATCATAGAAAGCCACGTTCGCCTCGGTCTTGTCCAAATTAGCCACCATATTGTGCTTGAAGCAGTTAAGCGATTCACCATTGTTGAAAGAGTGAGCACAATAGAAAGATTGTGTCGAATAATAAAGAGATGGTAATTGGAAGATAAGTATGGAAAAGATGTGAAGTAATAATATGAGAGGAAAATCGGAAAGAAGTTATTTATAGGTGAGATTTGAAAATCACGACCTAAATAACAAAGTTACCGTTACTACCAATTACCCTTCAATATTACCGTTGGAGCGATTGCTTTAATCGACAAACGATTACTTTCCACATAAGCGATACTTTCCCAGCGGTACTTTCCCAAGCGGTACTTTCGAAATCGATGCTTTGCCAAAAACCTTCATATAATCTAAGTATAAACTAACATCCTCCCTCAAGCAATACGGGACTATATCAAACATCTTATAGTCCTCCCTTAAACATAGCTTAGTAGTTAATCATTCCAATGCTCACGACCAAGTGATTGAATCGTGACACATCAAAACCTTTGGTGAGTAGATCGACTACATTATCATCCGTGTGAACTTTAACCACATTAATGAGCCTATGCTCATATGATCTCGATAAAGTGATGCCTAATCGAATATGCTTTGTCTTGGAATGATACGAGATTCTTCACAATACAAATAGTACTCTCATTATCAATATTGATAGGAGTATTCTTAAAGTTGAACCCATAATCCAAGAGTTGATTACGCATCCACAAAACTTGACCACAACAACTTACGTGACTACATATTCGACCGGTAGATGATGTTCTTTGCAATTATCGCTTCTTGCATTGCCATGAGACTAACCTTCTTCCAAGATATTGGCATCCACCGGTTGTGGATCTTCTATCATAGTTATCACTGCATAGTCACTATCTCGAAAAAGCTTCTAAGTGAAAAGGTGACTCTTTAGGATACCACAACCCCAACTTAGGTTGTTGTTTCAAATAACAGAATATTCTCTTGTGACATTCGGTGAGAGATCTTTGGTGAAACTTGATATCGGCACATAAACAAGCGCAAACATGATATCGGGCCTTGATGCGATAAGATACATAAGAGAGCCAATCATAGATCTGTATAACTTGACTTCAACGGTGTCCATCTTCATCTTTTCCCAATGAATTGATAGATTTAATAGGTGTAATGTGACCTTCATATCATCAAAATTAAACTTCTTAAGTATATCGTAACATACTTGTCTTGGCTAATAAAATTCCTTCCTTGGTTGCTTAACACGAAGTCCTAAAAGAATGTTAACTCTCCCATTGAACTCATTTGAAATTCATACGCATCAATTTGCTCAAACTCCTTAACCATGGATTGTTTGGTAGCCCCAAAGATAATATCATCAACATACACTTGAACTAACATGATATCCTTCTTGTCTCTCTTGATAAACAAAGTCTTGTCTATAGCTCCCTCACGTATCCATGTTGTAATAAGAATGTAGAGAGCCTCTCATACCAAGCTCTAGGTGCACGATGAAGACCATATAGAGCCTTAACCACCTTATAGACTTTGTTAGGATGCTTAGGATCTTCAAAACACGGAGGTTGTTTCACATACACCTCTTACGTATAATAGTGCCATAAAGAAAGGCACTCTTGACATCCATCGATAGACTTGAAAACCCATATAAGAAGCAAAAGCAAGAAAGATTCTAATTGCTTCAATCCTTGCCACGAGGAGCAAATACCTCATCATAATCTACCCTTCCTCCTGTCTATAACCTTGAGCAACTAATCTTGCCTTGTTTTTGATAACATTGCCTCTTTCATCTCTTTTGACTCTAAAACCCATCGGTTCCAATAACTCTCTTCCCATCGGAAGATCACATAAAACCAAACCTCTTGAAGTTTAAATTGAAGAAGTTCTTCTGCATAGCTTCAACCCGACTTTCTTTAGTCAAAGCTTGAGCAATATTCTTGGGTTCCTCTTGAGAGATGAAACAAGTAAATAAGCGAGTTTGATGGTCCTTATGATTTGCTTTGTTTTGTTTATACACAAAGCTAAGTAAAGCATTATGAGGTTTTGTGAAACCCTTAGCTTTGTGTCTTGTCATAACTCCGGATGTAGAAGGACCAATGATTTGATCGGTTGGATGATTCTTATGAATTCGTAAGATTGGAGGCTGTGGAACTTCATATGTATCATCTAAGTTAGTATAATCGGCACCTTCATTGGAATTTGTGAAAATACCTTCATCTTCAAGCTCATCATCGGTTTCTTCTAACCCGGGCATGGTAGGATCATCCAAATCATCTAAAATCTTGTCAATATGTGCGTGATACTTTGGTTGAAAATCTTGTCAAAATCTTGTAAGAGAACTCTGATCTTGTTCTTCTTCTTTGCCTCTTCATAAGCTCTCCTTTGTTCATCGGTGTAAGAATGTGCTAATACATCTTGAAGAAGCATCGATTAAGTTCCTCTTGAATAGATTGATCCTCGTGAGATAATGAGGATTGTGGAGCAACGATACTTTGTTTTGGAGAATCGATTACTTTGCTTAGGAACATCGATGCTGTTTTGGACTCATAGGATCTTTATCGGGAGCGACATCGGTCTAAGATGAATATCATGAACAACATATTGAATATCTTCTTCATTATGCAAGGTTGATTTTCTTCTCTAACAGGTACATAATTCATTGAAGGAGATAAAATCTCAAGGTCAAACATCCAATCAGGACCCTTCCCTTTCTCATTGTCTTGATCCTCTAAAAACTCAACATGAAGACAATCTTGAATCTTCTTAGTAACTCTGTTGTAGACTCTAAATCCTTTACTGTTAGTGCAATATCCCAATAAGTAACCTTCTTCAGACTTGCCATCAAACTTCCCTAGATTATCAATGGTGTTCAAAATAGTAAGAGGGCATCCAAAAGGCTTCATAAAACGAATGTTGGGTTTATTGCCCATCAACAATTCATAAGGTGTCTTCATTTGTGGTTTTGTGTGAAACCCTGTTGAGTACATAACATGCGATGCCGACGACACGCCCAAAATTGAATAGGAGATGAGAATCGGCTAACATGGTCCTTGCGACTTCAATCAAGGTTCTATTTTCCTCTCTGCAACACCATTTCTTTGTGGTGTTCTAGCAATACTAAACTCCTTTTATGCCTTTATTTGCACAAAAATCATCCATAGGCTTGTTCTTGAATTCGGTTCCATTATCGCATCTAATACCTCTAACCTTGAGTCTTAATTGGTTTTCAAGTGCTATTATAAGAGTTTGAATAGCATCAAAGGTATCATCTTTAAAGCCCAAAAGAAAACCCAATGAATCTACTACAATCATCGGTAACAACCAAGCAGTACTTCTTCTTATTTAAACTTGCCACAGAGACGGTCCAAATAAATCCATGTGTAATAGCTCAATGGTTCTCTAATATTTCTTTCATCAAGCTTCTTGCGAGGAAGCTTTGTGTTGTTACCCTTCTTGCATGCCAAACATGATTGATCATTCTTGTAAGTCTTTGAAGGTAAACCTCTAACTAAATTGCCTTTGACCAGTTTGTTGATGTTCTTGAAATTCACATGGCCCAATCTTCTATGCCATTGATGTGCCTCTTCAGATGTTGCCTTAGCCACCAAACATGTGGCTCTACCATAAGAATGTAGACTCTTCATGTCTAAACTATACACATCATTTGTCCTTGGTACCCTTAGTACTACCAAGTCATCATCAACAGGTTTGAAGTCAGAAGAAAGGATAAGACATTATGTGTCAGTGAATAACACAGGATGCTTTTTATCACAAATTTGAGAGACTGACAACAAGTTGAACTTAAGCTCCTTCACATATCGACATTCTCAAAATCAATTCTCCCGGCTTTAATTGTTCCTTTCCTGTAATCCTTCCTCCATTGGGATCATTCCCAAATGCAACTTTTCCTCCACTAATACTTTTAAAATCGAGACGGGATCTCTTTATCACTGTCATACTTCGAGCAACCACTATCCACAATAAGATGATCTTTAAGCTCCTCTTACGGGTTGCCACGCACATAAAGAAAAGAGTTAGAAACTTTTAGGAACCCAAGCCATTCTTGACTTGTGTTCCCCCGAGAAGATTACAAACTCAAATTCTTTGAGTATGTAATTCTCACTATCTCTCAATGATGATCCAAAATTATCTTTTGATTTTTAGCATGTGGATTTTCAAAACTCTCGGTTTTCAACATAAATTTCTTTCACAGATTATTAGCATTTTCTTTTGACACAAAACATCGATTCACTTTTTGTTGAGCGTCTTGTATGTCTCCGTGGTTCTTTCCCTTTAACCCATTCGGTTTTAACGGTGGTTCTTGTGATCTAGATCCCTATATGAGCTGTGATAACTTCTAGGTTGATAGTGAGATCTCCTAGAATTTCTATCCCAAGTATGGTTTTCGATTACCTTGTCTCGGCGGTGCTTTGGAAAATCTTGTGAGATCTTGAAGTTCTTCTACGATGTGGGTATCTATGATGCGGTGTGAAGTTTACGTGATTAACCCTATTTGAATTAGTCCACACTTGGTTTGTGCTCTCTAGGTCTCGATTGTTAGACTTATTCCTTGGAAACTTGCTTAGATATTACGAGTGTTTGTCACAATCTTTGATTAAGTGAGTAGGACTATAACACACAAAACACAGTTTTGACCCATATGACCAAAGTGATTTCTTCTATGTCTATGCCCAAAATTATTTTGCCTTCTTGATGGTGATAAAATCTGTTTTGACCAAAATTATCCCAAAAGGTTTAGCGATCTTGTTTTGAAAAGGTTTTGCGAAGAGTCTTGCTTGTTGAGCGATACTTTGATTTAAAGGTCTGCTTTGGATTTTGAACATTGTTTTCAACGGTTTCTTTGGGTTTCTCGGATCTAGATTTAGCAATAAGCTTCTTCCTAAACTCTAGACTATCTACTCCATAATGAGAAACATCGGGCCTAGAGGGTGATGACTAATGGGATGAGGAGCGACATGATAACCATTGTCTTTCTTATATTCGGGAGGTGGTTCACTTATTGAGCCATCATTACTAGATGAATCTACATAGTTAATGAGCTCATCATCACTAGTGGTTATGTCCTCAAAAACACCATCATCACGATTACTAGATTGGTTTTCATCTACATTGCTAAAGTCCATTCCAAATCCTAAGCTGTTCTAATGTAAGCCGCTTCTGCATTTTTCAACATAAGCAACATGGGACAAGCGGACTCTCCCAAGCGACAAACTTAGCTAACAAATCATCTCTTTCCTTAGTTAATTTCTCAATTTGACAATTTTACAATTTAGTTTCCATTCACGAGTTTTAGCTGGTAATCTGTTGTTCATACTTTTCATTGAAGCCATTTCATTATTTTCATGTGTTATGATTTTAGCTTCTATAGACTCTAAAGTGATTTGGTAACTGCTACCTCGGACCTAGCCCTAATACAATTATCTCTTTCAATCACATAAGCTGTTAAGTAATTTTGATAAAACTCATAGCAGTTTGAGCATACCTCGAGATAGGAGGCGAGTTGGTGAAGTAGCCACCATAGCAAGAAAAACAGGATCATCTTCACTTTCTTTGCTCCAATCAAATCCTCCAAAGCCATCATCGATTCCAAAGCGGCATGTTGATTCTTCATCAAAGCGGTGCTCGGTCAATGCTTCCTTTGTGTCTTCTTGCATCTTCCTTTGCTACCATCTGATGAAGTCTTTGGTTCATCATCAAACTCTTCACTCCGGTCCACCGATAACTTCTCTTGAGCAACCAAAGCCTTTGTTTGATTATTGGAATTTCCTTGAGCTCAAGTTTAGGCTTCTCGGATGCTCTGTTTGCTTGATACTTAGCAAACTGCACTCCTTGCAAAGTGACCGGTCTTTTGACAATTGAAGCATTCAATTTTAGATTTGTCAAAAGTTATTCCTTGTTTTGGTTTGAAATCAATATTTTTGCTGTCTTCTTCATGTACTTTTTGATTCTTGCGATGATCAAAGCAACTTGCCACGATATCAATTTCTTCAAGTGCATCTTCTTGATCATGCTAGATCCTCTTCATAAGTGACGGGTAAGCTTGCTTGTTGTGCAAAGAAAGAGCACACAACTTCATCGAGTTCAAAGTGGTAGATGGTGGGGCTCTTGAGCATATGATGGGGATTGTAGGCAATGATGCTTTGAGAAGCAGTGCTTTGAGGAGAAGCGGTACTTTTGAAATCTTGCTCTTCTTTTCGAGATGATAGAAAAGCAATCTTGTGAGATTTGGGCGGGTTGACCACTCATCTCATGTTCATACACCTTGATTGATGATAGAGATCATCAAAGTCCATAACATCAATCCTTGTTGTCCCTCGATCATAGTAGCAATCACATGCCATGTAGATGGCAAACTCATAGAAACTTCAAATTAGCATCCTCAATTGATACTTGTGCCTTGTATAATTCCAACATGTTGAGGAGATTACGAAACCTATCATATCGACATCAAGACTCTCTTTCTCCAACTGTGAAAGTTTCAAGCTGTTGTTTGACAAGTTTACGTGCATCTTCTTAGAGGCTTCATTCCTCAATCTGGTCTTGAGAGCAGCCCAGGCTTAGCATCTTTAGCATCATGAAATTTGAGAAGATGACCATCGGAATGGCGAGACAAGAGAATGTTAAGAGCCTTCTCTTGATTCCTTAGGGTTCTTCTTTGGTAAAGCGCCTTTGGTGCTATAGGTTGTCCGGCAACTTGAATGGGTTCTTGAGGAACTTCATTCCCATTCACAATTACATTCCACGAGCATGGTGCATAATGGCAATATCTTGCCTCATCTTCATGCACGAGATCATATTCTCCTTCTTGATAATTGGAATTACGGTGAGGTGATTGAGGGTTGTGGAGCGACTTGATCGACATCTTGAAAATTGTAGGGTTTCTTCCTAGTCGAGTTTCCACACAAGCTCGATACCACTTGTTGGATCGATATACTTTAATCAAACTAAACTAGCTTGTTAAGGTTTAATAACCTCGGATAAATCCTAAGTTATTAACAAAGAAAACGAGCAATCTTTATCAAGTCGCGAATTTACTTAACAAAGCTAAGAAGAAAACTTTATTAACAAACTCTAAATCGCTTATTATGCGGATACTCTAATACAACTCTAAGATATTCGAACTTTTCTCTAAACTCTTAATTCGTAAACTCTAAAACTCTTTTAAAATCGTACCTCTAATGCCAATCTAGGAGTCCTTTTATAGGCTCAAGGATATCCTAGTCGGTTTACAATTGATAACCTTATGCGACAAGTAATCTAAACATGGAATACAATACTTTCCATAAGCGAATATAACAGTTTGTTTGTTCTAGCGGTGACTTTGACTTCACCATGCGATGCTTTGACTTTGTCTTTAGCGATGCTTTGACTCTTTGACTTCTTCGGTGCTGTGACTTAATTACGGTACTTTCATATCTTGATGCTTTGATATCTTGACACTTTCATATCCCAAAGAGCATTCGTGGAAGGCTCATCAACACGGAGAAGATCCATAACTTCAGCAATACCGACATTCTTGCTAGACTTAAGCGCGACAAGCAAAGAAAACTCCACATTCTCAAGGGCTCTCACAGAAGAAACATAGTGATCTTCTGCGGAAGGATTATATGCAGCAAGCTCCTCAAGGTCTCTTTTCTCCTTACCATGGTTAATACCTGCAGCTAAGCCTTCTTACATACCCTTATCAACGGCACGCTCAATAACCTTTGCCATTGCCGCAGTATACTCTGGAGAGTTTAAGCACTTAAACACTGCGAGACTCATACCATTCGTCAATAACCAACGACGGCTAGATAATAGTGTAAGCAATCAAGGATAAAACTCCTCATCAAGATGACTAGCCAGGGCATACAAGTCAGCAACGGCCGAATTAACCTTTCGCATAAGTCCGCCACCTTAGCATCCCGAATCTTAAAAATTCCTCCTCTAAAGCGACAAAGGATGGAGCCCGATGCAAGCTCGAACATGAATCTTCCAAAGCCCGTACCTACAAACAAAACAAAGTTTAAAAAAAATTTAAAAAAAAAGAAAGAAAGAAGGGACACGGATGCATACCTGCCCGGAAAGACTAGAATTCTGAGACTTAAGAATAATAATCTCAGCTCTTAAAGAGGATGACTCAGAATCCTTGGCATCAAGGGATGAGCGAAGTGCTGCTACCTCGGCTCGAAGAGAATTTCGCTCTCCCTCAAGCAAGGAATTTTGGTCTTTCAGGGACGAAAGCTCAGCAGCAGAAGCTGCTATGGACGCAGTAACAGACGATGCATGGGAAGAAATAGCATTGGCAACTTCAGACTTCAGAGTCAAAATTTCCTTATCCTTACTCGCCAACAAAGACAATAAGCGTTTCCGCTCCATAGCATTATACTCTAAACGCTGACGGACTTCAGAACTAAAGCTCAATTGTCACACCACGGCAACATTAAACTCACCTAGGAGGTGCTCATACCCCATATCATGGATAGAAGAAAAAAGGCAGGAAGAGCAAACTCGTCCACCATAGAACGACACTCATCAACATCATCAAGAAGGGAACTCTTGGCAACATTCCACTTCGGAATATGAACATTAGATAAAGAGCTAGAGTCCGGGTCATCAACAGTCCGAATATCCTCAACCGGGACATCAAGACCTGAAAGGTCATCAAGAATCGGATAAACACTACCAACCGGAGAAAGGCCACTGGAAGGAAGAAGGAACATTAACTTGACCTTCCCTTCCCAATAGGATAAGCAATGAGAATGACGGCATCCGTCATAACAAAGCGTAGGAGAACTACGAATAAGCAAGTAAAGAACAAGTAAATAAATGGAAGAAGCGACAAAAGAATAAAGAAAAATAAAAGCATAAACAAACAAACCTGGAAGGAGAACCATAAGGATGGAACAAACCAAAGCCAATTTCAGTGGGCATTCCAGCTTCATAAAGGGGAGTAATTGATAGTAAAGGAGAAGAAGAAGAAGAATGAGTGGGCAAAGCATTTAAACAATATTCAAGAGATTGTGAACTTTGAGCTAGCAACTTCTTAATAGACTCTGAAAACTTACCACCAGTAGAGGCCCTACTGGAATCGTTAAGGTCGCTCCTTGCCTTTTTAGGGGGATGAACGAGGTTGATACCAACCTTCCTCATCTTCCTACTAGAACCAGAAGCCACCCCACTGTCAAAACCAATGTCAAAACCCGAATAATCAGGTCGCGGAACAACACCGCCAGATGATTGAAAAACTCCAATTCCAGAACAAGCAGCTACACGCTCAACTTCACCAGAGGAAGGAGGAACAAGAGAGACAGTACGACCTTCGGTCGATTTTAGCAAAGGAACTTCATCATCCTTCCATGGCCGAGTTTCAACAAGCAATTCCATCAGGTTTTTATTCTTGACCAACGACAACAAATCCATAGCTGCAGCAAACAGACAAAAAAGAAACATAGATCAGCAGAAAATCAAGATAAAAAAATAAAAGGGAAAAACATAGATATGGTATACCCACCCCGATTCTCTTGATCATAAAACACGGGATAAAAGTCATTGCCCAAAGTGTAATTACGGCTCAACCCAACCAAACAAAGGAAAGGTTCCGGAAACTTAACAAAAGAAGAAGCATTGGTAACAAGGGAGGCAACATGTTCAGCATTAAATTCAGTATCCCTAGGAGTGGCATCCTTAGGAAGACGTCCGCTAACGAAAAAAGGATGAATAGAAGGACAAGCAAATGAGTCAATCCAGAAAAAGTGGTCGTTCCAACTTTTAAGACAATCAAGGGGCTTGGTATAGCAAACACCAAAGCTATCAGCACGTTTTCTAAAAGAAAGCCAGCCATGGCTGCGAGACAAGACATAAAAACACCTAAACAAACCAACTGAGGGTTCAATACCAAGTGCAAAACAAAGAATTTCAAATTGAGAAACCTTAGCAGCACCGATGACAGAAAGTTGCGAGATATAAATACGATAGTAGTCAAGAATCGAAACAAGAAGACAAGGGAAGGCGGAAATTAGCAAACTCAAAGAAACTGGTATAAACACCGATTTTTCCATTCGGCGCTTCACTAATGCTTTTGTCAGGATTAGGCAATTCCGGATCAACAAAAAGCGGAATCGAATAATCAACACAGAAACGATCAAGTGCCTTCCAGGATAATTTAGACTTGGTAGAAGAAAAAGTACCCATAACGGAAAAAGGAAAAGAGAATCAAGAACCTAACCTGACTGCAGAACGTGGAAAACAGATACACCAAAAGTAAAACCAGATCGAAGAATAGCGTTCGCAACAGAAGAACAGTAAAAAGAAATGGCTAAAACCAACATATGGGGTATTTATACAAACAGAATGACGATTAACTAAGAAAACCCTAAGAGAGGACACGCGTCCAAAAAACAATCTAATCCAACGGTCAAAAACCAGACTACGTGAATAAGGATGGCAGAAGACCAAGGGCCCACGGAGTCAAATCAACCAGAACATGGAAAGTCAGAAGCGTATACGTTGTAAACAACAATTCCCAAGGAAAGGAAGCGTCTAAGGAACGCTTCTAGAATGTGAAAGAACAATCAACCCGCAAGATGTAGTCTAAGTAAATCCACCGCGTGCGACAATATCCGCACGCAGTGCACATACTAGACTGGGGGGACTGGATGGTATAGCAGCCCCTAAGGGTAGAAAAAAGTATCTCCGGAAAAGAAAAAGCTCACAACGAAATCTTTAGTCAACCTAAATCTAGTGACATCCACCGCATGCGACAATATCCGCACGCAATGAATATACTAGACTGGGGGGACTTGATGACGTATAGTATGTATAACAGGCCTACTAAGCCCAAAACATACTCTACGCCCACTCTAGGCTTAGGCCCAATGACTGCAAATCCTGGACTCAGGTCCAATAACCAGAGACCCTGGGCCAACGGTAAGCCCAATGACTAAGTTGGCTACGTCCCGGGCCTTGAAATGCGCGCAAGGGCCATAACGGGCTGAACCTTCAACCGTTAGGCCTCTCACGTCCGCATCCGCGAATAACACGGAACCCTTGTCCATCAAGGGTCCAGCTCCGGCAACTAACCACTATATGCAATAATCCAGGAGGCCCCAGCGGCAAACCTCACCTATAAAAGGGGCTTTAATCCCCATACAAGGTACAACAACTTTCTCTCTCATAATTACACACACATACCTTTACTTTCCCTCTCAAGAATGCATACTTACTCTCACACCGGAGTCTAATCGTGGGGTCCGTCCCCACGGTAAGACTAGCGGTTTACCTTTCTTGTGCAAGGATCTCATCCAAACTACTTGAATTAGTACAAGATCATCCTACCAAAGGCTTGCCGGCCCAGTCCAGTAAGATGCGCCCAGACCTTCTATAACCCATCGCACAAATTATACTAACACCAGGAAAACTTACTATTCGCACACGGCGAACACTCGAAAAAGGGAAGGCGATTTGGTAATCGCGGAGGTAGATCAAACTTTTCATGAGGAAACTGGCAACGTAATAGGAATAAATATGAATCGAAGGAGGAAGGCTCAACTCACAAAGGAAAATCAGACACAAAGTGGAATAAGCGTGAGTAGGATATGAGCAAAGTACAATGTCACAAGTGTAGGAAACTTGGAAATTTTAGAAAAGACTGCACACAACCATCAACAACACATGAACAATCAAACCTTATCTTAGAAGGCGAAGAACCATCACTATAATGACTACACGAAGAAATCTTGTTGAATGAAGGACATATTAAACCCGGAAAATATGCTACAGATACAAGCATATGGTACTTAGATAACGGTGCAAGTAACCATATGACGGGAACTAGGAGTCATTTAGAGACATTGACGAACATAACGGGACGTGTTCGTTATGGAGATGGATCGTATGTAGAGATAAAGGGAAAAGGCTCTATATTGTTAGGTTGTAGGAATCACGAACAAAAGATAATATCGGATGTATACTACATTCCAAAACTCAAAAGCAACACACTAAGTTTAGGACAACTCACAGGGATAGGTTGTAAAATCATCATGGATGGAAACCAACTGACTTTGTATGATAAGAATAAGAAGTTGTTGATGAAGATTGAAAGATCTAAGAATAGACTTTACAGTATTAAACTGCAAATAGAAACACCCATATGCCTCTTAGAAAATGTAGATAACCAAGCATGGTTGTGGCACGCTAGAGTAGATCATCTAAACTTTGATGACATCAACAAGATGACAAGGAAAGGTCTAGGTGGAAGGAATACCAAGAATAAATCATGCAGGACAGATTTGTGATGCATGTTTATTAGGAAAATATAATAGGACATCATTTTTAAATCAAACTAAGTTCAGACAAAAAAAAACCCTTTGGATTTAGTATATGGAGACCTATGTGGCCCCATAAGTCCAGCCACACACTCCGGAAAGAAACTCATTTTCTTGTTAGTGGACGACTGTACATAATTTATGTTGGTCTACTTTTTGACATCGAAAGATCAAACATTTAACACTTTCAAGGAATTTAGGCAACAAATTGAAATGGAATTAAGAACAAAATCGAGGATTCTAAGAACAGATAAGGGAGGTGAGTTCAAATCTAATGAATTCACCAAGTATTGTAAAGAAAATGGAATAACACGACAATTGACGGCACCATACTCACCTCAACAAAATAGAGTTGTGGAGAGGAGAAATAGAACAATGTTATCTACTACGAGGAGTATGATGAAAGCAATGAAGTTACCATTAAACTTTTGGGCGGAAGTAGTCAGACACGCCATTTATATACTAAACAGGGTACCTACAAGAACCCTGGTAGATAAAACTCCATATGAGGCACTCTACAATAGAAAACCATATCTGTAAAACCTAAGGATATTCGGATGCACAACTTATGCCAAAACAACCATACCTCACTTGAAAAAGCTGGATGATAGAAGCATACCCATGATTTACTTAGCAGTAGAGGAAGGATCAAAAGCATGTAGGCTATATGATCCAAAAGAAAAAGGAAACATGTTAGCGAGGATGTAAAGTTTATGGAAACAAAACCGTGGGATTGGGATAAAAGCAGAGAGGAAACAAGTACACAAGGCTCATTTTGGGCAAGTTTTGTGGTAGAAGGAGTCGACAATGAAAACACTACATCAGTTAACTCAGAAAACAATAACAATACCTATCAGGAACATGAACCAATTACTGCTCCAAACTCTCCAACTACCCCACCAACATATACTTACAACCCACACTCAGAAGAGGAAGATGCTACTATTAGTTCACTTAAAAGCTCAGAAAATGGATTTGATGATACACCAGTACAAGGTCTCAAGGACGTAACGGAAATATATAAGTATGCACGTAAAGGTGAAACTGAAAGTCTACTATTTACGAAAGAAGAACTACGTAACTAAAAGGAGGCATCAACAGATAAGAAATGGATCGAGGCCATGAAAATTGAACTGGATTCAATCAACAAGAATAACACATGGACTCTTACTACTTTTCCTACAAATCAGAAGGCAATAGGACTCAAATGGGTTTTCAAGACCAAGAGGGATGCAAAAGGAAAAATCATCAAATAAAAGCAAGACTAGTAGCTAGAGGTGTCAATTTGTGCCCAAAATAAAAAAAATGGGCTAAATGGGCAAACTTTTAAAAGATTTGGGCACATTTGGACCCCCTCTTTTTTAAATGGGCATAATGGGCACATGTTTTTCTCAAACATTAAATTGTTTTTAAGGAAAAACTTATATTTAATTTTTTAAATATAAATGAGGTGTTACGTTCGAAGAATTTTATTTAAATCGTTTTGGGTCTTTTAAAAGCGATTAAATCTAACATGAGCCTGTTTGGCCCGTGCCCGCTTAGCCCGTGCCCATTTAGCCCGCGCCTGTTGGCCCATAGCCCGCTTAGCCCGTAGCCCGTGCCCGCCCACCCGCCTGCTTTGCCACCTCTACTAGTAGCAAAAGATATGTACAAGAACAAGGAATAGACTTGACGAAGTATTTGCACCGATTACGCATCGAGGCATTCGTTTGATTTTAGCATGGCAAGATATCATGAATGGCAAGTACATCACATAGATGTCAAATCAACATTTTACATGGAGATTTGAAGGAGGAAGTCTACGTCACACAATTTGAAGGTTTTATACAACAAGGAAATTCAGGGAAAGTTTACAAGCTCACGAAGGCATTATATGGCCTAAGACAAGCACCACGAGCTTGGAATGTGAAACTTGATCAAACCTTAAAGTCATTAGACTTTAAGAAATGTAATCTCGAACAAGAAATTTATACGAAGAAAAGCAAGAATTCCACACTGATAGTTGGAGTTTATATTGATGATTTGATAATCACGGGCACTCCAAGAAAGGAAATCGACTTGTTCAAATCCCAGATGGAAGAAAAATTTAAAATGAGCGACTTAGGATTGTTAGCTTATTACCTCGGGATAGAAGTTACTGAGACAGGAGGAGAGATTACAATCAAGCAAACATGATACATGAACAAAATCTTAAAAGATGCAAGTATGATGGAAAGTAATGACACGAACATACCTATGGATCCCGGTACTAAGTTGGTCAAGGCGGAAGATGGAAACTCAGTTGACGTAACTTATTACAGAAGCCTAATAGGATGTCTCAGGTATCTACTACATAAAAGACCATATCTTAGTTACTCAGTAGATTCATGCGAGACCCAAAGGATCACCACCTGAAGGCAATAAAGCAAGTAATCCGATACATCAAAGGAACAAAGGAGCATGGTATTATATACACGAAAGACGGCGGCTGCAAAATTACAGGTTATAGCGACAGTAGTTATGGAATCAATACTGATCAAGGATAAGGAACTACTAGAATAGTATTTTACTTTGGAGAATCACTTATTACCTGGTGCACTCAGAAGCAACCAACGGTAGCGCTCTCATCATGTGAATCAGAATTCATGGCAGCTACTGGAGTAGCATGTCAAGCTTTGTGGTTAAAACGACTACTTAGTGAAATAACAGGTTGAGAGGAGAAAAGAATAACACTAAAGGTTGATAACATCTCAGCAATAGCACTCGTCAAGAACCCAGTTTTTCATGGAAGAAGTAAGCATATCGACATTCGCTATCATTTCATTCGTGAATGCGTAGAGAATGGACACATCAATGTGGAACACGTCAGTGGAGAATTACAAAGAGCAGATATCTAAACTAAAGCTTTACCAAGACTAAAGTTTGTCGCTATGCGACAAATGCTCGGAGTTCAAGATCTAGGACGAAGCAACAATCAAGATTAAGGAGGAGAATGTAGACATAATCTCGACATTGCTCCTGCATATTATGTAACATACGAAAGCCTAAGGGCTAAACACGTTAAATAGATAGTTTGTAACCGTTATTCGGTTAGGGTAGTTATGGTAGTTAAAAGTTAGTTAATTTCGGTTATGATATTACCGAACTGACACAATGGTTCATGCAAACCCTTATATAAAATGCGTAACAGTTGAATGGTTAGACGATATATACAATCTTATTTAGTAAACATTGCAACTTGTATCGACTAATACTAGCACCGACGGACCTTAATGGAGACCGGGGAGAGCCCCAGCCCCCCCAAAATTTGCGGCACCTAGTGTAAATATTATAGGTTTTAGAGGTAATTTAGTTGAGGTTACAAACAAATCTCCAATTCGGCCCTCCCAAAATAAATTCGGCCCCACCAAAAAAAATGTTCAAGTTCCGTCTATGAATACTAGGGACAACATTGTAGCCCAGCACTAACAAACATAACGCAGCAGTACAAAAAACAAAAAAGTAATAATATACTAATTTAACTTATTTTCTTATCGTTGTATAACCCGTCATGCCACATGGAAAAATAAGTAATGTTTTTATTTGATAACTGCATCCCCTGTGCCCGACTTCAGATTCTATTGGAAAGTGGATTTTCGCAGATCACTCTCAGTGACGTAGCTTCGTATTCCTGAAACATGTTTAATAGCTTTTTCCAGTACCAGTAAACACTACAGTAAATAATATATCATATGTGCTTACATAGAGAATGAAATCCATTGAAAAGTCAATAGTTTGACTCAAAAGTCAATCTTTCACTGATTTCAACCCATTGAAGACTATATTTATGCAAATGTAAACTTTTCTTGAATTTATTTATAACATGATCACTTGAATTTATGTATAACATGATCATGTCAAGTTTCATTGTTTTAACCATGAACATACATTGACTTAATGAAGAAGCCAAAGTTAATAACCATACCTTGATTCAAGAGTATATTACTAGTATTAGACACTTGGTTCCTTGGCGTATCTCCTTGTACTTTGATTTTAGACGGCTAGCTGAAACCAAACCATCGTGGGTGAGATTAAACTTCAAGTTCATAATGTCAAAAATAAATTAAATTGCAGTTCAAAAAGAAGAAGGAAAAAAAAAAAAAAAATTGATAGTTTTTTATCTAAGTTAGATGTGTGTTTTTTCATCAACTTAGAGAAAAAATTACCTCCAGCTTGATCAGCACACACAGATGATCAGACCCATGAAATAGAATGAGTCTTTCGATTCTTCTTAGCGAATGTAACATCAATACGACCAGAAGCTATGACAAGAACAACTGGTGCACCACCTGCAGACATGGTGAATGTTTCATCATCAGATCATCACTCGACCACGGTACACGGGACTTCTGCTTTTCGTGCCTGTGCTATTCATGGCTTTATATGTAGCAGACTGTTTCATCATCAGAGGTTTTTATCTTCGATGTAAGACCACACGACTCAAGAAGCCGTCTAGGCCCAACAACACGCAGACCTTTCACCCTAAATATACTCTCTGGAAGCCGCCTTATGCCTGTTCCAATGATATCCAACTCTTCTAAACATTCTAACCGTCCAATTTCCTCAGGCAATTCCGCAACTTTAATACAATACGGGAGATGGAGATATTTGAGATATTTCATCTCACAATACGCAGACCTTTCACCCTAAATATACTCTCTGGAAGCCGCGTTATGCCTGTTCCAATGATATCCAACTCTTCTAAACATTCTAACCGTCCAATTTCCTCAGGCAATTCCGCAACTTCAAAACAATACGGGAGATGGAGATATTTGAGATATTTCATCTCACATATGCTGTTTGGAATATCTCGTAAAAGGTCACACTCTGTTAGGATTAGCTTCTCTAAACATTGTAATTGACCAAGATTCTCGGGTAACTTCTCTAGTAGCCAGCATGATTCAAGTTTGAGAATTTTCAGATATTTTAACATACAAATACTTTCTGGAAGATGTTTCATCGTTGTAGACAGCAAAATCAGCTCCTCTAGACCTTCTAACTGGACAACGAACTCCGGAACCTCTGAAATATCGCCTTTCAGAGTAAGCTTTCTTAAACATTGAAAATCACAAATGGTTACTGTAGAAATCTCAAGGTTGCGTACAGAAATACGATTCTCAAGATTCCCAACTGCTGGATGTTGAATATAAAAAGATGTAAGCCTTGACTCAACAAAGGACTCCACAGTGACATATAACCCCAATAAATTGTCAACATCAACTAAGAGAAACCGTTTGTCCAACAAAAATGATTCAAACCTCCCACAATCAGTTAAGTCTAAGTCGTAAAGTGTGTTTAGACATCCGATGGGAGCATTAATTTTTACCAGATCATAACATTCTGTAAGAGCTAACCTCTGGAGATTTGGAGTCAGTCGAAGGTCAAGGGTACGCAATTTTGTATTACTAAGGCTGAGGAATATGAGTTTTGGACACCCAAAGGGCATGTGAAGTTCTGCCAAACTGTCACATCCAGTAAGAATTAGAGTCTCGAGATATGGAGAGATCATTCCAAGGTGAAGGTTCCTCAACTTTGAACCATTAATGCTGAGGGTTTTGAGCTGAGGGCAACGGAAGGGTATTCGAAGTTCTACCAAATCATGACAATCTTTGATACTTAGTGTCTCAAGTTTCGGAGTAATTCCGAGTTGAAGGAACATCAGCTTTAAATTATTGAGCTTGATATCTACGAGCTTTGAACATTCAGCGGGAATCTGAAGTTCGACCATATCTGTACAATCGTTGACTTTTAACGTTTCAAGTTTCGGAGTAATCCCGAGACGAAGGGTCGTTAACTTTAAGTTATTGAGTTCGAGATTTACGAGTTTTGGACACTCAGCCGGAATCTGAAGTTCGACCATATCAGCACAGTTATCGAGGCTTAGTGTCTCAAGACTCGGAGTAATCCCGAGATGAAGGGACGTCAACTTTAAATTCTTGAGGTCGATATTAACGAGCTTTGGACATTCAGCGGGCATACTCAGTTCGACCATATGAGTACAGTTCTTGAGTCTTAGGGTCTCAAGGTTCGGAGTAATCCCCATGTGAAGGGTCCTCAACTTTAAATTACTTAGGTAGAGAGATCTGAGTTTTGGACTTTCAGCAGGCATGTGTAAAATTTTCAATATATCACAATCATAGACACTTAACTCCTTCAGATTTGGAGTAACCTGGAAATGAACTTCTACCAAATGAACACAAAATTCAAGATTTAGTGTCTCAAGATTCGGAGCCACACTAAGTTCAAGGGTCCTCAACTTTGAAAAGCTGAACTCTAGGAACCTGAGCTTTAAACAAACCTGTCATAAGCAACAAAAAATGGAAAGATAAATGTTAATTGCTGTATGACTAATAAAAGAGGGAAAGATAAACTACCAATTAATCACCCGTTATTCTACCTTTTCTTCTCCATCTTCCCAAAGTTGAACAATATCGCTGAACTCCATTTTGAGTCCAACAAGATTATTTGGTTGAAATGTTTTCGGTAAACTTGAGAAAGGATAACCACTCCACCTCAGAAATTGTAAGGCATTTGGAAGGTGTAGACTAACTTCATCAAAGTTCCAGTTGCTTTCACTTATAAATAGGAACTCCACATGGAGAAATCTAAGTTCCGTCATGTTTGCGAGACCGTTCACTAAAATTTCAAAAGTGAATTCCTCTGCATTTGCATCTGCATCCAGTTTTATACATTTTGTTGCTTGGGTACCCTGTAATTCAAATAGCAGTGACCATGAGATTTGTTTCACTACAAAATAAAACGCATGAATTGTTTGGTGTTAAAGGCTTGTTATAATGGAAGCTATTTTGTATATATGATAAAACAAATATTAGTTTTTGTACAATGACTAAATTGAACTTTTAGAAAAGTATGCGGGCTTTTTACTTTAACAACCCAAATAACTTGATACTTACCGAGCCATTAGCCAATATATCTTCAATTTCCTCCCCAATCCATAACCGGCTATGCCTTTTAGGTTCATTGGGGTTCAAATGACGAACAATATTCATGCCCATTACTTCTATATGGTCATGCATCCCCAACTCCCCACGTTCAGAAATATTTATAAGAGATCTCTGCTCAAGAACTCTTAAGCCAACTTCACCAAAAAATCCACAGCTTTCAAGCGCTTTAATTGCATCATCTTTATACCAACCTTTCAGTAAGCATGCAACATCTAGAAATATTTCCTTGTAATCCTCCTCAAGACCATTATAACTGAGTTCCAATTTTTCCATAGTTGCCTTTAATGGAATTTTTTTTAGTCTTTCTAGGGTATCTATCCATTGAGGCACATTTTGACCACAAAGTAGTGAACCCAAAACTTTAATCGTTAATGGAAGACCATCAGCGTATTGTACAACTTCTTTTGAAAGCTCTTCATACCCTTCAATCGGAATATCTTTGATAAATGCATACTTATTAAAGAGAGAAATCGCTTCCGCGTGCGAGAACAGGCTGACATTAGTGCACATCACTTGGTGGGCTAACAGAACTTGCTTATCTCGTGTGGTAATGATAACTCTGCTTCCCAATTTGAACCAGTTAGGCTCGCCTGCTAAGGCCTCAAGTTGTTCTATATCATCAACATCATCTAGAACAATAAGAACTTTTCTCCCACGTATCATCCTTTTCATCATGTTAGTTCCTTCATGAACACTACTTACAGTGATGTTTTCTTTACTTAGCACGCTTGAAAGAACTTGTTGTTGCAACTTATTCAAACCGTACAAAGAGGATTTTGAAACTTCCCTTACATTTTCAACAAAGGCTTTACCGTCGAACTGAATGGATATTCGATCAAAAACAGCTCTTGCCAAAGTCGTCTTCCCCCCACCTCCCATCCCCCATATCCCTATCATGCGGACATCATGAGCATCAAGTTCTAAAGATGGAAGGAAATCTTCTATTCGTGTCTCCATGCCTACTAACTTTCTGTCAACACTCGGACTACCAGAACATATCTTTTTGAAAATGTCGTCAACAATTATTTGAATTAATTTGGATTCATCCCTGCAACATTCAAGAAGATCTAACAATTACTAATTATCAAGAAGATCTTATATTAATTCATATAGCAAATGAATTACGAATAATTACCCATTAGCAGTCTTTTTCGACTCCCACCCAGCAAGATTGCCTGCTTCGTTCAAAGCCTCCCTCCATTTCCCAGCAGCTTCTTTATTTTCATGTTTTCTAAAAGAGTCTTCAACCGCCCCACTTTGGTTGCGGATTTCCGTGGGCTCCACATCATAAAAGACGGGGTAAGCAGTCTGCTCGCTCACCTTCCGGCACTCCATAATCTTGACAAGCTCATCTAAGCACCAAGATGACCCAGCATAGTCCTTAGAGAACACAATGATGAAGAATCTTGAGTCTTCAATGGATTCCATGAGCTGGGTGTCGATGGTTTCCCCTTTTTCAATTTTCTCATCATCTTTATAAGTTTGAATCCCATTTTGCTCAAGAGCTTTATAAAGATGACTGACAAAGGTGTTACGAGTGTCTTCACCTCGAAAACTTAAAAAGACATCATACTTAAAGGTCTTTGGAATGGATGAAGTTGAAGTAGACGCCATTGAAGTTACAATTGAAGGATTGAATGAAGCAGCTGGATGAGATGAATAACCTTTCTAGAGCAATGGTCAATAAGACAATCGTAAATGTGAAGGCAACTGTGTTTTTGTGGAAATAACATTTTGAATAACGTGGAGACATAAAAACCTCTTAATTGGTCAAATGAAATAATGTTTCATACTTAAAACAAAAGTTGCATTTATGATCCTTCTTGTATTCAAGTTGAGATAAACAAAGATCACAAAAGCCTTTCTAAAAAAAAAAAAAAAAAAAAACAAAGATCACAAAAATATAAAGATAGATAATCTTAAACACTCATTTTTTTATCTCAAAATTGAAACTCATTTTTCAAAATAAAATATCTCAAAAACGATATAATATTTTTTTTTTGAACTTAAACGATATAATATTAGGGTAAAAAGAAAACCTGTCTTTTTTGCAAAATATATACTCTATTGATCAAGCTCCATAACTCCATATGATTTCTTTATAGATTATTTGTTATAGCAGAAATGTAAGACAAGAAAAAGATGATTAATTTACCAAGACATGATCAAGCGTGGTTATTTCTTTTTTTCTTAAATGATATCATTACCTAAATTTTAATCAATAACATTTTAAACTAGCTTCTCAGAATTATCCTTAATCATGCTAATATTAACTGTGTTAGTCACATGAATCTTCACTACTACACAAACAAACCATATAATCTGCATTCATTCAGGCTCGAGGACTTATATTTTTTAAACTTCAAGTTGTACATCTATTTTCATTTCCCTACATCAATAAGTTAGCTTAAATAAAGTTGTTTGTTTTTATATGGGACCATTTCTTTAATTTCAATCTCATTTCCCTACACCAATAATTCTTCAATAAATTCCAATTTTCTATGTCATTTGTTATATACTAGTAGGAAACCCGTGCATAGCGGCGGAAAACTAATTATGTTCAATAACGTGTTTGTTCATGGCAATATTTATTTTACATAACATCCTCTTCGAACAAAATATCATACTAAAATATAAAATTTTTACATATCCTCACTCGTGTAAAAAAAAATATAATAATCCAACAATTACTTTGTTTCATGTTCCTAAGTCCTAACTGATTGTATCAGGTGTAAAGTTAAAAGAGAATTAAGAAGACTCTAAATAAACAAGGTATAAAATCAACAACGACATGGTTAACCAATTTTATCTCAGCTAACGATCGATATTCACAACAATATATCGTCGTGCATCGAATATAACAGTTATAATGGCTTGCCATGATGCTGACAAGACGACATTGTAACTTGTCCAAACTATGTCATGCAGTCTTAAAATAAGAAATGTTCTAATAGAATAGTCAATGCACTTTTGATACACCAAAACCATAAAGGCCTGCAGTTTACATCCAAAAATCAACTATATAACAAAGGGCAGAAGCCATATAATCTTTCACATCTTCACTTTTGGTGTCTACAATACAAAACTTCATTGTTTATCAACCCAACTGTCAAATACCTGTATTTATGCATTTATATAATACAGTAAGCATATATATTTCACAACTATTAAAGCCATATAACACTTCAACCATCATGAACCCAACTGTCATATCAACACACTCAGATTAGAAATCTCATACGTAGTAGGAAACCCGCACATAGCGGCGGAACATAGCGCACAGCTTTGTAATGACTTTTAAGTTGTAATGCCAAACACCCCTTAGAACACACCTTTGATTTCCCAAAAATGGTTGTTTGCATTATGTCAGCTACATCACAGGTTATTGATAGTACTAATGTAAGCCTAGCCCATTCATAACCAAGTAGCCAAAAAGACTATCCAATTTTGATGTTACGAACAGCAAGACAAACACAACACTTGCAGACCACTGTACCAAACAAAAACTTACTTGAAACAGTCCTGGAAATTGTATCTCTACCGCATAACTTCCAACTTTAAATGGGATCCCTTGTGTTTGTGACTCTGAAACGCTCTAGGCCTAGTAAGTGCATTATATCTAACCAGCTTTCTCAATGCTCCCGTTCCATTGTTTTGAACCATATTAATAAAAAAAAAAAAAAAAAAAAAGTTCAAAATTCAAACCCCATAAAAAACATATTAAAAAATAATAAAAGATAAAAACAAAAAAGTTCATCATCACCTGATGGTTCAGTTGCTAGTAGTCACTTGAGCCGAATGCCCAGTATCAAACTGATCTACATTCTTCAAGGGAGTCATAGTCTCATTTCTGATCCTCTTAATCTTAGGACACAAAACTCCCCTGTGCCTAAATCCATACAGCTTCAACACTTGAGTAACAAACGGATTATCTGCAAAACTAAACCCTCTCTCCATACCACTCAAACACCTTTGAACAAGATAATAACCATAAATTCCACAAGGCTTGCACCCCAAAAAAGGAGTAACAAACGGCCATATTTCAACACACTCAAATTAGAAATCTCATACGTCGTAGATTATTTATCATTTAACACTTCTTTATACACAACATTTGAGGTGTAGACCCCATCTTGACAGAACTGTTTGGTAGGCCTCACCAATACCTTTGTAGTCTCACGTGATATCCCTCTCGACAATGCCACATAAAGCTACCCATGCGAGAATACAGAGTCCGGAAGATATACACCCACGTTAGGAATTGTTTGGCCCTGAGCTTTATTTAGTGTCATAGCAAAGCTAAGCCGGACAGGAAATTGTTTTCTCTTCGGTCTGAACGGAAACATGTCTTCTTCAGATGGGCATAAATGTATTCTCGGCAAAAAGACTCGTTTTCCAGCATGTTGACCCACGGCTATTTCAGCGTCAATGACATTTGGTTGGAAACCTTTGCATATCAATCTTGTGCCATTACATAATCCATTTGATGGGTCAATATTCGGTAGTAGAATTACCGGGCATCCAATCTTCAGTCGTAAATAATGCGGGGTAATCCACTTACATTAAAGGAGTTCAAGAATTCCAGTGGATAGAAATTGTTGTTGTCATCTTCAGCTTCGTCAAAACTAAAGTAAAATTTTTCCTCCCTGTGAAATCTACCAATGAGCTGATCATTAATCTCATCAACATTCTCGTTTTTAGTTGACAAAATCGCTCTAGAAGTAATATACTCAGAAGAATGTGTGTTGGTTTCCAAAGAAGGAAATATTGCATTGATCAAATCATCTCTCGAGTTACCGTCATTAGTATATGTAATGGCCATGTCATCGGGTATTCGTATATAGCTTCCATCAATAGCTTCTTCAACCCCGTTACCAACTCGTAGCAACAAATCAGAAAACCATGGATCAGCTCGTGCTCTCATATTTATTGTTAACCGCATCTTTTTAATTCCTGTCCAAAGAGGTGACATTCTTAAACTGGAGTACACAATTTTCGCTTGGAAAGTCACCACCCAAAACCATTATTTTTCCACCAAATGGAAGACTCACCCCTGTAATGTCTTGCATTGTTCGATCTACCGCTTCTACTGCTTGCCTTTTAGCCATTGTTGCTTCATCCCACTCATGCAACAAAAAGTAGGAAACTCAAATTTAAATCGTTTTGCTCCACAATGAGGACATGTACAACATTCGGGCAAGAAACGATGTTCTCCAGGGATACCATCGTAAACAAAAGCATACGGATCTTCTTGTGTGATAGTATCCATGATTAGTGGATCATCATTCACCTGAGTACAATATCCTACAAGTAAATAGTTTGAAAGAAATAGTGAGTTAACATCTCACCTCTTCAGATAAAACTTAGAAGCAGTACAAAATGTTTCTAAAAGTTGTGATTAACAAAGAGCAAATAAGTTGTTAGGCAAAAAGTGATTAATGTGGTGATAACTTATTCGAAAGCGGGACAACGAAAAATTAAGCTAAACCTTAGTTTCAATAGAAGCAACATTGGTGTGCAGTTATATCTTGGATTCTCTTTAGTCTAAGGAAATGTAGTTGGACTCATTTTGGTTTCCTATCATGTAGTGGTCCTTAGCCAAAATCATTTGATTAATTCTCATATCTGCAATGTTTTATCAAACATGTCTGCTGAAATCAGGATGTCTGGAAAGTAGTTTGGTTGTGGAAACAGATGGCTGTGTAACTTGATTAAGAAAGCCATTTTTCCTGTGATTCATCTCCATATAACTGGTGTACTTTGACTCTTTGAGTGAGCAGCTGATCTATTGTCTGATGCATTACATGGGATCATAGGTGAGTATTATCACAAGATGAGTTTCCTGTTATGGTGGTATGAAGTGATGTTTATTGATATTCAGCTTGTGGTCAGAAGGATAGTCTCTTATGTGGCACTGTTGCATTGTTACAACAACAAAAAAGTAGCATCCTAACAACATAATCCAAACAGCCTAACAGCATAATCTAAACAACCTAACTGTAGGTAGCCAAACAGCCTAATTGCTGCAGCTAAACAGCCTAATTGCAGCGGCCAAATAGTAGCAAAAAGATGTGAAGCTAACAAGCATTAGCATAGATACCTGTTGACGCTTCATTCATGACTTCGTCAAAAAGAGGCAATAAGATGCGACGTCGCAGTTGAATTCCTGTGATAGAAAACAAAGACATAAAGAAATACATAGCTTATATGCTCGGTGAAATACAAAATTATGTAACTTATATCTATCTTTACCGTTCAAATTTTCATGAGTGAGCCTCGAGCGTGTTTGTTGTGATGTAGTTGAATGTGTTCCCAATATTTCTTCGTACGGAGAAATGTTTTCTTTGTTCGAAGCTATGGGCACACTTGAGGAATTAGCCATATTTTTACCAAACTCTATGCTATTACTAATCACACAAGGTGATATATTATTAATTCGTCGAGCATTCAATGTTCCTAGCGGTGTCCTTTCAGTTGCTTTAGTATTCATTTGAAGCATATCCACTTCACTAATATTTGTTGCAAGTATCGAATGACTACTTCCTTCCCGTTGGCTAATCTTCTCATCTTTATCTCCTTTTGACACTCGTAATACTTCTTATTCGCAATTCTTCTTTTTTCCGCGGCTGCTCGTGAGATGACAACATCCTTTCTTGATGCATAATATAGCTTGTTGTATTCTTTTCGCTTTGAGCTCCTATTGTCAGCATGGTTCGGATCTCCACCTCTATTTTCGTCGTCCCCGTTCATAATTCCGGTAACTGTTATTTCACACACACATCCAAACACTCCCTAATTCAAAACTTTTGTCCAAAATAATAGTTATCGGTGACAATCTAAAAACTAACTTGTTCAATGTTTAACATAGCCAAATAAATATATAACAAACCGAAATAAATGCAACTCATATAATACCTGTAGATGGTGGTTGAATGTCGGTTATGTTTTACATTTTCCGGCAATCGAAATCCATCGCAAATCTGTATGAATCAAACCGAAACAAAAAATAAAAACCGAGAATAAAACTCATGTACAATCTGAAAACAACATCAACCACCATAAACTATTTTAAACCTGATTATAATTTAATGCTAGGGTTAATGTCAAACTTAATACATCAACTCATAATTAATTAAACCTGATTATAACTGAAAAAAAAAAATTAAAACGAATTAGATGTCGAACTTATGCTAGGGGTTGCTGATTATAACTTAAACCTGATTTCAAGGCATTGATTTCGGTCAGCTTGTGTAGATCTTACGCGAGCTTCATTTACCGGTGGTGGCTGTGAGTGTGACGACGGTTGAAGGTGGTGGAGGTGAGTGTGATGACAGTTGAAGGTGGTGGCGGTGAGTGTGATGATGGTTGAAGGTCGTGGCTGTGGTGGTGGTGGGAAAGAAATTGAGAGCGTTTGTGTGTGTTTGTGTGTGCACAGTATGTGTTTTTTTTTTTTGGTTATTATATGTCGGTAATGGTGGAAATATCAAGAGGCAGGTTTGTACACGTGTCAATTTTTTATTAGTGCTCTTTATTTTAATTTGAAATGGGACCCAGAGTCAAAAATGCATTATATAATAGTATAGATGAAATATCATGGCAATTTCTAGCTAGATTAGTCCAAAAAAATTCTACCAATGAAATATCTTAGCAAAAAGAATTTGCTTGACTGTATTTTATATCTAACTTAGAATTAGTTTTTTACTTTTTATTTTTATTTTTTTTTTTTTTACATAAATTCCCTACTTCATAGTCTGATATAAAAAAATTATACAAATGATGATAACCATATCAAACAAATTGCGTTCACTTGTTAACTCAAACCTTGAATATTACAAGCTTCAAAATCATGTTCCGATATTTTGTTAGTACTGAAAAACGTTCACTAACTTCCATAAAAGCCAGTCGAATCCCACCATATTCATTAAGAAAAAAGTTAGAAAATACTTCCTGTATTTAATTAGTTATGGGGAAAGTGAGTGTGCGGCTGTTTTGTATATAAGCTTGGGTATAGAACCACCAAAACGATTGTGTTTTGATAATATTTAAATAAAATCTTTTGCTAGCATCCATGTTCTTCTCTTCCTGAGACTCACACATGCCTATTCTTCTTCCTTTTTTCCCTTTTCCATTCTTGTTGCAATTGCGATTATCATCAAACAATTGTGGTAGTTTTAGTTCGGAAATGATCTGTGATGCCACATTAAATCTCGAATTTTCCATATCAAATTTATTTCGACTGGATCTCCACTTCTCACAAATTCTTTCAAAATTGAATACAACAATCATATTCGTATTTTGATAACAGGTGATAGTACAAAAATGACTCCAATAGGTAAATTTAATAGACTTGTTTCCATTTTATATTTTTTATTTTGGATCTTCTCAATGTGTGGTATATACAATGTTATACAGTTTGGCTAGACTTCTAATGTGGGTCAGATGAAATGCTTGACAAGTGTTTGATGAAATGCATAAGTAAGAAGACATAAACATCAACACTTCTATGAAGCAGGGTTAAATACTTTACATGTGGTTACATATGGACTAGGTCAAATTGGATACACGATGTTGTTATATCTGGTAAATCATAGTCGTCCATCTAGCCTTGTGATGAGACACGACCATGCCTCAAACTAGATTATGAGCCATTTGTCTATTTTTTTTCATGTGTTTTACCCAAAGATTTGAACTTCTACTTGTATGTCCAATCTATATATAATTACGATCATGAAGCGATTGAATGAGTGTCTAGTCTCCTTGCTGACTTTTGAACACTTAGTATCCTTTCTTTGTTCTTATAAGCCGTTAAGTGGACATCCCAGTGTAGTGACTTCAGCAATTTCTCGACTTCCACTAATGTGTTGGGCTCGTCACGAATGATCAATTTCCCTCCCAGCCTCATAATTCTATCAACCTCTACAATAACAGGTGCAATGTCACACCTGCACCACATTAGATGATCCGCATGGAGGAGATCATAAGTATATTGATAATCAATAAACATATTTAGGATCCTAACATAGAAAAATTAAATAAGTGTCTTCCTATCCTTGCACATAAAACATCGCAAGCATTCTTGCATTGTCGTCTTCGTATCTTTCATATACCAAAACTAGATGGACATATGTTCTTCGCCTCCAGGTCCTTCAAAGCTTCACGCATGACAATTCTTCTATGGGCTATAAACTGTAGAAGTAACAGAAGGTAATTAAGATGCTCAAATAGTAACCTTAAAACCATCTAAATAAATCACTAAAACATTATAAGTTTGACATGTTTCATGTGAAATGTTTCATGTGAAATTTAAACATTTACTATTTCTTCCCGTAGCATCATACACAATATGTTTAGCTTTAAAAACAATGAAACAAAAAGTTCAACAAAAAGTTCAAGAAAAGTGATACATTTCATCAAAAGTTAGTGAACACCAACTTGGAGAAGATAAGGAAAGAAGGTCACAAGTGAGATTGTTTCTACACCCAATAATCTTGTGTACCTAACAGCCACATACTCACTTTCCCCTTTATTTATAAAATGATTATTGTCAATATCTTTATCAAACCAAACCATATTCAATTATTCATTATGAACCCCTGATAATAACCTGGCCCTTTATTAGACCTTTTAATTTCATTTTGAACGACCCCGTTGATACAAATCTGACCCTATTAAATCGATTTGAACCCTCTGATTGTGCAAATAAACCCTTACATTTGGGTTGTTATATTCCCTGATCTCTCATCTTTTAATTGACTACCAAAATTAAGATTAGAGTTTTGTCCAATTCACTACACTACAACCAACACTTGGTTATTTGTACTTATCATAACATAATTTTCACTTGTTTTGATTCCATGATCATTCCAAAACTTGTAAAATTCATAAATTAAAATAAATTAACTATGAAATCATCAGGAATAAGCTCTAAAACATCCTTAAATAAGAATTAACCAAAACCCCCAAAAGGTTTCAAGCACCTTTCAGCATGAAAAATGTAGAGTTACATGTTTAACCATCACTTACACAAACAATTATGAACATAATTGACCGACATTTGAGGTCGATTAATTGGTTACGATGTAATACATAAAAAAAAAAGTTCAAAACATTGAATGCTATACTGTTGAAGAGTAAAATAAAGATGATCAACGGAGTTTGATAACTTCGTATGTAAATTATCAACGACCGACAGGAATACTTGTTATTGAACATTTTGGCTATAACATTTCTTGTTTATTAGCTCTGAAAGTATTACTACTGGGCCATTGATTTGATTCTCTAGCTGTCAACAATTTATTCATTAATACTGGTCGCTCACTCAAAGAATTTCAGTTAATTGACATAAGATTACTTCTATATACTCACATATTTTCTCTATTTCAAACACTCATGCCAAGTGCAACTGTATTCATAAACGTGTTGACTTTCTGAACAAGTCAACTCTGTAAGCTGAACATCATGCATTAACTTATTAACTCAAACCTTGAATGTTACAAGCTTCAATATCATGTTCCGATTTTTCGTTAGTACTGAAAAACGTTCACTAACTTCAATAAAAGCCAATCGAACTCCTCTATATTCATTAAGAAAAAGTTATAAAAAACTTCATGTATTTAGTTATAAAACGATTGTTGTCAATATCTTTATCAAACCCCACCATATTCATTATGAATGCAGTTTGAATTTCTAAAGAAGTCAACCTTGTGACATGAAGTCCAATAAATCAAATTATCTAACTTCAATTCAGTTCGAAATAATTTAAAGTACTACAGTAATGTTTACGGAAAACAAAATCAATCCTACTATTAAGAGCTTCATGTTGATACAACTATATCCTGTCCATGACCCTTCAAATCTGTTGAACTAAAAAGCCTTTGACCTATATTTTCAGTAACCACAGTAGAGCTTGACCTCTAAGACGATACAACAGGGAAGTTGAGATTGAAATCTCAAAACTAATTAAGCCCGATAAGGCCCCGTGATCAAACATCAAGTTCATTGTGAAAACAATCAGTCCGGTTAACGATCGTTAGCGAATGAGAATTAAAGTTAATAATTAATGCTTATGTTTACGATTAATTATTGCACAATAAGTCCGGTTAACGATCGTTAAGTATTTAACGGAAAAATGACTAACGACCGTTAAATGGAAAAGAGAAGGACTAGAAATGGAAAACTTGGAAAAGTTATGGGTTTGGCTTTGGGCTTGTCTACATGGCCGGCCATAGGGGCCTTCTAAAGCCCTAATTCATAAACTTGTTCCCTAAGTTTACCTACTAGTATATAAGGAGGGTTAGGTTCTATGGTTTCACACACTTGTGCATTGAATTAACCCTAGATCTCTCCTCTCCTCTCTCTTGTCCTATATTCGGCCGAACACCCCAAGTAAGGGAGTTTGGTTTCATTTTTCTTAAACGAGGACTTGTGTTAGATCTAGCAATCGCTTGATTCGTTGGTTAATTCGTGTGTACAAGAACGTGGTTGTAAGACATTATTCTTACATCATTTGGTTTGAGTTGTAGAACGGTAAGGGACAACTCTTTAAACCACTTATTTGGTTTGCTCAAGAGATCTGACATTCGCAAGAGGTACGTTACGCATACTTTCAGTTAATTATTTATTTGTTATGATCTTTAAGTCTTCCGCTGTTTACTCTTGATGTTGACTTGTTTATTGTATGTTATATATTTTATAAACTCATCAGTGGCATCACGAGCCTTGTATAACAAGTAATTAATTACTGAAACACATAATTAAAATAAACATGAATGTGTTATTATTTGTATGCTTAGATCTAGGGTTTGCAAAACCTAAACCCTAATTATTTAGGGGGGCGTTTCTTTTATGATGCCCTAATTAGGGTTTTGTAAACTATTGTTTTAATTGGATTAGAAACCCTAAGATTCATGCAACTTTATGTGTATATGCGTAACTCTGTTTAATTGCATTAATTGTTAAGTGGAATTCTATGTCCATGATAATTACATGCATGTTTTATCATGGATTTGCTTTTATTGTATGTTTCTTGTTTAAGTGATATACATTAATTATGATAGATCTAAAATTGGGGAAGACCTCAATAATTATTAATTTAATCAATTATGTGCTATGTGGTATATATTTAATTTTGACTTACGCAATCGATGAATCGATACATGTGGTTCACCTTGTACATTATGTCAAACGGGTGAAAGTCTTAATTAAATATATGCATATTGACAAGATCTAGAATTGGTTATTAATAGGATTTATCAAAACCGTTTGCATGTGGCTATTTGATATGCATGACTTTTTATTTGTTATGCATTCATTGTTTACTTGTTTATTTTTACAAATACTCTTTTGTATCGTATATTAAAGTTTTAACTGCAACACATGTAAATGATACTTGTGGTTAATGATAACTAAATCACTTGTGATGCCTTACTGAGTTGGCCACCATTTACAATAAGATTGCAGTTTGACTTTCTGAAATGGTCAACGCTGTTGGCTGAGATCCATGAACTGATCGTATATAAATTCAAACTCTAAGTTGATTTCATGTTGGAGAAAAAAAACATTGATGGTGATATTGATGTCCTAAAATGAAGGTACACAATTTGACAAGAAGATTATACAAAGGGGCAAATTTCAGTTTGAAATATAATGTCTGAAAAATAAAGCAAACAAATTCTCAAAGCTGTCGAAAAGGACTAAGAATGTGATCAATAACATTTACTGATTGCTAAAACATGTTAAATAGGTTCAAAAGGTTCAGTGAACACTCACAAATATGCCCTTTGATACAATTCCATGTAAAACTTGTTGATTTTGATGAAAGTCAGTAGTTTGACTAAAAAGTCAAATATTTTTATGTTCAATAGTTTCATCCCTATGCATATAACATATTTTATGAAATTGAAACTCTTGATGATATGAGTAAATCACTAAGAAAAAAACCTTCTATTTTAACATAAAAAAGTCAACTATGTAAACTGAAATTCATAAAATAAATTAACTTCAATTCTGAATGCTTCAAAGTGGTAAGTTTTACATAAAACAACAGATACAATCCAACTTCTAAAAATTCATGTTGATACAACTATCCTATTGATGACCAACAAGCGTTTCAGATCTATTAGAAACGAAGCCTTTGAGCATTAGATACCAAATAACCTGAGACCTTGATGTCGATGGCATAATTGACTGAGCCAGAAGTAAACCATTGAGCACAGCATTAAACATCGAGTTCATTATTGCATGTCAATAGACAAGAGAGCACATCATCCTTTAGTTATACAGAGCCTAAGCACATGAAATGAAACAAGTATTGTTTAGTTGGGGATTATTGAGTTTGTCGTTGCACATAAACTAATTAATTAGCATGTAGCTGGGTAAATCACCTTTTATGCTGATCTTCCCGGTCATCAGACCTGCGTAATTTCAGGAAACAGTTTCATTGTTAGGATCAACAGTAAAACATGCATCATGGGCAGAAAATATCTTAATTATTGACCCTAATTTGAAAATTCCTCTAAAGTAACACATATTATTAGAAAACTGAGAAAGTACCTGGGAAAATAAGTATTTTGGCCTTTGGCGCGCCTGAACTCATAACATCAGCATCCCCGTTAACATCCGGAAATCATCATCGAAATTATCGCCATCGTCGCCGTCGCCATCATCATCATCATCATCACCACCACCACCACCACCACCACCATCATCATCATCCTCATCATCATCATGCTCATCATCATCACCATCCTCATCAACATCCTCGACATCATCATCAACATTATCACCATCGTCGCCGTCGCCATCAACATCATCATCATCATCATCATCATCATCACCCCTATCAACATCCTCGACATCATCATCATCAATAATACGCAGACCTTTCAGCTGATAAATGCTCATTGGAAGACAAGTTACTTCAGGAAATTCCTCAATGCAAATACAACCAGTGAGATCTAAACATTCCAGACGATGCATCTCACAGATGCTGTTTGGAATATCTCGTAAAAGTGTACAATCCTTTACAATGAGCTTCTCCAAACATTGTAATCTGCCAATATCCTCAGGTAACTTCTCAAGAAGACGACAAGAGATGATTTCAAGAGATTTCAGGTGTTTCAAATCATAACAATTTTTAAGATCCAAGCTTTTAAGATTTGGATTACGATAGAGGCGGAGAGTTACGAGCTTTGGACATTCAGTGGTAATATGAAGTTCGACCATACTAGTGTTGCAGATACTTAGCTTCTCAAGATTTGGAGTAGTCCCGAGGTGAAGGGTGGTCAACTTTAAATTACTGAGGTCGAGATTAACGAGCTTTGGACATTTAGCAAGAATCTGATGAGTCGTTAACTCTAAACAATAGAGAACGAGATCAACGAGCTTTGGAAATTCAGCAAGCATACAAAGTTCAACCATTTCAGCACACTGCCTGAGCAGTAGCTTCTCAAGATTTGGAGTACTCCCAAGGTGAAGAGTCCTCAACTTCGGTAAATAATGGAGGTGTAGATCAACGAGCTTTGGATATTCAGCGGGCATATGAAGTTCGACCATATCAGGACAGATGATGAGGCTTAGCTTCTCAAGATTTGGAGTAATCCCGAGGTGAAGGGTCTGCAACCCTACTCTACTAAGGTCGAGAGTTACGAGCTTTGGAAATTCAGCAGGCATACTAAGTTCGACCAAATGAGTACAGTCCCCGAGGCTTAGCGTCTCAAGATTTGGAGTAATCTTGAGCTTTGGACATTCATAGAGGTCAAGAGTAACGAGCTTTGGACATTCAGTGGGCATACGAAGTTCCTCGATATCATTACAATCTCGGAGGGTTAGCTTCTCAAGATTTGGAGTTTTCCCAAGGTGAAGGGTCGTCAACTTTGAACTTTTGAGGTAGAGAGATCTGAGTTTTGGACTTTCAGCGGGCATACAAAGTTCGACCATATCAGTACACTCGTAGAGGCATAGCGTCTCAAGCTTTGGAGTTTTCCCAAGATGAAGGGTCCTCAACTTTGAACTTCCGTGGAGGTTGAGAGATCTGAGTTCTGGACTTTCAGCAGGCATGTGTAATTTTTCTAATTTATAACAGCGAAAGATACGCAACTCCTTTAGATTTGGAGTAACATGGAAATGAACTTCTACCAAATCAAAACAATGTTCAAGAATTAGTGTCTCAAGATTCGGAGCCACACTAAGGTCAAGGGTCCTCAAGTCTGACCATTTGAACTTTAGGAACCTGAGGTTTAACCAAGCCTGTCATAAGTCACAAAATATGGAAAGATAAATGTTAATTGGTGTAATGACTAACAAAAGAGGGAAAGATAAAGTACCAATTAATTATTCTACCTTTTCTTCTCCATCTTTCCAAAGATGAACGATATTGCTTTTATCCATTTCAAGTCCAACAAGGTTTTTTGCTTGAAATGTTTTCGGTAAACTTGAAAAAGGATAATGATCCAAGCTCACAAATCGTAAGGCATCAAACAAGGTTTTTTGCTTGAAAGGATAATGATCCAAGCTCACAAATGTTTTCGGTAAACTTGAAAAAGGATAATGATCCAACAAGGTTTTTTGCTTGAAATGTTTTCGGTAAACTTGAAACAAGGTTTTTTGCTTGAAAGGTTTTTTGCTCCAGTTGCTAAATTCGTCACGATTCAATCCATATACATCCACGTTAAGAAATCTAAGTTCCTTCATGTTTGTGAGACCGTTAATTAAAATTTCACAATTCAATCCCTCTGCATCCAATGTTATACATTTTGTTGCTGCTTGGGTACCCTGTAATTCAAATAGCAGTGACCATGAGAATTGTTTCATTACAAAAGAAAATGTGTTAATTAGTATTATAACTCGATCGAGGTTAATGCACTAGAAGGTCAATCTACTCTTTCAAAATATCCACTTTAGTCATTAAAAATGTCATTGTACTAGAAAAGCTATTTATTTTGATAATCAAACTTTAAAAAAGTATGCAATTACATTATCAGGATAACTTACCACCTTGTTAACTTTAATTCCAATTGGTTGGACTTTTCGATCTAGTAAGTTCATAACAGGTGTCCAAGTGAAAAGGTTAAAATGTTTTTTTTTTTTTTTTTTTTTTTTTTTTAATAATTAAATATTTGTCATTTTACCTTAATTTTCATCATATTAAAGTATAGTACCAAAGGAAGAAAAAAATGTTTAATGATGTAATAAAACAAAAATTTGTTTTAGTTTACCAAAACCCAAATAACTTGATACTTACCTTGTTATTAGCCAATATATCTACAATTTCCTCCTTAATCCATAACCGGCTATGCATTTCAGGTTTATCAGGGTTCACACGACGAACAATATTCTTGCCCATTTCTTCAATATGGTCATGCATCCCCAACTCCTCATCTTCAGATATATTTATAAGGGATCTCTGCTGAAGAACTCTTAAGCCAGCTTCAGCAAAAAATCCACAGCTTTCAAGCGCTATCTCTGCTGAAGAACTCTTAAGCCAGCTTCAGCAAAAAATCCACAGCTTTCAAGCGCTATGACTGCCTTGTCTTTCCTCCAACCTTTGAGTAAGCATGCAACATCTAGAAATATTTCCTTGTAATCCTCCTCAAGACTATTATAGCTGAGTTCCAATTTTTCCATAGTTGCCTTCAATGGAATTTTTTTTAGTCTTTCTAGGGTAACTTTCCACTGAGGCACATTTTGACCACTAAGTAGTGACCCCAAAACTTTGATCGTTAATGGAAGACCATCAGCGTATTGTACAATTTCTTTTGAAAGCTCTTCATACCCTTCATTCGGAATATCCCTTTTAAATGCATACTTACTCAAGAGACAAATCGCTTCCGCAGGTGATAACAGGTTGACGTCATTAATGAAATTCACTCCGTGGGCTGATAGAACTTGCTTATCTCGTGTGGTAATGATAACTCTGCTTCCCAATTTGAACCAGTCAGGCTCACCGGCTAACGCCTCAAGTTGTTTAGTGCTATTAACGTCATCTAGAACAACAAGAACCTTTTTACGACGCATCATCTGAACCATCTGGTTTTTACCGCCAGCAACACTACTAACAGTGATGTTTTGATCGCTGAAAATATCATTGAGGATCTGTTTCTGCAGCTCCTTTAAACCGGATAATGAGTTTTGTTGGAATCACTCCTAAACCATAATTCAAGTGTTAGTAATTATTATGTAATAGTTAGCTTACTTAGGCCTTTATGTTTGTTTTAGCTTAAGCTTATGTAGAAGGCCCATGAGCTTAGGCCCAAGCCCACTATGGGAAAGGAAGAGAACTAGGAGTGTTGCCCTAGCCTCCCTCCTATAAATACCCCTTGTAAACCTTCATTTGAAGGTTGGTTGTTCAAGTTTTCTATTTCACTCACATCTTTGCTTAAACCGTATTATTACGCGTATGTGTGTGTGTGTTTAGCTTGTTCAATCGCCTCTATCTCTTTCTTATTACTTGTGTTTGTAAAACTAGTGACCTATCAGTGGTATCAATCGCCTATTAGTTGGGTGAATCGTGTTTGTTTTTGAAGTGGGTTTCGGTCCTACGCCTAAAACGCACGTGATACTTTGGTTCGCTTAAAAACGTATTTTTTACACTTTTGAATCCAAGATTCTTGTACTTTCAATGTTATAAGGTGTTAAAATACTTGTTTTTGGCAAAAAGTTTGAAACTTTATGTGTGGATCATAGT
This sequence comes from Chrysanthemum lavandulifolium, assembly GCA_022545495.1. Classification (NCBI taxonomy): domain Eukaryota; kingdom Viridiplantae; phylum Streptophyta; class Magnoliopsida; order Asterales; family Asteraceae; genus Chrysanthemum; species Chrysanthemum lavandulifolium. The sequence continues at coordinate 24,772,593 of CM040239.1, forward strand.
TTTTAAGCTTGTTTTTTGTTCTTGGGTGTCGTTCTACGCGTAACCCGTTTAGCCGTTTTAGTACATCAAGTTTTACACTTTTGTGTCATTTTGGTACTATTGAAGCTATTCCATAACAAAAATCTGGTTTAGAAACAAATTTGGGCAAAATCAAAATTACGAGTAATCCTACGCGTATTGAAACCCTAGTTATACGAGTAGGACTACGCGTAACTTTATCCGTGGCTTAATCTTCAGTTTCGTGGTTTACTCCGTGTTTTCTTACTTGGATAAGTCTGAAAATACGTCGACGTTGGATATTTTTTGCACTGTGAAGTGTAAAAGATCACTTGGGATAAAACCCTAATCTTACGCTTAAGCATAAGCTTACGCGTAGAAAATCTTACGCTTAAGATTCATCTTACGCGTGAGACCTAGTCCCACGATAAGGTAATCCCTCGCCTAACTTTCTCGCCTAACTTATCATTTACGCATAACTTTAGTCTTTTTTCTTGCTTACGCGTAAGCTAAATTCTACGCGTAACTATTCTTGTTACGCGTAACTTTGGTGTTTTTACGCATAAGTGGTATTAAGTGATTTCTACGCGTAACTTTGGATTATTGTCATTTCTACGCCTAAGGACACTTCATCAACTACGGTTCATTCGACTACAAAGATCCATTTTTACTACACAAGTTAAACTTTCCTCAACCCCCATCATCAGCTGAAGAAAGCCCTCAGCTTACTCGTTAACAAATGGAAATACTATTTGCTCCTCTGTTTAATGATGATATTGAAGAAAGTGCTCAGTGTATCCATTGTTTCATTGCTCAACCCGATAATATTCATATACGATACACTGCTACAACAACCACTGTTGAAGATGCACCTACACCAATTGACTCCACCCCAACAGTTGAACAAACCACTTTCAACAATGATGAAACGGTGATGATATTCGAATGAAGTACCCCACTGCGGATTTTGATCCAAATCGTTCTTTAACCCGTTTGCTAATGAGATCGCGCACCGATGCCGCGGAATCTTCCACAAACCATTTGAATCCTCAAAATCGCACAATGTATACCAACATCAACCTCTACACATAGATGGACTAAAGACCATCCTCTGGAAAATATTATTGGCAACCCAAACCAACCAGTCGTTACGAGACAACTTCTTCACTCAGATGGTGAGCACTGCATTTATGCCCTCACCATGCGCTAATCTGAGCCTAAAAACATCAAAGACGAATGACAAAAGACACCGGATAGAATCCATGCAAGAAGAACTTAACCAATTCAAACGTCTTGAAGTATGGGAACCGGTTGAAAGACCATCGGGGTTTATGTCATCGGTCTAAAATGGATTTGGAAAAACAAATTGGATCTTTGAAGGAATGTTATCCGAAACAAGTCACGGCTAGTTGCTAAGGGTTATCGTCGGGAAGAGGTATAGACTTTAAAGAATCTTTTGCTCGGTTGCTCGTCTTGAGGTTGTTCGGATATTTTCGCGTTCGCGGCTCATATGAATATGACGGTCTATCGGATGGATGTCAAAGCGGCGTTTCTCAATGGACAACTTAAAGCGGTTTATGTCAGCCAACCAGATGGATTCGTTGATCCTGAGTTCCCGAACCATGTATACAAACTGAACAAAGCCCTTTACGGTCTCAAACAAGCTCCTCGAGCATGGTACGATAAGCTATCATCATTCCTCATTGCTAATAATTTCACCAAAGGTTCGGTCGACCCAACACTCTTTATACAATATCACGGGGCACATATCTTAATTGTTCAAATTTACGTGGATGACATCATTTTTGGGTCTACACATAAAAAGTACTCAATCGCTTTTGCAAAACTAATGAAGAAATTTTTTGAAATGTCCATGATGGGTGAACTTACGTTCTTTCTCGGACTGCAAGTTCATCAATCACCCCGTGGTATTTTCTTGAGTCAGTCCAAATATGCCCTTGAATTGTTAAACAAATTTGGAATGAAATCCTGTGATACTTATGCCACACCAATGACCCATACCAAGAAACTAGATGCTGATTTAAATGGGAAATTAGTGGACCCTACAAAATACCGTAGTATTATTGGGTCTCTAATGTACCTAACGACAAGCCGATTCGATATTGTCTTTCTTTGTCTATCTATGCTCCGTTATCGATCACGACCAATGAAACCCACCTCTACGAGGCTAAAAGAATCCTCCAATACATCAAGGGAACCATTAACTTGGGATCCGGTATCAGAAGGATTTCGGTTTTGAACTAATCGCTTTTGAGATCTCGATCACGCAGGATGCTTAGATTCACAAAAAGTACTTCAGAGCACTACAATTTCTTGGAGATAAACCGGTGTCTTGGCAATCAAAGAAAGCGGATTTTACATCATTGTCATCAACCAAGCGAGAATATGTAGCCATGTCGGCATGTTGTGCTCAAGTCATCTGGATGAGAACACAACTCAAAGACTATGGTTACGTGATTTGATGAATCCCGATGTACTACGATAATCGAAGTGCCATTGCGATCTCGTGCAACTCAGTTCAGCACTCGAAATCAAAGCACATTGATCTTCGCTATCATTTCATCAAAGATCACGTGGAACAGGGTACCGTTGAATTATACTTTGTGGGTACAGAATACCAATTGGCAGATCTGCTCACCAAAGCCTTGCCTCCCGCTCGGTTTAATGAGTTGGTCCACCGGATTGGTATGCGGTGTTTGACTTAAGAGGAATTGGATAACCTCCTAAAACAGTCTTAAAAAACCTGTCAAACACCAAAACATCTCTTTTGTAAATAAATAAATTTTTTCAAAAACAAAATACAAAAAATATAAAATCTGATAAAACTACAAAAATATTCTTCTTATCTATTTTCTTCCTTTTCTTCTAACATGGCAAGTACATTTCTTCCATCAACACTTGCATCTCTCAAAATATAGTATTTTTCCGATCAAGTGTTGAGGGGGAGAAAATTATCTCTTAACCGTTTCAAAACATCTGTGTACTTGCATGTTATCTTATCTCGGTTGATTCTCTTGCTACAGTGGTTAAATTTCTGGTTTACTGACACTCCTCGGACTAAAATTTATAACCGTTCATTATTTTCTCAAGTCGAGGGGGAGTGTCATCAAGTCTCTTTCTTAAAAACCTTTGTTTGGTAACCAAAATGGAAGTTAAAATGCTTTGGTTGAAAAAGGAAAAGGTGGAGGGACTGAAACTGCCAAAACCACAAAGTCTTTTTTGATAAAACTACCCACCTAATTCTTAACCCTCACATTTATTACACCAAACCTAACAAGATCCTACGCATATAAATCGTTCATCATATCCGTGTGTTTGATCATCATTCTGTAAGTGGATTAATGTTTCTAACGTGTTTTCAAACATTGGTTTTGAATTTTAAATGAATCCAACGGTCAAATCTATGGATATGAGTGATTTTCTGTTCTTCGCTTACGCGTAAGAACACATGATCATGTGTTTTGTGTTTGTGGTTTAAATGTTAATGTCAAAATGTTTTAAAAACATCATTGATATGTTTTCTATCATCAAAACAAACCCAGAAACACGATTTGATGAATATTGAGAATTAGGGTTTATGTGTCGAATTGGGTATTTTTGAATGTGATGTGTTTTGGTTAAAAAGATTGTTGAGTTATGTTTTTGTGTTGTTGAATTGATGATTGCCAAAGTTTCTAGCCACCCAAAACCACGAATTGGTCGACAATTCGTAACTAGGGTTTAAAGTTCATATTTTTTTGGGTAAAGGGGAGTAATCCTGCACCCTGGTAAATATATTAACCAAATAAATGTTTAAGTACAATGGATATGAGTGAAATCCCATATCTCAGCCCGTTACATAGGCATAGAGCTTACATAACAAGATACTTCCTGTTTTCTAACCAAGAAAACAAACCACTACTCAAATGATAACATATGACACAAAGAAATAAAATTACTTCCTAGGACCTTGAAACGTTGTGCCATACATGGCATTAAAGGCATCCAAATTATTTGGAAGATTACGAACTGTTTCGCATAGTCATCGAAATCATAGTCATCATACTCATCTTCAAACTCTTGGCCACCACCAAATATATTAGCAGACTCATCAAATGGGTTAGCAACAACCTCATCTTCAGAATCGGACACTACAATCTCTCCCACTTTAGAAAAAGGGTTAACTCTCTTAGTAGAAGAGGCAGGCGGTATACAAGAATCACTAGTTTGAGGAGCCACTTCCGACTCCATCTCTTTCAAATCACTCACAAGAGGCTCTTGTGATGCAGTACCTGTCTTAGTAGACTTATCATCATTAACTTCCATTGTACAACCAGAATCCACATCCTTGATATTGTCATTAGAAGGAATACCAGACGCATCCGTATGTTCCATATTAAGAGCATCAAACTGGTTAGATGTAGCGATCTTGGTTCCACTCGAACTAGCCTCATCAGAAGCATTCTTCTTAATGACTACCACTTTCTTAGGTTCGGAGGATTCTTCTTGGGTTGGTATTGAAACTGTTTACCCACAACAGTTTGAAAACCCTCCTTGACCCGGAATAGAAGACCCACCTTGCTTTCCTTCTTCCTATTATTAACCGTCTTGAAATCATCATTAGCACGCTTAGAAGGTGAGTGGGAGGTTCAACAACTTTAGGACAATCAATAGGAGTATGACCAAAATCTTACATTTATCACAATGCGGTGGTTTCCACTCATATTCAACCCGTATCGTCTCGATAGTCGACCCCACCCATCAAGTAATGAATCTCAACAAGAAGGTTGTCCCTAAGAACCCCATCGACTTCACATCAATCATGCATCTAGCAAAACTACTACGGCCCCACGAGTCCTTGCACATTTGGCTAGTGAAGGCATCTAACCTTTAGGCGTGCCTATCAATGTGGCAAGGAGACTAAGGCCATCATCGAAAACATAGCAAGAGGAACTTCATGGAATTTAACCCACACCGAATATTGGTCAAATCCTCTTTAAGTAAGTTGGTGTTCCTTGTCCATGGTTTAAGAATAATAGGTACATTATTAATCAACCAAGGACCGTTTTCAATAACATCATCAACACCTTTCTTGAATTAAACTTAAAAAGAAGAACCCTTTGCATTCATCATTACCTTTTGTATACCAAACTTAGCCCACACATTGCGTACAAAGTAATCAACAACAGGAAAAGCAAGGCGTTTACCAAGGAAATACCCATACAAAGTATTCTCAAACCTAGTGTTTACCTCTTCAACCACTTTCATCGGGACAGAAAGATCCACACCAGTAGCTTTCTTACTACATTCCAACCTACGAAAGTTAGACATGTGTTTCATTGGTTCAGTAGAAGTAACACCAAGATACGATCAAAGAGTTGTTTCAAAGCATGCACACCATCCTTCTCAATACCAACAGCCCCATGTACATTAACATTAGAAGCCGTAGGACCACTTGTATCTTGAGGAGGTTTCAAATAACCGATAGCAGAAAGCATCTCCTCAAGCTCCTTCTGTGATTGCGGCACCTTAAGATGCTCAAACCGATTAGCCCCAGTAGAAGTAGTAGCATCCACTGTTCCGGTTGGTTTTAATGGTTGCCCATCGTCACCCACAAGAACAAGTTTTCCCTCTAAGATTTGTTTTTCAATAGCACGAATTTTCAGTAAAGTATCATAACCCTCAGGCATGTCATGATTGGGGCTTGAAACAAGTGAAACCGGCTTCACTTGTCCATCAGAACGAGAACCAGAACTACCAGACAGGAAATCGGTAGCATGAAACCTAGTCGCATTATCATCAGATTCCAACTCATTAGCTTTACGTGGCTGCTGAACACCGGCGTTTACAGCCTCTTGACCCTTCAATTCAGCAACATTAACCACAAGCCGTGGCATACCAAGAATCTCCTCTCCCGAATTCGACATCACAACAATCGAAACCCAAAACAAGAAGAAAAGAATGTCCGGTCTTCAAACAAAACAATTAAAACCCTAGTTAACAACTAGGGTTTATAAGCCATAAGCACAATCCCAATTACATGATATAATAATGATGACCGGAATCGGTTTAATGATAAAATCAAACCGATGATTAAACCCTTAAGTAGCGATTAAAATTATACCCTAAAACAAAAATCGATCACAAAGCGGACTTAAGACAAGATATGGTTTAAACCTAGATCATACACGAGATATAATCAAAAGATTAAATCAGACTTGTACTAGGGAAGTTTGAAGATCGATTAATATGAAGGAGGGATTAGGGTTTCGTAATTCTCCATATTGGCCAAAGGGGTGGGAGAGTTTTTTTTTTTTTCCTTTCAAGTATACTCGGTTTAAAGTTCATAAACTTTGGGTATTTTTGATTCTCAACAAATTAAGTGTTACAACTTGGCTTACATACTCACAAAATGTCTTTGAACTACCAGAAAAAGTTTAGTGCATAATCTATGGCTAGAATCCATACGCGTAGATTTAGGGTTTAGACTACGCGTATGTGTTCTACGCGTAACTGTTAAGATGAGCTAGGATGTTGTAATCTGTGATAAAATGATGTTTTGTGTTAACTTTGATGATTTGATAAATTTATTTCAGGCTTTGCTACGCTTAAAATTCAGAATCAAGGTCATTTGCTACTCTACGCATAAGGATTACCCTACGCGTAGTCAAGTTATGCGTAAGAATTATTCTACGCATAACTATTACGCGTAAGGTTCTACAATGGGACTACGCGTATCCTGTGAAGGATATGCGTAAACAGTGACCTCTATGCATAAGGTCTACTCTTACGAGTAAGCCTTACGCGTAAGGTTCTTATACGCCTACGCGTAAGCTCTACGCGTAAGGTCCCCTTTTCCTACGCGTAACATTTCTTACGCGTAAGATAGGATCCTACGCATAAGCTTTCGCCTACGCGTATGTCACTTCTGTTTACGCGTAACTTTGTCATTCCTACGCTTAAGCCTTGATTGACCTTCATTATGAATTGTTACGTGTACAAACTTGTTAATAAACTTATCATAACGTCACGAATCCAATAATGTCACTAATAAACCTAAAACGCTTGATATGTTGTGAACCATAAGTGATAACATAAACTTTAAAACTTAAAGTTAACTAACTCACGAAACATTTCACGACGTCATTGGACTATTGAACATACAAGTGACTTAGGACTTGTAACAATCATTGACACTGTACATTCAATAACTAGACAATAAAACCTTCTGTTGACTAACATTATGTCTTTCGATATGTTGGTTCTTTTGGCTAATGTTATTTCAGATCACGACATGGCTGCTCAAATAAACATGGATGCACCAAATGTTCTCTCCATTGCTGATATCTATCCTTATGGCTATCCAATGAAGATAGGAAAGAATAATCTCCGTGTTGACTTTGACACTCTCACTTGCTCAGAGTCTTCGTGTTTAATCGCTATTGATATTCTAAGGACTCATCCGTATCAGAACATGCTCACTCACTCTGCATGCAGTTCACGAGATCTATATCCAGCAGTTACGGAACACTATGGAAAAGGTCAAAGGACGGATCTTTGTGTGATGACTCGAATCACAAAAGGTCACCATTACACTGCAGACTTAAGAGTCGTTCTCCTAATTCTCAAGTCGAACCAACCAAACTATATGCCACACCTTGAAGAGCTCACTCTCCAATTCTTACTCGATATCGGTTATGGCGAGGCTACGGGAATAATCACCAAGCATTCTCACGTAGAGCTTAAGAGTATTCCTCAACCATGGAGAACGCTCTACATGATCATCACCAAGTCATTTACGGTCGTGGCGGTGGCTATGAGCATCCCAAGCTCATGGAAGCGCAAATATTTTGGGCATTGGTCAACATGAAACACATCGCTATCGAAGCTCGATTTGGGATGACATGATGTCATTTCTCAACAAACTTGGCTCAAAGATTCCCTACATCGGATATACCAAATTGTTGATCCAGAGCACTTGGACTTCATCACGATATTCCCAAGAGGCTCAATGACCCGGACAATCACGATATGTTGACGGAGCCTATTCTATCCTTTAGAATCAAGTAATCGTCTACAAAGAAACAAGGTCTTTGTGTTGCGATTTCCTTCTAGCGAAGATGTCGAGCTCGAAACATACAAAAGGTATCTGGAAGCAGTTAGACAAGGCAAAGTTGGTCATCTCGACGAAAAATCTTCGGTACACTGTAAGGAGGACCGAGAAGAGGAAATCTGCAGGAAGTGTAACAAGTCTTGTGAGTCAAAGGAAGTTTCCTAAAGGAATCCTCCTTCTAAAAGGACATTCTGTAAAGGAAGCCGAACCTATTCCCACACCGAATCGCAAAGACAACTTATGGATGAGAGCTCGAAGATCTTGTCTGATGAAGAGGTTCATTACTCGAAGAATCGCAACCAAGCACACGCCTCGATGAAAAACCTCCAAGTCCTCCGGTGACCAAGGAAAAGGAAGACTCAAAGAATTGTACCTTATGATGAGAGTTCGAAGAAGATGAAGAGCAAGCTGGATCAATCATACGGGAAGAAGTATAAAATCGTCGGACATCTTCAAAAGGTGAAGAATTTGCTAAAGACCAAATGGGTGGCCCCGGTGGGTCAAGTGGTGCACTCAATCTACACCAACTCGATGCGGTTAATCAACCCGATAAAGGAGTGGTACCACCACTCTTGTGCAACAACAACGACTTGCAGAGGATACTATTGTATATGATTTTGAGGAACCGAGGCGAGAAAGATAAAGATATCGCTTACGACGATGTGCTTCTGGATAGTCCTTCACACTCACAGAAGGAAACTTCTGAACCACCAAAGGACCCGGAATCTCCTCACATCTCATCATCATCAGATTCTTCGTCTCATTCATCACAACCACCATCCAAGAAGTCAACCAAATCATCATCCAAATCAGTAAAGAAGCCAACTTCATCTTGGATTTCTCATGCTAAGAACCGAATTATGAATGCTGTCAAACAAGTTAGACAGAAAGACATGCTCTACAGAAAGCTGCGCTTTCTTAATCAACAAATACAGTATCTTCATGACGAGAATGACAAGATGCAAGATGAAAGGAAGTTTATCCAGGGATTCATGAAACGTCATCGTCAGGAGGAACTGAACGAAATGATCGAAGGCTACACTAACAAGTTCCTTCAGGATATCGTTCCAAAAATCCAAAAGGAATTAGAGAAGAAAGCAAGTGAACAAACTCACAAGTTCCTTCTCGACACAGTTCCTGGTGTGGCTAGAGAAGTATTTTCCAGACAACTCACTCCCAACATCGTCGCATTGGTTAAACAGGTAATGGCCAAAGAAGCTGATCTCTCTGAATCTGAGTTAATCGCTAAACTAGTGATACAAATGTCAAAGCGATCTGGAACGTTTACTTCGGATGAAGCTAAATTTTTCGAAGGTCTACTTGCTTTTCAACTCAGCTCATCATGCAAGGAGTCAGCCGATCAACCAAAACGGCCAAGGGATGACGATAACAAGGACAAGGACTCTGTACATAAACGTCAGAAGAAGTCTGGTGAATCTTCGTCTATGCAACCTCCTCCCAGACGGACTCCAACACAACAAAGGTCCCCTCCTCGCTCTTCAACTGATAAACCTCAGGACGATTCCGAGTTACCGCCCCAGACTCAGAAAACCGGTGATCACTTTGAGTATACGGGTGGTGACGATGAAGAGGTCCTGAGCCCCAACAACAACCCACTCACCTAAACAAGTGTAGAAACCAAAATCATCATCAAGGCCTTGAAAGAAGAAGAAGGCGACTCGATTGGCGTCGTATCATGGCTTGATGAGGATAAACTGCAGAATTTGATTGGTTTGCTACTCTTGTTAACAACACTCCTACCCGAAGAAGGTCAAGAATTGGTGAGCGGTAGTACCTTGGAGCATGCAAAGATTTTGCAAGAAAGATTCCGTGTGAAGAAGATGGCGAAATCCGAGTTGAAGCGCATCAAGAATGAAGCATTTCTTCTTTTGAAAAGCAATCGGAAAGTGCAATCGAGGTTGAATATCACACGGAAAACATTGCTCGAGCCATGTCTAACAACATGGATTGGCTCAACCCAAAAGCAAACGTCGACTTCACTAAACGGGACAACCCTCCATATTACAATGACTGGACAAAACCTCTACCAACAATCGGCCAACCAGATGAACCAAGGATTCCCTTCAGATATTTCTTCAACAAAGACCTGGAATTTCTTCTCCATGGTGGCGATGGTTCAAGGAAATACGCTACATCTTTGACACTTCCATTCCCAGCAGCTATCTACTCGAACTGCATAGCCATCGAAGAACATGCCAATCACTTGTTCTTCGACAACGTGGTAGCATACGACCGAGATGCATTGTATGGGATTCATCATTGGCCAGAACGCCGACGAATCTACTACCGAAGCTGCCAGGTACAGAAGTCACAACATGAAGTGTTTAGTACTAAAAGTATCGTTTCCATCAAACAGGTTGATCTGTCGTCTAAATGGGACTACACTTTTCTCAAGAAGATTGTGGTCAAAAGACAAGACGAACAGGATTATGCATTCTCTGAAGCTGACTTTGAGAATTTGAATATCAATGACATTGAGGACATGTACCTTGCCAAAGTACAGGGTCGCATGCGACACTTTCCAACTGAAGTACAACGTGAATTCATCAAGTCATTGCTCATCTTCATCAGACGCATAGTCATCAAAGAACGTGTTGAAGATCTCCAGCTCGCTGTTGAATCATATCAGAAACGTGTCAACTTCACTCCACCACAGCTTGATCTTCCCGACATCAACCAACTTACACAACTTACGCTCATCAGCAAACCTTTCGGCGTCGTTTATCGCAGTGAACTTCATCGCAATTGCTTGATGGCGTGTAATGAGCTTCACAAATTTGGAGATCATACTTTGAAGCTGGTTAGGGATGGATTAGCTTATCAATTGAAGGATATACGTGAAAACATTGGGAACCCTAAGCGATGGAATTCTCAGGATCGGAGGAATGTGAGAAGGATCATCACCATGATTGATGAGCGGTTGTTCGAAGGGATCGATTCGAGACGATTGGAGAGCTATGTTGGTGGTCGACCCGGGATTAACATAACCGGCTTTCAGCGCCTGCACTCACAGGAACATCACGCACTTCACGGTACTCCGTGAATTGTTTCTTTTCTCTATATATTTGGATGCATGATAAATTATGTCAATGGCTTGTGCACGCATGTCTGTGTACAACCCGTTCTTGTAAAGAAAGGACCCTGTGGTACGCTTCAGTGCCGCAATCCTTATAAAAGGAGCGAAAGCTTCTTACTTTTGAGAAAAACCTATCAAACCGTTCAACTTTCAAGGTTTTTGCTCAAAAGAACAAGTACTTCCCCTTACGATTTTCAAAACCTCAACCGTTTATATCACTTGTTGAGGGGGAGTATTTGACTTTAAAACTTTGTTCAAACAAAACGTTCTTTGTGTCACTCTTCCCGCAACACTCGAAATGGTCATATTTATTCTCAAACCGTTTCAAAAATAACATTTTATATGCCATTTTTGAGGGGGAGACAATATGTGATAAGAAATATGTTTGCTGCTTTCTCGTGTGCATAGACTTAACCTACGAATTGACGAAATCCTTAACTGCATTTAACCGTAAAACTATTAAGCACATGTGGAGGGGGAGTATTTATGCAAAATCATATCTCTACAGTGGTACTAAACTATTTTTCATTCATAAACACTGTGAGAGATTTTTCATTTCAGTGGTTTTAATGGCAACATAGGTTAGTCATGGAGTTATAAGGTGACTAAGGTTAGGAATAACCGTCCTATGATCCGCCAGAGCCGGAGGGATCTACCCAAGGACACTACCATTAGTTAGTGTTAGAAGTCCTTAGGTATGATTGTAAAAAAGAGAAAATGAGAATCGGAGAAAGAAGGAGTTGAAGAATCAAAAAGAAATGAAAAGTAAAGGGTTAAAACAAATAGCCCTCAGTTATTCAACTTAGGGCGGACACAGGGTTCAATTCATATACTCTTGGTTGTCACTTGATGGCCGGTATTGAAGATTAAAAGTCGTCATGGACCCGGTGGCGCATGCACTAAACCTTCTTAGCCACTCAAGTTTCTCTTAATGAAACTTGTTTCATTCTCATGGGAACCCTACATAATCTATCGGTTTCTCTTAGAGATTCTCGATATTGAAGAAGGAGACCTCTCCCAGTCTCCGCTCGGGAAAACCAAAGCGCACAATTGAGTCTAGAGCCACGATATTCATCAAAAGATCTCTTAGGAACACTTGACATTTCATCACTTGTTGATCAACAAATAAGATCTTGATGATTCGATGGTTCATATAGAGTCCTTCAGATCTTAGCAATCATCGAGAACATTTATGAGAGGTTCACATATGTGATCCTCGGTGATTGAATGGAAACTCTGCCGTGGTCAACATCAAACGACCGACGGCGGCGGTCACCGGTAACTCCCGTGGATTACGCTTAGTGTGTCTCAAGCGGTCTCTGATCGTGAGGTGATGCTTGGTGTACCTCGGTGACTCATCCGAACAGTAGGTGTACTTGGTATATCGTGTTATCTCACTTGTGGGATTCGGTTCAGAACGGCCTTTGTAAAATTAGAGTTGAGTTTTCACACTATCTCGTTAACTCTCTCAAGTTCAAACTTGTAAGTGCCGGAATCCGCTTATTACTAACCGTTTTATGTTTTTCTTCATGGAAGCTCTGGAGCGGAATGATCGTGCAGATTCTTCTCATGCTCACGCCAACATTATCACTAATGGAAGTTCTATCTCAAAAGCAACACAACAGTCAGAATGATTCTTCGTCAATCAAAGAATCTACAAAGTTAAAGACTCAAAGAACTTCATCAGTACTGAATTCTAACGCTAAAGAGTGTGTGAGCATGTTGAAGAATGACGTGGAGACACTGGAGCAGCGAAGCTGACCTGAGACAGATTTGATGCAGACAACAACATACTATCACTTTCACAACAAAGAGCAAAGAACAAAGTTAATGATGACGTCAAAGCATAACCGTTTAAAGAAGACAATTTCTCTACACTGGGGAGATTGTTCGAATCAAGGAATCTCTTCTCATCAAGAAAGAAGAATGTCATAAGACGTCAAAGCTACTATTACATCAACGCCTTCACCGTTCATCACCAACACTTGAGGGGGAGATTGTTGGAATCACTCCTAAACCATAATTCAAGTGTTAGTAATTATTATGTAATAGTTAGCTTACTTAGGCCTTTATGTTTGTTTTAGCTTAAGCTTATGTAGAAGGCCCATGAGCTTAGGCCCAAGCCCACTATGGGAAAGGAAGGGAACTAGGAGTGTTGCCCTAGCTTCCCTCCTATAAATACCCCTTGTAAACCTTCATTTGAAGGTTGGTTGTTCAAGTTTTCTATTTCACTCACATCTTTGCTTAAACCGTATTATTACGCGTATGTGTGTGTGTGTTTAGCTTGTTCAATCGCCTCTATCTCTTTCTTATTACTTGTGTTTGTAAAACTAGTGACCTATCAAGTTTTTTGAAACCTCCCTTACATTTTCAACAAAACTGCTTCCTTTGAACTGATGGGATATTTGGTTAAAAATGGTTGTGGCCAAAGTTGTTTTTGTTGGGTATTTGTTTCCTTGGCCCATGAGGAAAGCCCACCAAATAAGCCCATATATGTAGTCAATGTTATTGGTTGACTTGGAGAACAAATGTACTAATGTTAAACAGCCACTACAACTGATAACAACTATAATAGAGATAGAAAGAGATCAAAAAGAGAGTAAAGAGCAGTTTTCGTTTTTCTGTACTGCAACCCAAATAACTGAAGATCGCCGGAGTTTGAACCGTTGGATCGTAACGATTTTCAGGCTGTAGCTTCCTTACATATAAAGGAAGGTTTTGACCGTTTGGAATCTGATTTTGAGGCCTGGAAGTCCTGTTTCTTGCCCAGGAAGATTGCATCATATTTTCTGGTGATGTTGTTCCTCTTTTGTCTTTAATTTGTTTCCATACATCTTGATGCTTTATTCCAAGTGTATGATGATTGTTGTATGCCTCTAGTATCTAGAAAAGGTCTGATTGTATTGCTCTATTATTGGTGGTAGTGGATTTAAGCGGCACTAGGTGTCCGTGGTTTTACCCATTTGGGGTTTTCAGCTAAAAGCTTGGTGTTCTTGTTGTGTGGTTGTTTACTTTTATTACCTGCTGATTTGGGGCTGATTTAGTTTGTTAGGGGCTGTTTAGAAGTTGTGATTAGTGTGCCTTATTTGTTTACTTCCTCATAGGTTCATACAGGTTTGGGTAGGTGTTGTCAAACGAAGGTTTTGCTTCTGCACCTGTGTTTATTCCGTTGTGACCCATTTACTTACCCGTCAAATTGGTATCAAGAGCTTGGTTCTTTGTTTGGGGACTTAACCTGTTTGAATGATGGAAACTAATACAAGTAGGATGGTTAGTTTGAATGGTTCGAATTATCATGTTTGGAAAGGAAAAATGGAAGATCTCCTTTATGTTAAAGACTACTACTTGCTCTGTATTTTTCTTGAGAAACACGAAAACAAAGCAGATCGAGAATGGACTATTTTGCATAGACAGTTTCTTGGTATATTAGGCAATGGGTTGATGATAATGTTTTGAACCATATTTGTGAGGAGACACATGCTCGTACTCTTGGGAACAAACTTGAGCAGTTATATGCTCGAAAAGCTGAAACAACAAGTTGTGCTTAATCAAGCAAATGATGAGATTAAAGTATCTTGATGGGTCTCCTATTATCGATCACTTAAATGTTTTCGAGGTATTATAAATCGACTTGCGGTATGGGTATCAAGTTTGAAGATGAGATTCAAGGCTTGTGGCTTCTTGGTACCTTACAGGATACTTGGGAGACTTTTAGGACATCATTGTCCAACTCGCACCGGATGGTGTTATCACCATGGAATTGGCTAAAGCGTTATTTTGAATGAAGAAATGAGAAGAAATTCACGGTGTTCTTCTTCACGATCGGATGTCTTGGTCACGAAAGGCGGGGAGAAGTCAAAGAGGTCCGAGTAATGTGAAGTAATCATCGTAGTAGTTCCAAACAAAGGAAGATTTGCGATGTTGAATGTTATCATTGCCATAAAAGGGCACACGATGAATTTTTGCGAAAGTTGAAAAGGAGAACAAGAAGAAGAACTACAACAACGGAAGAACAAACACAAGAAAGATGATGATGGTGATGACAATCTTGAAGTAAATACCACTACAGATGAGTTCTTTGTTTGTTATGATTATGATATGGTCAACCTTGCTAATGATGATTCGAGTTGGATTCTTGACAGTGGTGCTACATGTCATGTTGCAACACAAAAAGATTATTATTCATCTTACACACCAGGTGACTTCGGTGTTGTTAGGATGGGTAATACTGGGTTATCTAGAATTGCTGGCATTGGAGATATTTGCTTGAAGTTTGACACGGGGATGGAATTGGTTTTGCGTAATGTAAAACATGTCCCAGATATGAGACTCAATATTATCTCAACAGGTCTTCTTGATGAAGATGGTTACCACAACAGTTCTCTTAATGGTTTGTGGAAAGTAACTCTCGGATCCTTGATTGTGGCAAGAGGAAAAAGGGAATCCAAGTTATACGTGACACATCCGAAGATATCCAAGAGCATTGTCAATCTTGAGACAATGATGATATGACCGAGTTATGGCATATAAGACTTGGTCACATGAGTGAAAAGGGATGTCTATTCTTTCTAAGAAGAATGTGTTATCGGTGTGCATGATATCAACTTGAAGAAGTGTTCTCACTATTTGGCGGGAAAGCAAACTAGGCTTGCTTTTAAGAGTCGTCCTTCTTCGGAATGGAGAACATACTTGTCTGTTACATTCCGATGTTTGTGGTCCCATGAAGACTAAAACACTAGGTGGGTGTTCTTATTTTGTCACTTTCATCGATGATCACTCAAGAAAGGTTTGGGTATATACCTTGAAGACTAAAGATCAAGTATTGGATGTGTTTAAGCGGTTTCATGCTCTAGTTGAGAGGCGGACAGGAAGAAACTTAAATGTATTGAAGCCGACAATGGAGGTGAATACATTGGCCCACTGATGCTTATTGTAGAGAGCATGGAATTGACATCAAAAGACTCCACCGAAGACACCATGATTGAATGGCTTAGCAGAGCGGATGAATAGAACTTTGGTTGAGAGAGTTAGATGCTTGCTTTCACATGCGGGGTTGCACCTTCTTTTGGGGTGAGGCTTTGAATACGGTGGTACATGTTATTAATCTAACCCTTGTGTTCCTTTGCGTTTGATGTTCCCGATGCGGGGTTTGGAGCGGCAAAGATGTTTCATACCATCATTTACGAGTTTTTGGATGCAAGGCTTACGTGCATATTCCCAAAATGAAAGATCAAAGCTTGATGTGAAGTCTAAGCCATGTGTGTTCCTTGGGTATGGTCAAGATGAATTTGGGTATAGGTTGTATGATCCGGTTCAAAAGAAACTTGTTCGCAGCCGAGATGTAGAGTTTGAAGAAGATCAAACTTTGAAAGATGTTGAGAATGCTGAGAAGAAAACAATTCTTCAACATAATGATGATCTCATTGACTTGGATCCGGTTCCTCCTAAACATGTTGACCCACAGTTTGGAGATGGCATTCAGAATGATAAAGAACAGGGTGCTGATGATGTTGATGATCAAGAGCAACCAAACTTAGATGAAGACGTTCATCCTGAGTTACCAGTACCTAATATGCCACCATTCATTCCGCTTAGGCGGTCTACTAGAGATCATCATCCTTCCACACGATATTCTGCACATGAGTATGTTTTACTTACTGATGGGGGAGAGCCCGAGTGTTATGAAGAAGCTATGGAAGATGAACACAAAAAGGAATGGCTTGAAGCCATGCAAGATGAGATGAATTCCTTTCATGAGAATGCTACTTTTGAGTTGGTAAAGTTGCCTAAGGGTAAGAGAGCTTTGAAAAACAAATGGGTTTTCAAATTGAAGACTGAAGAGCATACTTCTAGACCGAGGTACAAGGCCAGATTGGTGGTTAAAGGTTATAGTCAGAAAAGAGGTATTGATTTTGATGAGATTTTCTCTCCAGTTGTGAAGATGGGATCTATACGAGTTGTTCTTGGTTTGGCGGCTAGCCTCGGTCTTGAGGTGGAGCAAACGGATGTCAAGACAGCTTTCCTTCATGGTGATCTGGATAAAGAAATCTATATGGAGTAACCTGAAGGCTTTCAGGTTAAGGGGAAGGAAGAATACGTGTGTAGACTTCATAAAAGTTTGTACGGGTTGAAGCAAGCACCGAGACAGTGGTACAAGAAATTTGAATCGGTCATAGGGAAGCAAGGCTACCGAAAGACTTCTTCAGATCATTGTGTTTTCTTTCAGAGGTTTGGTGATGATGATTTCATCATCTTATTGCTATATGTTGATGATATCTTGATTGTTGGCAAAACGTTGGAAGAATTGCCCAAGCGAAGCGAGATTTGAGCAAGTCTTTTGCTATGAAAGACTTGGGGCCAAAAAACAGATCCTTGGCATTCGGATTCTCCGTGATAGAGGTGCTAGAAGTTGCATATGTCACAAGAGCAATACATTGAGAAGGTATTGTGCAGGTTCAACATGGATAAAGCTAAAGTGGTGAGTTCCCCTCTTACTCCCAACTTTAAGCTAAGCGATAAAGATTGCCCTTCTTCCAAAAGAGTATTGAAAAGATGGATAAAGTTCCATATGCCTCTCGGTTGGTAGCTTGATGTATGCTATGGTATGTACAAGGCGGATATAGCTCATGCGGTTGGTGTTGTCGATCGGTTCCTATCAAATCTGGTAAGAAGCATTGGGAAGTTGTTAAATGGATATTTAGATATCTGCGGTACTTCAAATTGGGTATCACATTTGGAAATGGGAAAGCCATGCTTGTTGGTTACAGACTCATATATGGCGGAAATAAGGACAACATGAAATCCATACGGATATTTGATGACCTTTGCGGGGAGTGTTTCATGGCAATCTAGATTGCAAAAAAGTGTGGCTTTGTCTACAATAGAGGTGAGTATGTGGCGACAGCGAGCGTGCAAAGAACTATTGTGGTTGAAAAGGTTTTTGCAAGAACTTGGTTTCAAGCAACAACGTTATGCGGTTCTTTGTGACAATCAAAGTGCTATTCACCTTGCGAAGAATTCTATGTTTCATAAGCGAACAAAACATATTGATGTGAGGTATCATTGGATTAGAGATGCTATTGAAGATGGTATGTTTGAACTTAATAAAGTTCATACCGATGATAATGGTTCCGATATGTTGACCAAGCCGTTAGCAAGGGAGAATCTCAATATTTGTTGCTTGATCGCCGGGATGGCGAACTCTTCCTCATAGGCAGGAAAGGGGGAGATTTGTTGGGTATTTGTTTCCTTGGCCCATGAGGAAAGCCCACCAAATAAGCCGATATATGTAGTCAATGTTATTCGTTGACTTGGAGAACAAATGTACTAATGTTAAACAGCCACTACAACTGATAACAACTATAATAGAGATAGAAAGAGATCAAAAAGAGAGTAAAGAGCAGTTTTCGTTTTTCTGTACTGCAGCCCACATAACTGAAGATCGCCAGAGTTTGAACCGTTGGACCGTAACGATTTTCGGGCTGTAGCTTCCTTACATATAAAGGAAGGTTTTGACCGTTGGGAATCGATTTTGAGGCACGAAGTCCTGTTTCTTGCCCAGCGATTGCATCGATTTTACGGTGATGTTGTTCCTCTTTTGTCTTTAATTTGTTTACATACATCTTGATGCTTTATTCCAAGTGTATGATGATTGTTGTATGCCTCTAGTATCTAGAGAAGGTCGATTGTATTGCTCTGTTATTGGTGGTAGTGGATTTAAGCGGCACTAGGTGTCCGTGGTTTTTACCCATTTTGGGGTTTTTCACGCTAAAAGCTTGGTGTTCTTGTTGTGTGGTTGTTTACTTTTATTACCTGCTGATTTGGGGCTGATTTAGTTTGTTAGGGGCTGTTTAGAAGTTGTGATTGGTGTGCCTTATTTGTTTACTTCCTCATAGGTTCATACAGGTTTGGGTAGGTGTTGTCAAACGAAGGTTTTGCTTCCGCACTTGTGTTTATTCCGTTGTGACCCATTTACTTACCCGTCAGTTTTCCCACCACCTCCCATCCCCCATATCCCAATCATTCGGACACCAGGAGCATCAAGTTCTAAATATGAAAGCAAAGCTTTGATTCATATCTCCATGCCTACTAACTTTCCGTCAATACTTAAATTGCTGGAACTTGTCTTTTTGAAAATATCGTCAACAATTATCTGGATTAATTTGGATTCATCCCTGTAACAATGAAGAAGATCTAATTACTAATTATCAAGAAGATCTAACATTAATTCATATAGCAAACAAATTACGAATACTTACCCATTAGCAGTCTTTTTCGACTCCCACCCAGCGAGATCGGCTGCTTCTTTTAAAGTGTTCCTCCATTTCCCAGCAGCTTCTTTATTTTCATGTTTTTCAAAAGCTTTTTCAACCGCCCCAATTTGGTTGCTGATTTCCGTGGGCTCCACATCATAAAAGGCGGGTAAGCGATCGCTCACTAGCCTTCAAAGACTCCATAATCTTGACAAGCTCATATAAGCACCAAGATGAACCAGCATAGTCCTTAGAGAACACAATGATGAAGAATCTTGAGTCTTCAATGGATTCCATGAGCTGGGTGTCGATGGTTTCCCCTTTTTCAATTTTTTCATCATCTTTGTAAGTTCGAATCCCGTTTTGCTCAAGAGCATTATAAAAATGGCCAACAAAGGTATTACGAGTGTCTTCACCTCTAAAGCTTAAAAAGACATCATACTTGAAGCTCTTTTGACAGGATGAAGTTGAAGTTGACGCCATTAACGTAAGGTTCAAAGCTTCTAGTTGTTGTTAACAAGAAAGAGATGGACAATTAGTTAACAGGTGTATATGTATATGTGAAAAAGACAGTCAACAATGCTGTCTAAACTTTGAACAAACAAATAATGAAACTATGAAGAGCCAAGTATCAGAACAGAGATTAATCACTCATTTTTTAAATCCTTTTGCATGAATGAGCTATTTTGAACAGATAAATAAGGTCTGAATAATTATATGAGACGGGGGAGTAGTACATACGAAAATGAATAATCTTGAGAATGCAAGATTTAACTTAAGCTAATACACTTCTTGCAAATCGCCTTTGAAATCAACTCTTAACTTTGAAATCCACATATTATTTCTATTTCCCTGCACAAATACAAGATATTACTAGTTAGTAAAATTTGCATCTCACAAATAGTACTGAAATATATAGGGAATTTTGGAAATTCCTAGTAACCCACACAATTACTTCCAATCATCCAAACAAAATTTCTAGTACACTTATCAAATATCTTAAAATAGTCATATAAACCACCGCCAAATGGCCTAGTGGTAAAGACACATTACCTCTTCACAAGAGGTCTAGGGTTAAAATCCTACTAGGTACACATTTGAGATTGGCCAAAATAGTTTGAAACGAGTCTACGTCAGTTAAGCCGCGTACATCTAAGTAAAAGACTTGGTAACATGAACAAGGATATATTAACTCTTATAGTCATATTATAAATCACAGAAGTTGTTATTCTATTGAAAAAAGTAGTGTGTTATAAACAAGTTGAGGGAATGCAGTGTAACTTGTAACAATTAACTAATCGACAAAACTAAGGGTGTGTTTGTTTTTCGAAAAAAAGTCTTACTAGACCTCTTACTCTTACCAGTAAGAGGTGGGCAGACGTTTTGGTTGTTTGTTTTTTTCTTTTGAGTAAGTCCGAGTTAGACATATAACATCTTACTCGAGAAGAGGTGTGAGGCTTGTCTCATCGCATACTACTGCGTTTTCAAACTTTATACAATATATTTGATTGTTTATTAACTATGTTATATTTATGATAAAAAGTCGTATTTCGTATTTACATAAATTCTTATTATCGCGTTCGTTGGTTTAATAAACAAATTGCAACAATGACTTAAAATCGTTCGAGACAATTATCAAAACAAACAACGTTATTTCGTTCAGATTTAGAATTTCTAGCCACCTCTTACCAGTAAGATGCGGTAAGACCCAAAACATCTTAATGAAACAAACACACCCTAAGATTAGAATAATGAGCTTTTATTTATTTATGTTTACCTTAACTCATTTCGGTTTCAAACACATTTGGATTTCATCTTGAAAACGAAATGTTGGATTTTATCTTCACAAGTAACACATACGCAGAGGAAAGTAACAAGTGTGACAAAAGACATGTAAAAAAGTTCTTGTGTTTTGGTGACGTGGACAACCAAAGGCCCTTCATATGGTCAATGAAAAACAAAGATAAGAATTACTGTTTGATATATATATTTTCACTTGTTTTTCGTTTTTTTTACCTCAGTTAATGATATTTTTTTCTTTTTCTTTCATGAGTCCTTTTCTATAAAAGCAGTGAATCACACAGAAATGTGGTAGCTTCTGGCTTTTTAAACTTGTATGTAGCGTTCTTTTTTTTTTCGTTCGTCGATAAACGATCGTTAGTCGCTTTGTGTGTTAGTTACCAAAAAACCCGCATCGTTAGTCCTTTATCTTAACGACCGTTAATAAATAACTTAAAATTTGGTTATCTTACGCTAAACTTGCGTCGTTGGTCCTTTATACTAACAATCGTTAAAAATAACTTAAAATTTGGTTTCTTACGTTTCCGTCCGTTTTTCACGTTTTAAATGCGTTTTACGTTTCGTTCGTTTAACACGTTTTGTCCATTTTCACGTTTTAAATGCGTTTTACGTTTTAAATGCGTTTTACGTTTTCGTTCGTTTTAACACGTTTTGTCCTTTTTCACGTTTTCATACGTTTTACGCTTTCATCCGCTTTTCAAGTTTTAAATACATTTTTACGTTTCATCCGTTTTACATGTTTTCATCCGTTTTTACGTTTTCGTCCGTTTTCACGTTTCGTCCGTCTTTACGTTTTGGTCCGTTTAGCACGCTTTCATCGTTTTCACGTTTTCATCCGTTTTACGTTTTCATCCGTTTTGCACGTTTTCATTTGTTTTTCGCGTTTTCTTCTATTTTTACGTTTACATCCGTTTTGCGTGTTTTCTTACATTGCGAGGTTTCGTATGTTTTACACATTTTCGTATGTTTTAACATGTTTTCGTCCATTTAACACGTATTCGTCCGTTATTCACGTTTTCATCCATTTTCACGTTTTCATCCGTTTTACATGTTTTCATCCGTTTTGCGTTTTCGTCCGTTTTGCGCCGTCCGTTGTTTCACGTTTTCATCCGTTGTTTCACGCTTTCATCCGTTTTACGTTTTCATCCGTTGTTTCACGTATTCGTTCGTGTTTGCACATTTTGTGTAAAGCGGACGAAAAAGTGTGAGGCGGATGGCGTAAAACGGAGGAAAACGAGAAAACGGACAAAACGTGTTAAAACAAAAAATTGTGTAAAACATACTAAATCGTGCAAAACAAATAAAACGTGAAAAACGACGACAGCGTGTTAAACGGACGAAAACGGCGTGTAAAGGATGGCGTGCATAAGCGGACGAAAATTTGTTGAAACGGATGGCGTAAAACGCATGAAATGTGCGCAAGCGAGCGAAATGTAAAGCGGACGAAAACGTCTGCGATCGGCGTGCAAAAGCGGATGTAAACGTGTAAAACGGATGAAACGTGAAAACCGATGAAAGCGTGCTAAAGCGGACCAAAACGTAAAGGCGGACGAAACGTGGACGAAAACGTAAAAACGGATGAAAACATGTAAAACGGATGAAAACGTGTGCGGACGAAAACTTGAAAAGCGGATGAAAGCGTAAAACGCGTGAAAACGTGAAAAGGGACAAAACGTGTCAACGTAAAGCGTGAAAGCGTGAAAAGGACAAAACACGTTAAAGCGAGCGGCGTGTTAAACGCACGGCGTGAAAAAGCGGACGAGCGTAAAAACCAAAATTTAAGTTATTTTTAACGATTGTTAGTATAAAGGACCAACGACGCAAGTTTAGCGTGAAGATAACCAAATTTTAAATTATTTATTAGCGGTCGTTAGCATAAAGGACTAACGATGCGTGGTTTTGGTAAGCGGTACACAAAGGACTAACGATGGAAGTTTATTGACGTAATGAAAAAAAGAATGCTACATACAATGAGAAAAAGTGATAAGTTAGCTACATTTCTAGGTGATTTGCCCTAAAAACAATATCAATCTTTATTCTTAATCACTTACAAGGCATTTTCATCAAATGACAGGCTAAATGAAATTGGCAAAAATAAGTAGAATGTGGCTGAACTAACGGGCTTTTAGTATGTTTAGGTAGTAATGTCACTAGGAAACAATGGACAATTGTTAAATGAAATGTCCCATATAATTTGTAAAAAGTGGAGAACTTTAAAAATCTTAGGGGAAAAAAATTTGAAAAATATCCGATCTTATCGGGTTGACCCGATAACATTAATTATCAAACCCTAAACCGACCCGATAACAATGTCAAGTTATCGGGTTCATGTCAAAACAACCCAACAAGATTTTTAACCTGATTTAATCTGACCTGGTAAGCCTTATCTGGTTCGGGGTCACGTAACCCAACCTTACTGACACCCCTACCCTTTACCACTAGTTGTGGTTAAAACACTACCACCACACGCGTGGTGTTGTGTTGGTGAAGATTGATTCGTGGAGACAAAAAACAAACATAAATATGACTGTTTGGTGTTTTGTTTTAAAATTTTTTTTGTATGATTTGTGCAAGTGTGTGTCGCAAAAAAAATGATATAAATCTGGGAGGAAGGAGATGCACCAAGGAAGAAGGGAGATGTTTCGGGAAGAGGAGGTTTTTTTGTTTGAGTTTTTTAAATTACTATAGTAATTTCAAAAAGTAATTAACAAAGCATGCACTTTTAGAAATAATTTAGATAGTACGTAGTATTTTATATTTAACTTTCTTTTTGCAAAATATGAGAGCTCTTGAAATATGGAGTATGAGTTTTATTAGTAGCCATCCCCATCATCTTCTTTGAAGTACTCATCTCTATCACCTCTCCATTTTCGGGTCCTTATCGACCACAGTTATGCTATACGGCTTGATTCCAACATCATCGCTTGAAGACGTTTTATGTATTTTTATGATGATTTAGACGACAACTCGCATGTTTGTGTTGATTCTCAACCAAGACAAAATCGATATCATAAACAAACTTAGTCAAGACCATAAATATTGAAAATTTCATAAGGAAATATGTACTAGCTAGCTATCCTAACGTCGCATTAATTAACTCGCTCAAATGCAATGGAAATGCCACGAGAAAAAGGCAAAGGGCAATCAAATCAACATTATATGACATCACTTATCTGATCAGGATATATCCTTTTATTTTTCTCATTATGGTTCCTTCGAGTGGTGACATTAGAATTGTTCCGCGCATCATCACCCTCAACGAGTTACGGACGATGACTTAGGAGGACTTCAAAGCATAACGAGACTATAGTTGATTTTTCTTATTATTATAATTATCTAAATTTTGATATAAAGCTAAGAAGATATCGATGATCTTTGATACAAATAGACATGAGTGATTGGCCGCTAGAAAACTTGTTTTTCACAAGATTGACCTAAAAACGAATAAGTAAATATTATGTTAAATTCTTTTAAATATGCGTACTTTGTTAAATAATATTTAAAAATATTCTTGGAGAAACTATATTGACAATTTCTCTAGAGATAGGTAGAATATAATGTGATGATAAAGTAATTAGGGTTAATTACCTGATAATTCATTTAACTTGCTATTTTTTAGTTTCATGTAGACATTTTTTCTTTCTTATTAAAACATAAAATTTTTCAATTTGAATTTTTTGGTGACACCACTTTTTAACATTTTCAAACACTTCACTTGACCTTAGTACGTTATCTCTTGTTCTTAACTCTTGAGCCAAAACACAAGTTTTCTTCTACATAATTATATCAGCTATCATCCTCCCTTATGTTCTTTCAACTAATACTTTTATCATCATATCCACTTTAAAATATGAAATCTTTTTCAAACAAACAATGGTTAAATAACATATTTCTTGTCACACTACTATACCTTGACCTCCGGAAATCAACGTCCCGCCACCAAGACTCGAGACAAACATGACCGGAAATCCTTTGGCAGTGCATATACGATGGTTTTTTCGGTGTTCTGCAACTCTTGGTGGGTGATTTAAAGGGTTATGGTGGTTGTTACAAAGCTGGAATTTCCTCCCTGAACTAAAAAGTTTTTCTTACGTATGAGAGATGGTGACATGGGCTACAATGGTGGTTGTTATGGCTGCTAGGAAGTGTTTGATGGTGGTAGTTTTTTTTTTTTTTTGGGAGGATGAATATTATGTAAAAGATGAAGGGGTGTTTGGGAATGTATACTGAAATGATGATTTCTTTATACTTAGATGACATGGAGAATCGATGTGGATTTAATAAAGTAATCAAAAAAACAAACTTTTATATAACCTGTGACCTAGTGAGCAAGTCACGCGCTACACGAAAAAAATCAAATTTAAAAGTTAAACTATGTTATAATAAGAAAAAAAGATGACTATATGAAACTAGAAAAAATGGAAAGTTTAATGCATTCTCCAGTAATTACATAGCAAAAATCTTTGGCAGACTAACATCATGTCTAATTTCAATATCAACACAAACCAAATAAATTCTTACATTGTTTATAAACATAATGCTAACTGATAGACAAACTTTTTTTTAATAAATCAGTGGTCAAACTACAAAGTTACAAACTTTGTATTTAAAACTCTTGTGGCCAAAAGTGTGAAGCTGATCGAAAACTTCAATTTTCCATACGGGTCTTATTGTTGACCCGGTTTTGACCCAAGAAAGATACGAATCCATACACTATTGATTTTGCATATATCAAGGTATAATGTAACACATATACACATGTGGATTTCTTTCAGGTAGATGTTATTGATCTTGTGATTTGCTATGTGTGAACCAAATTTAGTCCAGGTTAATTTTGTTTGTTGGTAAAAAAAAACTTTAACACTGATGATTCGACGAGCGATGGATTCCATATTTAAAGCATCATTAACCTAATTTTGATATTAAGTAAGTATTTTCTTACATTAATTGTTTGCAGGGACATGGCATAAAGTCATGTAACCGAAGCAATAGACATGGCCAAGTCTTTTGCTGCACTAAAGCTGAGCTGAAAAGCATATGAGTAAAAGCAGAAAGGATAGAAGAATGTTGATAGTATAGTGCATTAATGTTAATTTATGTAGGTGAAAATACTACAGAGTAATATATATGTCATTGGTATATGATAGGGAACGACGGTATAACTTTAGTATATCGTTTGATTAACTACAGTTAAATTTTATACATTTGTTACGGTTTTTGGTTTGAATGGTACTCAAATATCCTATCATCCCAAAAATGACCTTCACGAGTTCGATGTTCAGACACACTATTTGTCAGTTTGACTTTTAAGGTCAAGATATATCTAACGAAATCCACAATTGATAGAATAAATTCCAAAGGATAAGTGTTTGATAAGTTCATAAGACCTGTTAACAGTTTAGAACTACTTAGAAACAGTGAAGAAAAATCTTGTATGTGTTATGAAACCTCTTAATTTGAATTTTGAACAGTTACACATTTGACTTTGACTTTGAGAGTTAAGTTAACCTGGATTATGATCCATAAATATTACTTGATCATCAGTGACAGAAAAAAAAGAAAGCTTACATATCGTTGACAAAAATGTTCAATACTCAGTAGAGTCCTTACATAAAAAGACATATATATGCTCTATAAGTAATAAACTAATTTGACTCAGAAGTCAACAATGTTTAATTGTTGATGTCTAATGATTTCATCTCAGTTTAGAACATATTTTTGTACTCGAACTTGTTTAAATCCAAATTATATATAACTAGAATATCTATAAACTATGAAGAAGTCCCAAAATGAAGGAACATAATTACACATACGGCATTTAATAAAAATTCCATGCATGGGCAATTGTTTAATCTGAAACCAAAACATTGAATCCGGAGATGAAACATGTGTGAAGAGGGTATGAACCTGCTGTCAAATGAAGGCCAAAATGCAAAGCCT
This sequence comes from Chrysanthemum lavandulifolium, assembly GCA_022545495.1. NCBI lineage: Eukaryota > Viridiplantae > Streptophyta > Magnoliopsida > Asterales > Asteraceae > Chrysanthemum > Chrysanthemum lavandulifolium. The sequence goes on from CM040239.1 coordinate 24,799,792, forward strand.
AACTAATTAGAAGTATAAATCATAAAGTTATTATTACATCAATGTTCATTAAGTAATTAGCATGTAGCTTAAAAAATCACCTATTGGAACTTATTACAAGAAAACTAAGTTAAGAAGTATAATTTAACTTGAAAATTAAATTTTTAGGCTAAAATGTTTGACCCAAGACAAGGTCGTTAATTGATGAGTGTTTCCTAAGGTTTTGCTGAGTTAGGACCGAATGAGAAGCAAGCTTAGGAAGAAAAGAAACAAGACTTGTTCGTTTTCTATGTAATATTTCAGTTTTGCAATGCAAACCATGGGAGAAAGTATTTTGTATTTTCGCCACCATAAGTTGTTTGCATGGTAATGAGTAATGACTAGTATTATATTCAATCGTCATAATTATACACAATTTTTTGAATGCTCAAGGTATACAATTAGTACAAAAACAGAGAAACTACCTGTTAAAAGAGTTCTTTATGTAGTGGGCCTTTGGGTGCCATTGTTATTATTAATGGCTATATGTCTCAGACCATTTCATCATCAAAATCAGAATCTTAATCAGGCATTCTTAGTCTCTTGGGTGTCGAACCACATAACTCGAGAAGCCATCTATCCCCAATAATACATAGACCTCTCAAACCATATAGGCTATGCGGAAGATGACTTATACCTGAACCTTGTATGTTTAACTCTTTCAAAGATTTTAAACAACCAATTTCTTCAGGTAATTTTTCAACTTGAATACAGTTAGTAAGTTCTAAACATTTCAGACGTTTCATCTCACAAATGCTGTTCGGAAGATCTAGTAGAAGTGTACACTTGGATAGGATTAGACTTTCTAAACATTCCAATCTTCCAATATCCACAGGTAACTTCTCAAGAAGCAAACATGACTCAAGTTTGAGAGATTTCAGATGTTTCAACATACAAATACTATCTGGAAGAGTTTTAATCTTTGTATGCTCCAAACTTAGCTCCTCTAGACAATCTAACCGGTCAAGGTTCTTGGGTGCTTCTGGAATACCACCTATAAGTGAAAGCTTTCTTAAACATTGTAAACCACAGATAATGTCTGAAAAAGAATCGACGTTTATGCAAGCCCCAAAACCTAGAGAAATAAGCCTCTCAATATTTCCAAAATATGAAGCTGGGTCTTTATATTTATAAAAACCGGTAAACTGAAACTCTGGCCAAGGATTGCTGGGTTCACATATACCTGTATCATCTGCAAGCAGTTTTAACTCAGATAAAGAAACAACCTCAGGTGAATCGAGCATTTTGTCAAACAAAAAGTGTTTAAACCTCCCACAATGACTGATGGATAAGTCGAGAAACTTTTCCAGACATTCTGCAGGAGCATTAATTTCTTCCAAATCATCACAATCACTAAGTACCAAGCTTTCAAGATTCGGAGCCACACTAAGGTCAAGGATCCTCAACTTTGAATAAGTGATGTAGAGAGATGTGAGTTTTGGACATTCAACAGGCATGTGTAATTTTTCCAATCTATTACAATTAGAGATACGCAACTCCTTTAGATTTGGAGAAACCTGGAAATGAACTTCTACCAAATCATCACAATATCCAAGAATTAGTGTCTCAAGATTCGGAGCCACACTAAGGTCAAGGGTCCTCAACTTTGAAGAGTTAAAAATTAGAAACCTGAGGTTTAAACAAGCCTGTCATAAGCAACAAAAAATGGAAAGTTAAATGTTAATTGCTGTAAAAGAGGGAAAGATAAACTGCCAATTAATCAATCATTATTCTACCTTTTCTTCTCCATCTTTCCAAAGTTGAACCATATTGTTAAAATCCAATTCAAGTCCAACAAGATTTTTTGCTTGAAATGTTTTCGGTAAACTTGAAAAAGGATAACCATCCCACTCCAAATACCGTAATGCATTTGGAAGGTGTAGATTATCTTCATCAAAGCTCCGGTTGCTAACTTCATCTTCACTATCTTCATCAAAGGTGTTGACTCCGTCTCCATGAATATCGCAGTTATACACTCGAAGAAATCTAAGTTCGTGCATTAAGGTTTTCAAATTCCATCCATATACATTCATACTTATACATTCTGTTGCTTGGGTACCCTGTAATTCAAAGAGCAGTGACCATGAGATTTGTTTCATAAAGAAGAAAATGTGTTAATTTCTTGACTTGAAATGAAATGTTTAGGTTAGGGTTTCTAATTTTTATAAAATTTGGGTCTTTTGTTTATTCTAGGAAATTAGAGGAATTGGTTGAATGGTTTGTGTTATTTGAGTGTGAATTAATTATTTATGAAGCTTTCCAGATGTGGAACAAAAAAAGTAGAAAAAGGGGAGTGACTGAAGGTGGTGGTCATGGTTTCTTGGGGTGGTGGTTGGGTGATGATTGTTGGTGGATTATCATAATGAAATAAGAATGAAGATTAAAGTGAGAAAATGTACGTGGTTTAAGTGAGAAAGAATAGTGTATTGGGCTGATGATGTTAAATGGCTTCTTGTCATGAAGCTATTTTGTGTAGGGGTGTGCAGAATTCCGGTTTGATCCAAAAAAAATGATAATTGAAACCGAACTGAACCGAACTATAAAAACCCAAATCGAATTGGTCAAAAACAAACCGAACAGGTTTTGGTTCGGTTATTATCTATAAAGTGAAAGCGAATCAAACCAAAATCGAATCTATATAAATATATTAATTGTTTTGTATATTTATATTTTAAAATGAAAACACTTGAAACTCTATCATAATATAAATATAACACTTTATAAGCTTGAAAAAAATTGGTGCGAAAATTTATATTATTAAATAAATAATAAATAATTAAAAATTATGTAATTAGGGTTATTTGATTTGGTCTTCGGTTATTCGGTTCGGTTTTTGATTTGGTTTAATCTAATGTGAATTCGGTTCGGTTCAGTTTTCGGTTTTACCCACAATTTTTTAATCGAAAAGAATAAAGCGAACCGATGAACAACCTAATATTTTGTATATAATAAAATAGAGTAAATTGCGAAATCGTCTTTGTGATTTATCAAGATTGCAAAATTGTCCACAGTCTTTCTTAAGTGTGGGTGGCTCACTGTGGAAAACTTGAGATTGATTGGTCCTTTGCTTATGAAAGACCATATACGATTTTTGCAATCTTGACCACAGGGAGGCCACCTGCATTTATGAATGGTTCAAAACACAAGAACTTTTCTTTTTCTTTTTTTCTTTGGCAATTTACTTTAATAAAATATAAGAAAAGACAAACATACTTCACTTTTAACGCTCAATATAAGTTAGTATTAGTATATTTCGACCAAACTTGTAAGAGTGTTTCATTTTAGGACCGGATCCGAGATTATTGAAACTATCAGACTATGTTGTTTAAAGGTGTAATAAAACAATTTATTTTTTTGCACAATGTCTAAATCGAACTTTTAGAAAACTATAATGACTTTTTTGTTTAAGAACCCAAATAACTTGATACTTACCGAGCAATTATCCAATATATCCTCAATTTCCTTGTCAATCCATAACCGGCTATGCCTTTTAGGTTCATTGGGCTTCACACGACGAACGATATTCTTGTCCATTTCTTCTATATGGTCATGCATCCCCAACCTCCCATCTTCAGAAATAGTTATGAGAGATGTATGCTCAAGCACTCTTAAGCCATTTCTAGCATGAAATCCACAGCTTTCAAGCACTCTAATTGCATCATCTTTCTTCCAACCTTTGAGTAAGCATGCAACATCTAGGAATATTTGCTTGTAGTCATCCTCTAGATTCTTATAGCTTAACTCCAATTTTTCCAAGGTTTCCTTCAAAGGAATAGTTTTTAGTCTTTCTAGGGTATCTATCCACTCACACTTATTTTGACCATATAGCGTCGCACCCAAAACTTTGATCGTGAGGGGAAGACCACCAGCATATTTTACAACTTGTCCTGATAGCTCTTCGTACCCTTCAATCGGAATATCTCTTTTAAATGCATTCTTACTCAAGAGACAAATCGCTTCCACATGCGATAACATACTGACGTCAACGAACTTCACTTCGTGGGGTGACAGAACTTGCTTATCTCGTGTGGTAATGATAACTCTGCTTCCAAATTTAAACCAGTTGTTAGGTTCACCTACTAATGCCTCAAGTTGTTCTCTATCATCAACATCATCTAGAACAATAAGAACCTTTCTCCCACGCAACAAAGTTTTCATCATGTTTGTTCCTTCATGAACACTATTTACAGTGATATCTTTATTACTTAACACACTGAGAATAATTTGTTGTTGCAACTTTTTCAAACCATACAAAGAAGATTTTGAAACTTCCTTACATTTTCAACAAAGGCTTTACCGTCGAGCCGAATGGATATTCGATCAAAAGCGACTCTTGCCAAAGTTGTCTTCCCCCCACCTCCCATCCCCCATATCCCAATCATGCGGACATCATCAGCATCAAGTTCTAAATATGAAAGGAAAACTTGGATTCGTGTCTCCATGCCTACTAAATTTCTGTCAACACTTGAATTACTGGAACTTATCTTTTTCAATATATCATCTACAATTATCTGGATCAATTTGGATTCATTCCTGTGAAATTGAAGAAGATCTGACCAATTACTAATTATCAATAAGATCTAACAATAATTCATATAGCAAATGAATTACGAATAATTACCCATTAGCAGTCTTATTCGACTCCCACCCAACAAGATTGCCTGCTTCGTTCAAAGCCTTCCTCCATTTCCCAGCAGCTTCTTTATTTTCTTGTTTTCTAAAGCTTCTCCAACCACCCCACTTTGCTTGCGGTTTCGTGGGCTCCACGTCATAAAAAGGCGGGTAAGCGATGCTTCGCTCTCCTTCCGGCACTCCATAATCTTGACAAGCTCATCTAAGCACCAAGGCGAAGATGCGTAGTTCTTAGAAAAACAATGATGTAGAATCTCGAGTCCTCGATGGATTTGATGAGTCGGGTGTCAATCGTTTCCCTTTTCAATTTCTCATCATCCTTGTAAGTTTGAATCCCGTGTTGCTCAAGAGCTTTATAAAGATGGCTAACAAAGTTGTGACGAGTGTCTTCACTCGAAAACTTAAAAATACATCATACTTGAAGCTCTTTTGAGCGATGAAGTTGAAGTTAGCGCCATTAATGTATCACGGGGTTCAAAGCTTCAAGTCGTTGTTAATTTGAAAGAGATGGAAAATTAATTAACGAACGTATATATATGTGAAAAGGCAATGATGTTTAAACTTTGAACAAACAAAAGCATTTATAAGGGCTTTTTGTATCATTCCATATTATGTTTATTATTTAAAATGCAGAGCTAAGTATCAGAACCAAGATTAATCCCTCAGTTTTTAAATCCTTTGGCAAGAATGAGCTATTTTGAACAAATCAATAAGGTCTAAATTATTATATTTTTTGCATTTTTATATTTTCATGCTTCGTATACAATTGCTTGTTAGCTACTTCATATCCTTCTATTTTTCTTTTGTATTATATTGAAAACTGATATGTTTGTTTGAAAAGTGTGTAATGGATTGGGATGCAAAAGAGTGGTCTTTACTAAAGGAAAAGATAAGGAGAAATACCATAAGCTTCCTTACTCATTGATCATTGTTGTAGTTTACTTTCTTTTACCATACTATACAAAAGTCATATAAACATGTACCTAATGCAAACTGAAAACTATTGATTATGAATGCAATAAGTATGATCATTCGCAATTGTAGTTGTCTTAAGTATGATACTTTGACATATTATAATACATACTAAGATACAATAAGTATTATAATGAAACACATCGATAATCGTTCATATCCCTTTGATTCACACGACTCAGAAAAATAATGGTACTTTGAGTATACCAAAATGGTACTTCATTTACTACACTTCTTTGTAAAATCATCTTGTATATAGATATAGAGATTATTAACTCACCACAAACACCAATTTTAACTTTGAAATCAACATATTATTTGGTTTACATGCTGAATATAAGATATTATTACGGTAATTTTTAATAGTACCAAAATATATTGGAAGTTTTGGAAATTTCTACTTGCACGAATTACTTGATTGACATTATATATTACTTCCAATTATATAAAAAAATTAATAGTAGGATTGCTTTTTGTGTCGGTTGTAATTAGGAGGCGTCTGAATTATGGGATAAGCGGTTCTTGTTTGTCATTCGATAATCCCTCGTGGTACATCGAAAATTTATCGACTTACTACGCTGCTCGAGATCATGGTAAGACTTAGTCAAGATGTTTTTTTATTGGTTTTTGTAGTCATTAGCTCTCATGAACCCTAACTGGCGCTTTATGTGTTCACAGGTATTAGAGCTGGGATCTTTGTTAGAGATGCCAAAGCTCTGTGTCCTCACCTTGTTATTGGTTTTTGTAGTCATTAGCTCTCATTTTGGACACCTTGAGCTTGCCAAACCGATCTTTTATATTGGATTTATGAAGACGGTGCTCATTATAATGAGCTGTTTCATTTTGAACTCCTTGAGCCTACATTGTGGTAACCCGAGCTTAGTTTCACCATAAAACGAACTTTCAACTAGTCGTTAGATTAGTCATTATTAGTATACCTAAAGTGAATAGACATAACTGTGGTTAAATGCAATACCCGATCATTTAGTGTTCTGAAAGACGGTCTTGGTTTTATCTTTAGCTGAAAGAATCAAGAAAAGAAAGTAAAATGTGGTTGTTAGAGTTTATGTTCCAATCATGGTTTTTACGTCGTTGAGTATGACACGGTTTCTTGTTTGTTTCTTGACATATGTAGAAGAGTTGCAAAGGAGCTTGATGTCCGATTGGGTGATGAAGTTCTTTATGCTATAAGATTTGAGGACATGACTTCAGAGAGAACTCGTATTAAGTAACTGACACGTTAATCTATACTTAAATACTTTATTTGTTACTTCTGAACTCTTATGCCTATAAACTTTTCTGTAGATATACACGCTAATGAGCCAGAAGGGAACATTTTGATATTTGATGACCGGACAGGTAAATCTAAATTCATATATTGCAATATCCATTCATTTTCATAGTTGATATACTCGTTGTTGTGCCGCTATTTTATTGGCCGATAAAATTTCTAGGATAACATAGAGAAGTTAGTATCAAGATTGGAGGATAAAATTCAAAGCCTTGAGGTTGGCTCGTATTGTAATAATTGATATATCTTGCTATGTCAGGCTCCATAATTATCTTTGTTTTAATGCATTGTTGTCTACAAACTTTGTAGGATCTCTACAAACAGAGCATACAGTCGGTGGGGATTGATGTCGAGAGTCTTCAGAAGATACTTGCGGTAATTATTTGCAACCATAATAATTAGTTTACTTCAATAAATTCCTATTGGACCTCTTCTTGATCTTTACTAGGTGAACTTACTAAGTTACAAAAATGAGTACAGGAATAAGCAGTGAACACACCACATTAACGATTATTTTTCACCAATTTTTAGCATTGCTTCATATTCTTGATCACTTTTCATTGAACATTTCTTGCTTTGGTAGGATGGAGGCTTACCCGAAACAGACATCTATTTACCTTCATCGTCGATGGTTTTTCAGAACCATTTGCCTACTATCGTTACTGAAAACAGTACATCTAAATGTAAGTATATTTCTGTTATGGTATGCTGTTTTTAAATATGTATTTCAGTAGTTAATTCTTACTGTGTTATATGCATTGCAGCATGTGGTCATGGCATAATTAATACTAATTATAAATGACACTTGTGGGATCTCTCCGAGCATACTTCAGAATAGCAAAGAAAAGTATTCTCCAATTTGTAATAATAGTTCGTCTATTGCATATACACCTGCGGAACCCACTGATTCAGTGGATGTGTATTTTAGTTCACTAGTGACGACCTGTACATTTCTGCCCGTATTCTACAATCCCAGGTAACTCTTGATGTCTTGTATATTCTTGATATTTGGGTTGATGTGGGTTCTGCTTTATCTTTAGTGGGCCAAACAGAAAAAATAATCCGTTTGACCTGTATCCAACCCGCCCCGATTCATTTTGCCACCTCTAGTTCTTAGAGTTGATGAGAGATCAGCCTAACGGCTACTAGCTTTTGTTAAGTACGAGTTAATGGTTTTTAAAGGTACGTTACTTTTTTCTTATCGCAGGAAGCATACATCAAGGAGGCGCTAGGATACCCTTTACTCGACATTAGCGTGTTACCAAACCATGGTGTAAGATATTATGAATACTTAGCTGCTTTTCTCTAATACATCTTTTTTTGTTTATATTAAGTACTAGTGTTTGCTTCTTATATTTCCTAGAAATTGAACAAAAATATGTTTCGTTAGATATTTAACTCACAATATAACTGTGTTCTCTGTTCTTGAACTTGCCATTTAGTATTCTGATATAACTGTGACTTCAAGATTACTTTGCCGAGATCAGCATTGAATTATATTCATGTCAGTTACTCAGTACTCTGTTTATAAATGGTGCCAACAGGGAGACATTGATCGAGAAGGTTGCATCTGCTGAGTTTGACCGAGCTGGTTCATAAGCATGCCTGTTCTCGAGCATACATATTGGAACCATATACATAACTTAATGTTCTTAGATGACGATGTTAAGATTGCTTTAGACCTAATCTTCAAGAACATTTTGATGGGTGATTCAAGTGACACAATGTATTTGCACCTTTTAAGAGATGAAATGTAATATTATGTGTATGTTTGTAATGATAAAATTGTTTTGATAATCAATATAAGCTCGACAAGAAAAATATTGGTAAAATTAGATTAATATATCAAGACTTTTCTTGACTAAAATATCTTAAATAAATGCGATATTGAACTAATACATCCCCATGATAGGAAGAGCTTTAAGAACCTTTCTCGACTAAAGCGTTTAGTAAGCAAATCTTTTGGACCTTCTTCTTACTGTTTTTAGTGTTTTTAAGTGATTATAGACATTTAGTGATCCCTTTGTTACTTACTGTTTTATTTTTAGTGGGAGTAGAGTAAAAGGCTTTTAGTGACTGAATGTATACTTTTTTCCGACTTTTCATTTAGTAAGCAAAGGGCTTTTATTTTGTAGTGCCCGTTGTGCCCCCTCCTTGTCTCCGCCATTGTCTAGGGTCCAAACCTCACTGGGTACACATTGGGGTAGCCGAAAGGGTTTGAAACGGGTCAATGCGATACTCCGGTTAAGCCATTGTAAATCTAAATCAAAGACTTGTCTCCCATGTAACAATAACAGGGGTATACTAACCGGAAAAACTAACATTAGAATAATGAGCTTTAATTATGCTTACCTTGAATTTTGGTTTCAAACACATTTGGATTTCATCTTGAAAATGAACTGGTGGATTTTATCTTTAGAAGTAACACAACACAGATGAAACTGTAACATGAAAGTAACATGTATGTGTATGTGAAAAACGTTGGCCTTAACGTATGGATCTATGGTCTATAACGTGGTCAAGATATACCAAGTAATATGAACAAAGAATCTGTAAAATGCTTTAATATAAATCTGTCATCATGTCTTTACAATCTATGTTCTAAAGTATATATATACTAAACGAATGGGTGCAAAGTAAACGTTGTGATGGTTCAACCCATCCAACAGTTGTGTCTGTTAGTTTGTAACCGTTTGTAACTGTCTAGAAAACTGCCTTGGTTGACTTTTGTGTATCTGACTTTGTGTTTGACTTGGGTCGTTTGGGTGTTGACTTGGGTCGATTGGGATTAACCCAATATTTTGTGTTTTGGTGACGTGGTCAACCAAAGGCCATTCAAATGGTCGATGACGTGGACAAACAAGATTGTCTGTTTTGCACGTTTGGTTGACATAAGGGAATTTAAAATCTGTCTTATGTTTGGTATTGCAATTTTTGTATAGTAAATGACGAAATTAACTATTAGAAAACTGCACAAAACCAACTAAAAACAGCAAAAATCAGCTTTAAAAACAGCTAATCAGGCACAAAACTTAACAAAAACAGCAAAATCAGCACTAAATTAAAACAGCAAAAAATTGCACAAAAAGCGGCTTCAAAAAATAGCAAAAATCAGCACAAAACCAACTAAAAATACTAGAAAGTGCAGAACAGTAATAAACACAAATAAGGTTACGAAACATATCATAATCCACAAAAACAAATAGTTACATAACCAACTAAAAAGGGACAATCCATTCCATTTGCATACCCACTGTTGTAGTCCCTTTTTATATTATCCAATTTCAGTTTCATGATTAGTACAATACACGACGGCCAATTTCTATCAACAATTTTCGAGATAGAAACCAAGGAAGAATAACAATGAAAACGAAAATAATATCTAAAAAGAAAAAATTCGTTACCTGGATGGAAGAAGCTTGTCGTAGAAGAAGAGGCAAGATATGAGAGAAAAGGATATTAAAGTTGTTTTAACCACGCTAAAATTCCTTGGAGAATTCCAACTTCAGATACACATAAAATTACTTGTACCAAGCAGCCTCTTAAAGCTAGTCTGATTGGATGAATTGGAAGAAGATGCCAATTGAAGGTATGCTTAGAGGATCATATTAAGTATTAACTCTACTCTTTGTTTCGGGTAATTATAAAGACCGACTGCAAAGATAATGGTTCAAAAAGTTGTTGTTTGGCAAAAACTAGGGAATTAGGGGGATAAACCAAAGTCCATCATTGTTTTTAACGTTTGATATTTGCTTTTTCTTACACTTTAATCAATATAAAATTACATAATCCGGCTATGGATATGCTATTTCCCACTTGTAACTGATAATCTACTTTGACTTCATTGATAAATAGAAATCTGCAATCAGGCGAAAGTTACCTTCCATTCATATAAAGGTTAACCATGAGATTGATAACTTCATATGTAAAATATCATATCGACGATTGCCAGGAATAACTTGTTATTGAACATTTTGGCTTACACTTCTTGTTTATTACAGTAGTTCTGAAAGTAATACTACTGGTAATTAAACACAATGTTGCGAGAATGAAAGTTGGGTGGGGAATAAAGACTCTTTATTTGGTATTTTCGGACAGGGCCATTGATTCTCTACCTGCCAACAATTGACTTTCATCTGTTCAGATAATAAATTTTTTTTAAAATCGTGAACTTGACAGTCTAAAGCATCCAAAGTGAAAATAAGTAAACTTACTGTTTAGAACCTCGTCGCCAAAGTATATATAAAAACCAAAAGTTGAACACCACCGTTACATAAGATTAGAGTACCAAAAAATGAATCAATCAATTGATTAGTTTAAAGTATTTGGACCCTTCAAATTTCAGACATCCGGTTACTGCTGATCAATTTTTCATGTTAAACAATATCCATCCTAATATAGAACATAATTTATACTAATTCAAACGCGGTTATGATATCTGTACCACTCGAACAATCTACCATGATTATATTCAAACTCGTATCAGCATTCTACCATTTTCATCAAGATAGCAGTTTGACTTTCTCAAGAAGTCAACTCTAAGCTGAACATCATGCATTCTCAAACCTTGAATGTTACAAGCTTCAAAATCATTCCGATATTTTCTAGTACTGAAAAACGTTCATTAAGAAAAAAGTTAGAAAAAACTTCCTGTATTTAGTTATAAAATGATTATTGCCAATATCTTTATCAAACCCCGCCATATTAAGAAGTCAATACTTAAATTATCTAGCTTCATTTCTGATTAATATAAAGTAGGACAAAGAACAAAATCAATCATACTATTAACAGCTTCATGTTGATATCTTCTGTAGGACGATACAACAGGGAAGTTGAGGTTGAAATCCCAAAACTTATTGACCCCAATGCAAGGCCTCGAGATCGAACATCGAGTTCATTATGAAAACAATCAACAATGTAAACAAAAATAACATATTAACACACATTTTTATGCATCGACTTCTTAAATTTTCTCAATATAACATCTCTTTGGTACTTCAATAGGGATATGCCATAGAGATGAAGACATGTATCTACCATTGTACTGTAATTATAACATTAATATATTCCTATTTTGTATCGTATATTAGAGTTTTAACTGCAAGTCTGCAACACATGTAAATGATACTTGTGGTTAATGATAATTAAATCACTTGTGACGCCTTACGAGTTGGCCACCATTTACAATAAGATTGCAGTTTGACTTTCTGAAATGGTCAACGCTGTTGGCTGAAATCCATGAACTGATCGCATATAAATTCAAACTCTAAGTTGATTTCATGTCGGAGAAAAAAAAACATTGAAGGTGATATTGATGTCCTAAAATGAAGGTACACAATTTGACAAGAAGATTATACAAAGGCGCAAATTTCAGTTTGAAATATAATGTCTGAAAAATAAAGCAAACAAATTCTCAAAGCTGTCTAAAAGGACTAAGAATGTGATCAATAACATTTACTGATTGCTAAAATAAGTTAAATAGGTTCAAAAGATCCAGTGAACACTCACAAATATGCCCTTTGATACAATTCCATGTAAAACTTGTTGAATTTGATGAAAGTCAGTAGTTTGACTAAAAAGTCAAATATTTTTATGTTAAATACTTTCATCCCTATGCATTATGCATATAACATATTTTATGAAATTGAAACTCTTGATGATATGAGTAAATCACTAAGAAAAAAACCTTCTATTTTAACATAAAGAAGTCAACTATGTAAACTGAAATTCATAAAAAAATTTAACTTCAATTCTGAATGCTTCAAAGTGGTAAGTTTTACATAAAACAACATATACAATCCTAATTCAGAAAATTCATGTTGATAAAACTATCCTATTGATGACCAACAAGCGTTTCAGATCTATTAGAAACGAAGCCTTTGAGCATTAGATACCAAATAACCTGAGACCTTGATGTCGATGGCATAATTGACTGAGCCAGAAGTAAACCATTGAGCACAGACATTAAACATCGAGTTCATTATTGCATGTCAATAGACAAGAGAGCACATCATCCTTTCGTTATACAGAGCCTAAGCACATGAAAAGAAATAAGTATTGTTTAGTTAGGGATTATTGAGTTTTTCATTGCACACAAACTAATTAATTAGCATGTGGGTAAATCACCTTTTATGCTGATCTTCCCGGTCATCAGACCTGCCTAATTTCAGGAACGGTTTCATTGTTAGGATCAACAGTAAAACAAGCATCATATTTGAAAATTCCTCTAAAGTAACACATATTATCAGAAAACTGAGAAAGTACCTGGGAAAATAATTCTTTTAGCCTTTGGCGCACCTGAAATCATATCATCAGCATCCCCATCAACATCCGGACATCATCATCGACATTATCACCATCGTCGCCGTCGCCATCATCATCACTACCAACCCCTATCAACATCCTCGACATCATCATCATCAATAATACGCAAACCTTTAACACACAGACCTTTCAACTGATAAATGCTCTTCGGAAGACGAGTTATGCCTGTACCTCTTATATCCAACTTTTTCAAACATTCTAAACGTCCAATTTCTTCACGAAATTCCTCAATTCGAATACAACCAGTGAGGTCTAAACATTCCAGACGATGCATCTCACAGATGCTGTTTGGAATATCTCGTAAAAGTAGACAATCCTTCACAATGAGCTTCTCCAAACATTGTAATCTGCCAATATACTTAGGTAACTTCTCAAGAAGACGACAAGAGATGATTTCAAGAGATTTCAGATGTTTCAAAAAACAAATACTATCTGGAAGATTTTTAATATCTGTAGACTGCAAACTTAGCTCCTCTAGACATTCTAAACATCCAATTTCTTCAGGCAAATCCTCTATTCCCATACAACCAGAGAGATCTAAACATTTCAGACGATCCATCTCACAGATGCTGTTTGGAATATCTCGTAAAGAACTACAATTGTTTACAATGAGCTTCTCCAAACATTGTAATCTGCCAATATCCTCAGGTAACTTCTCAAGAAGACGACAAGAGATGATTTCAAGAGATTTCAGGTGTTTCAAGTCATAACAATTTTTAAGATCCAAGCTTTTAAGATTTGGATTACGATAGAGGCCGAGAGTTACGAGCTTTGGACATTCAGTGGTAATATGAAGTTCGACCATACTAGTGCTGCAGATACTTAGCTTCTCAAGATTTGGAGTAGTCCCGAGGTGAAGGATCGTCAAATTTAAATTATCGACGTTGAGATTAACGAGCTTTGGACATTTAGCAAGAATCTGAAGAATCTGATGAGTCGTTAACTCTAAACAATAGAGAACGAGATCAACGAGCTTTGGAAATTCAGCAAGCATACAAAGTTCAACCATATCATAACACCACCCGAGCTGTAGCTTCTCAAGATTTGGAGTACTCCCAAGGTGAAGAGTCCTCAACTTCGGTAAACAATGGAGGTGTAGATCAACGAGCTTTGGATATTCAGCGGGCGTATGAAGTTCGACCATATCAGTACAGCTGTGGAGGCTTAGCTTCTCAAGATTTGGAGTAATCCCGAGGTGAAGGGTCTGCAACCCTACTCTACAAAGGTCGAGAGTTACGAGCTTTGGAAATTCAGCAGGCATACAAAGTTCGACCAAATCAGTACAGTCCGAGAGCTCTAGCGTCTCAAGATTTGGAGTAATCCCGAGGTGAAGGGTCCGCAACTTTAACTCATCGAGGTCAAGAGTAATGAGCTTTGGACATTCAGTGGGCATACGAAGTTCCTCGATATCATTACAATCTCGGAGAATTAGCTTCTCAAGATTTGGAGTTTTCCCGAGGTGAAGGGTCGTCAACTTTGAACTTTCGAGGTAGAGAGATCTGAGTTTTGGACTTTCAGCGGGCATACAAAGTTCGACCATATCAGTACATTCGTAGAGGTGCAGTGTCTCAAGCTTTGGAGTTTTCCCAAGATGAAGGGTCCTCAACTTTGAACTTTCGTGGAGGTTGAGAGATCTGAGTTCTGGACTTTCAGCAGGCATGTGTAATTTTTCTACCTTTTCACAACGAAAGATACGCAACTCCTTTAGATTTGGAGTAACATGGAAATGAACTTCCACCAAATTATCACAATTTTCAAGAATTAGTGTCTCAAGATTCGGAGCCACACTAAGGTCAAGGGTCCTCAAGTTTGAAAATCTGAACTTTAGGAACCTGAGCTTTAAACAAGCCTGTCAAAAGCAACAAAAAAGGGAAAGATAAAAGTTAATTGCTGTAATGACTAACAAAAGAGGGAAAAATAAACTACCAATTAATCAACCATTAATTATTCTACCTTTTCTTCTCCATCTTTCCAAAGTTGAACCATATTGCTTCCATACATATCAAGTCCAACAAGATTTTTTGCTTGAAATGTTTTCGTAAACTTGAAAAAGGATAACCACGGCAGCTGAGAAATTGTAAGGCATTTGGAAGGTATGGATCAACTTCATCAAAGCTCCAGCTGCTAACTTCGTCACAATTCAATCCATATGCATCCACGTGAAGAAATCTAAGTTCCTTCATGTTTGTGAGACCTTTCACTAAGATTTTACAATTCAATCCATCTCCATCCAGTGTTATACATTCAATTGCTTTGGTACCCTGTAATTCAAATAGCAGCGACCATGAGAATTGTTTCATTACAAAATTAGTATTATAACTCAATCGAGGTTAATGCACTAGAAGGTCAATCTACTCTTTCAAAATATCCACTTTAGTCATTGAACTTATATATAGTTTATTAAAAAATGTCATGGTACTAGAAAAACTATTTATTTTGATAATCAAACTTTAAAAAAGTATGCAATTACATCATTAGGATAACCTTGCTAACTTTATTTCCAATTGGTTAGACTTTTCGATCCAGTAAGTTCATAACAGGTGTCCAGTGTAAAGGTTAATCCTATTTTATTTTTTATTTTTTTTAATTTAATAATTAAATATTTGTCATTTTACCTTACTTTTCATCATAATAAATTGAACTTTTAAAAAAGTATGCTTGACTTTTTTAGTTTAACAACCCAAATAACTTGATACTTACCGAGTCAGTAGCCAATATATCTACAATTTCCTCCTTAATCCATAACCGGCTATGCATTTCAGGTTTATTTGGGTTCACACGACGAACAATATTCTTGCCCATTTCTTCAATATGGTCATGCATCCCCAACTCCCCACGTTCAGAAATATTTATAAGAGATCTCTGCTCAAGAACCCTTAAACCATTTCGAGCATGAAATCCACAACTTTCAAGAGCTCTAACCGCGTCTTTTTTTAACCAACCCTTGAGTAAGCATGCAACATCTAAGAATATGTCCTTGTAATCATCCTCTAGACAGTTATAGCTTAATTCTAAAATCATCATAGTATCATTCAACGGAATTGTTTTTAGTCTTTCCAAAGCATCATTCCATTCAGGCTTCTCTTTAGAACAAAGAAACGAACCCAAAACTTTGATCGTTAAGGGAAGACCAGCAGCGTATTGTACAACTTTTCTTGATAGATGTTCGTATCCTTCATCCGAAATCTCTTCCAAATGCATGCCTACTGAAGAGGCAAATTGATTCCGTGGGTGATAACAGATTAACTTCATGAATGAAGTTATGATTAAAGTTCAACCTGTGGGCTAATAATACTTGCTCATCTCGTGTGGTAATGACAATTCTACTTCCCGGCTTAAACCAATGAGATGCACCAGCTAACGCCTCTAGCTGCTTTGTATCATTCACATCATCTAGAATAACAAGGACCTTTTTACGATGCATCATCTGCACCAGCATGTTTATACCACCGGAAACACTACTAACAGTGATGTCTTGATCGCCGAAAACATCTTTGAGGATTTGTTTCTGCAGCTCCTTTAAACCAGACAAAGAGGTTTTTGAAACTTCCCTTACATTTTCAACAAAGCTTCTACCATCAAATTGGTTTGATATTTGATTAAATAAAGCTGTGGCCAAAGTTGTTTTTCCACCTCCTCCCATCCCCTTGATTCCAATCATGCGAACATCTTCGGTACCCATTTCTAAAGATGAAAGAACCTCATTTATTCGCATCTCCATTCCTACTAACTTGTCATCAACACTCGAACCGAATAAACATATCTTTTTAAAAATATCAGCAACCACTATTTGTATCAGTTTAGATTCATCCCTGTATCATTAAAAAAAAAATTGTAGTAATTGGCTTGCTTAAATCCCACATAAATGATTGATTTCAAATATCAGAGCTATAACATAATAGTAATAATCGCATTTCATGTTTGAGTCAAACATGAGATCCATTCAACAAGACTTAAATAACTTAAAATACGAGAGATATAAATCAACAATTACCCATTAGCAGTCTTCTTCGACTCCCACCCAGCAAGATTGCCTGCATCGTTCAAAGCCTTCCTCCATTTCCCAGCAGCTTCTTTATTTTCATGTTTTTTAAAAGCTTCTTTAACCGCCCCACTTTGGTTGCGGATTTCCGTGGGCTCCACATCATAAAAGACTGGGTAAGCAGTCTGCTCACTAGCCTTCCGGCACTCCATAATCTTGACAAGCTCGTGTAAGCACCAAGATGAACCAGCATAGTCCTTAGAGAACACAATGATGAAGAATCTTGAGTCTTCAATGGATTCCATGAGCTGGGTGTCGATCGTTTCCCCTTTTTCAATTTTTTCATCGTCTTTGTAAGTTTGAATCCCATTTTGCTTAAGAGCTTCATAAAGATGCCCAACAAAGGTGTTACGAGTGTCTTCACCTCGAAAGCTTAAAAAGACATCATACTTGAAGCTCTTTTGACCAGATGAAGTTGAAGTTGACGCCATTAACGTAAGTAGGGTTCAAAGCTTCAAGCTGTGTTAATTAGAAAGAGATGGACAATTACTTAACAGGTTTATATGTGAAAAAGATCCACCCCCCTCAAACACCACTTCTTAACTTTGAAATCAACATATCATTTCGAATTCCCTGCACAAATACAAGAAATTACTAGTTAGTAAAATTTGCATCTCACAAATAGCACTGAAATATATACGGAATTTTGGAAATTCCTAGTAACCCAGTCAATTATTTCCAATCATACAAACAAAATTTCTAGTACACTTATCAAATATCTAAGCATAGTCATATAAACCACCGCCAAATGGCCTAGTGGTAAAGACACATTACCTCTTCACAAGAGGTCTAGGGTTCAAATCCTACTAGGTACACATTTGAGATTGGCCAAAATAGTTTGAAACGAGTAACTAGATACGTCAGTTAAGCCGCGTACATTTAAGTAAAAGACTTCGTAACATGAACAGGGATATATTAACTCTTATAGTCATATTATAAATCACAGAAGTTGTTATTCTACTATTGAAAAAAGTAGTGTGTTATAAACAAGTTGAGGGAATGCAGTGTAACAATTAACTAATTGACAAAACTAAGATTAGAATAATGAGCTTTTATTTATTTATGTTTGCCTTAACTCATTTTCAGTTTCAAACACATTTGGATTTCATCTTGATAACGAAACCTTGGATTTTTATCTTTAGAAGCAACACAAAAACAGTTGAAAATGAAACTTGAAAGAGAGATATGATGGGAAAGTAACAAGTGTGACAAAAGACATGTAAACAAGTTCTTGTGTTTTGGTGACGTGGACAACCAAAGGCCGTTCTTATGGTCAATGGAAAACAAAGATAAGATTTACTGTTTGATATATATTTTTATTTTTTTCGTTTATTTTTTTTACCTCTTGTAATGATATTTTTTTCTTTTTCTTTCATGAGTGCTTTTCTCTAAAAACAATATTACTTTTTATTCTTAATCACTTTCAAGCCATTTTTATCTAATGACCGGCTAAATCACCCATAAAATTCACGGGTATCTAAAGACTAGTAATAAAAGTAGATAACAGATGATGTTTACATTACACACAATAAGCCGAAATAACCAAACAAATGAGTATACCCAGATGGAAGAAGAAATTGTTTACAAATTAAACACATGAATAATGCAACAAATGATTAAAAAAAAAAAAAAAAGGGATATGAAATCGAATAAAAACATATTGTATTTTATTATATAGTGTTTCCCGTTTTGATCTGTTGTAAACATACAAAGACATGTTGATGATGTCGAAAACTCGGGCTGTCATTTGCTATGCATCTCGACGTGAAGCCCGTGCAACAAATTGAAACTGGACACATGTGTATTTAATTTGACGAGTGTATTAATTATAATGTTTTAAAACCCGGGTTGATCCGACCGGTTCAACCAGTTAAACCGGGAACTGGACTCGTGGCCGAGCCGAAAGTGACTAGTTTTTTGCTTGTTTGAAAACCGGATTGAACCGCCGGTTTTTACACGACCCGGGTTGATTCGGTGACCCGAAAACCAACCGATTTAGTATATTTCTTTTTATTTATTTTTTTTATATTTAACAAAAATACCGTTTTCTTCATTATTGTACAATGCAAAAGCTACAGATAGAACAATATTACATTACGAATGTTTCACACCATGAAATCAACTATTCTTAAATAAACACATAAATAAAAGTTTAAAACACTTCATTTGTGTAGTTATAAATAATATAAGAAACCAAATTCTTTTTAACACAAAGGTGATTATGCAATCAAGTGATTAAGTACTATTTGTTTTATAGTTACGAATTTTATAAAAAGGTAGTTTAGTTTATATGTTGTCTTGCACTTGACTATATAAACTCTTTTTATTATCTTTTTCTTGACTTACTAAATGTAGTGTAGAATGAGATTTTACTTGTTAAAATTCTAAAAGATATACGGTAATAATAAAAAAAAAAAAGTTAACAACACACAATATATAAATATGCAGAAGCAATAATATTCCAAGTAACCAATTCCCATCTCTAACTTTGAAAAAATACATGCATATAAGTTAAACCATGGAGTAAAATCGGCACTTGGTATTGGAAACTACTTTTGGGAAGAAAACCGGTTGATCTGGCGGTTAAACCGGTCGAACCGGTGACTCGGTGAACCGGTCATTCGACCGGGTCAATCAAAAACCTGGGTTTTAAAACATTGATTAATTAATATAACTACTTTTTAATCATAGTCCATATGTAATAAAGTTGGATAAATTTGACTAAGGGTGTGTTTCTTTTTTCCCCTCTAGCTAAGGGATTGGGTCTACAAACCCATTTACGTAATATTATTTCTTTTCTAAGTTGGACCCACTATTTTTCTTAGTTGATCTATATCCCCAAGGCAAAAAATATTAACATCTCCCCATGAAGTGGTTCATATAGATCAGATGTAAGACTCAATAGGGGTAGAAGTGCGTGTCCCCTTGCCAATGGCGGAGCTTGAAAATTTTAGTGGGTAAAACAAATTTTTTCGGAAATACATTAAATGGGAGGTCAAATAATTTTTTTCCGAAATACACATGAAATCATGAAAAATACATTAACGCCAGGCTGGTGCAGGGGTAGGACCTTCCCTTGATCCTTAATAGCTCCGCCCATGCCCCTTGCCACTCGTTGTGGTTAAAACACTACCACCACACGCGTGCAGTGGTTTGTGTTTCTTTTATAACGTGGCGGTGGCCACGACCAATTCGTAGAGACAAAAAACAAACACAAATATGATTGTTTGGTGTTTTATTTTTAAAAATTTGTGCATGATTTGTGCAAGCGTGTGAGTTGCAAAAAAGATTATATGAATTTGGAAGGAAGGAGATGCACCATGGAAGAAGAAGATGTTTTGAGACGAGATACAATAAAATACTCTAAAAACTTATAATTTTATTTTTTGCATTTGAGATCTAAAAGCTTTTGTTATACAATTTTTTTTTAAAGAGCAATAATAATAAAGAGACCTAAAATGTAAATGTGTGCCTAATTAAATCATCATTTAACACATATCACATTGATATTTTCTTACTCCCAATTTTCACTATAGACTTTGATTCACACAACTCCAAAAAATAAGATATAGAAATGAACTAACCTCAAACACCACTTCTTCTAAACTATGACATCTACATATAATTTCGATTTCTCCCTGCATGTGAATATAAGATATATTACTTAGCAAAGTTTACATGTCATATTGGAAATATATTGGAAATTGTTACTCCAAACACAAGCTAGCTAGTCCAAATATATTGGAAATATCTAATTAGCAGTTTAGCACATCAAGCATATTAACTCTTTTGGTCATATCATGTACTTTTTAAACCATTATAAAAGGTTAATGTTCATAAATTTTCACCAAAAGTGGTGACTTAAGTTAGATTAAGTTATACTTTTCATATTAATTCTCGTTCTTCTAAGTAAACATGAGTAAAAAGATATGCACAGCGAGGTTTACCTGAAATCTCGCTTTCAAACACAGTTGAGGTTAGACGCCATGCAAGTAAGTCTGGTTCGTGGTTTGAAGCTGTTGTTTGAAAGAGATGGACATATAACAAGTGTGTATGTGAAAATTACAGTGTAAAAACAAGATGGGTATGTAATTGTGTGGAAATTCTGTTTCAATGACGTGGAGAACCACAGGCCACTTAAATGGTCAATGACAAAGAAGGTTAATATTTATTTTTCGTTCTTTTTCACTTTTTTTTTTTCTCTTTCTTTTCTTTTTAAAGTATGCAATGATAATAGCTCAAAAAAAAAGTATACAATGATAAGACTATTGGTTTGTATCTAGTTCAAAAAAAAGAAGAAGATCCTTTTAGAAAGAAAAAAAAAGAAAAGAAGAAAGATTATTGGTAGTATAATATTAAGAGACATAATTCGCACACTCAAGGTGTGCTTGGTTAAGGGTATGAATTTATAAGGAATGGGAATATAATAATTAATGACGCTTTGTCTTATATAATGAATCACCCATTACCCACTTTTGGGTAATAAGCCATTACCCACTAACTTGGGAGTAATGAATTTGATTACTTTTTATTCCTTTCGCTTTCCCATTTCTATTATCATTGGAATTATGCAAAGTAGGAATTCTATTTCATTTCGAAGGATTCTGTTAAGTAGAGCGAATCTGTGAAGAAGATTTTCCTTGAAGGTGTAAAGCCGTCCGTGTTTCTACCAAGGAGTGGAAGTCGACTAGATCCGCATGCTTTATTATTTACATGCTAACCCATCCTTATTCTTGTACCGCTCGAGGTTAGCATGGTTATTATTGTACTGCCCAAAGTTAGCATGAGCATGTTTAGAGTTTACCCATAATTATTCTTTGTATGGGTTAAACATATTTTTTAGTTGCATGCTTTGTCGTTTCCCAAGAAACGAATTAGAGTTCCTTGTCTATAAAAGGAACATGATAATAGGTAATTGAAACAGAGAGTTTCAGTTAATGAAAATATCCATAGAGGATCAAAGTGTTCTTAGTTATCATAACTTGTATTTATATTCCGCTAAAGAATACTTGTTATAGAGATTTTCTTTTAGTGTACTTGTGATTACATAAGTATAACTAACGATCTTTGAGTGCTCAAAAGATCTATCAAGGTCTTTGTTTCTATCAAGTGGTATCAGAGCCTCCAGAGAGTCTCTTCGATATTAAGAACCATAATTACCTTACCCCCATACAACCAAAACTACATTCACCATGCCTGGAACTGATGATGAAGCCGAAGTCACCAACAACAACAACACCACCTCCATGCAACAACTCAGTCTTTCCAACAGTAATGCTAAGTTTCCTTATCTCAAAAGGAATAGACGATCCGTGGACGATGAAGATGCGTAATCGGATCTCCAACATTGATTGGAATCTTTGGGAGATCGTGAAGAATGGAAACAATTTGAAGAGGATCCACTGCACTCGATGGTAAGATTATCATTGCTCCTCCCAAATCTGCGAAGAGGTCTTGGTTGTGCAAAGAGAGCACAAAGTGAGAACTATCCTTCAAGCTATCCCGAAGATCACTGGGTGATTTTCACTACATGGCGGATGCAAAGGACATATGGATGGCGCCAAAGCAAGGTTCGGTGGCAATGAGGAGTCCAAGAATGAGAAAGTCCATCTTTGAAACAACAGTTTCAAGAGTTTCAAATCTCAGAATAAGAAGGTATCCACAAGGGATATGACAAGTTCCACAAGATTTTGAGTCAGTTGAATCAGCTGAATGCAAAACCAGATAATGAGGACTGTAATTCAAAGTTCTTACGATCTTTACCCTCATCATGGTGGGCTAGACATGCTCACTTTTGATGAACTATACAACAGACTTAAATCTCTTGAGCCTGATGTTAGAAGTCCCTTTCATGCGTCCACTCCTGGTCACACAGTCTTTGTTGGGGCATCTCCCTCCAATATGATGATACATGTTCCAAGTCCAACTTACTTACCAACATCATCTTCCTACACTCCCACTTCATCAAGCTCTCAAGCTAAAGCTAGCAGTGTGTTGGAAGATGTTCTTCACTCATTTGTTGCTAACTATGACACTCAGCAGCATCTTGTCTATGAAGAATTTGAACAGTTGGAACCACTTGATATGGAGGAGATGAAACTGAAGTGGCAGGTGGCCATGCTTTCAGTGGATATCAAGAGGTTTGAGCAGAAGTCTCGAAGGAAGTTTGGCTTTGGGGAAAGATCCAACTCGCTTGACGGAAGAAAAGTCAAGTGTTTCACTTGTCACCAAAGTGGGTCACCGAGGGAATGCAAGGATAGGAAGGTGGAGATGGAGCTAGATATACTTCCTATCAGCAGAATCAAAAGGAAGCTGGAACTTCAGCAGCTCTTGTCACCATGGATGATCAAGTCAACTGGGCAATGCATGAACCAGTGAATGAGGAAGCTACTAATGCTGAGAATGTTGGATTGGTGGCTGGTTGTACTTCAGAGGATAGGCATGATCAAGTTGCCTTGATGGGCCTCTCTCAGGATCATCCTCTTAAGCATAAAGATATTGGTATTGTTGATAGTGGTTGTTCAAGAAGCATGTCAGGAAATAGAGATATGATGCATAATTTTGTTCCCATAGAAGGAGGAGGCAGTGTGACTTTTGGTGGAAGTGATGGTAGAATCACTGGGAAAGGCACCATCAAGACACCTCTACTAAACTTTGAGAATGTGTACTATGTTAGGGAACTTCAGCACTTCAACTTGTTCTCAGTCTCACAAATTTGTGACACCAAGAACAAGGTACTCTTCTATGAAGATGAATGTCTTGTGCTATCTAAAGACTTCAAGCTTCCAGAAGAAACATCAATTCTGCTGAGAGTTCCTCGAACTCACAATCTATATACATTCAACCTCAATGAAGTTCAACCAGAAGGTGACCTTACTTGTTTGGTGGCTAAAGCATCCCTGGATGAGTCTACTAAATGGCATAGGAGGATGGCCCATGTGAACTTCAAGACCATAAACAAGCTCTCTAAACTGGGTCTTGTTGAAGGTCTTCCTTCCAAAGTTTTCACCAATGATCATAATTGTGTTGCTTGCAACAAAGGAAAGCAACATAGAGCCTCCTACAAAGCTGTCACTGCTGTGAGCATTATTTCTGAACCTCTTCAGCTGCTACATTTGGATCTCTTTGGTCCAACTCAAGTCAGAAGCATTGATCACAAGTACTTTTGTCTGGTTATCACTGATGGCTTTAGCAGATTTTGTTGGGTATTCTTTCTAAGTACTAAAGATGAAACATCTCAAGTTCTGAAAGACTTCATTACCCATGTTGAAAACCAGTTGAGCAAAAAGGTTAAGGGAATTCGGTGTGATAATGGGATGAGTTCAAGAATGCAATTCTTATAGAACTCTCAGATCTAAAGGATAAAAAGGACTATAGCAATCCAAGAACCCCACAACAAAATGGGGTAGTCGAAAGAAAGAATAAGACCTTGATAGAGGTCGCAAGATCAATGCTTACGAGACTCTAAGTTGCCCACTATGTTTTGGATCAAGCGCTGGCTTGCTATGTGCTAAACAGAGTTTCCATTACTAGACCTCACCTCAAAACCCCATATGAACTTTCTTTGGGAAAGTTCCATCCATTCATTACCTCAAACCTTTTTGGTTGTCAAGTGACCATTCGAATACTAGTGATCCATTGGGGAAGTTTGATGAGAAAGTCGATGATGGTTATATTGTGGGTTATTCAAACCCATAGTAAAGCTTTTGTGGTGTACAATCTATCCGCTAAGAAGATAGAGGAGACTTGAACCCGAGATCCCTAGAAGATAAGCCTAATGTTCAAGGACGTGGTCATGTGGTCTTTGACCTTGACTACTTAATCGATTATTTGGGTTATACTAGATGATGGCTAACCAAAGTGCAGGTTCTCAAGAGTCTCCCACTAACAATGCAGGTACCTTGGATGGTGTCTCTGAAAGTGAGTTTGAAGATGATGAACAACCTATTCTTGTGCCATCTTTCTCCCCTAACCATTTTGCAGGTAACACTTCTAGAGATACTTCTGATGAGAGTGAAGATGAATCACATTATGCAGAGGACCTTGCTAGACTACAGACTCAGGAGTTTGCAGCTAAGATTGAAGCTGAGAAGCTAAATGGGGAGGTTGCAAGTGAAGCAGTCAGTGGAAACCATGTTACTGCTGACATTGATCCTGTTTCTCCCATCATCAACAAATCTCCTGAAGGCTCTGCTGTTTCTACTCCTATTTCTACAAAGTGTCTACAGATTTTGGAGAGCCATATACACACTTTCCAAGGCCCTCAGATCTTGGAAATCATCAACCCAAATCTGGCATTTTCACCTCACCTTCCTATGACACATCTTTTGAGCCAACTGTGTCTAATCCTGAACCATCCATTGAAGTCAACCCCACTGCTACCAAAAGAATAAACATTACTCACCATTAATCCAATATTATTGGTGATCTTCTAGCACCGTTAGAACTCGAAGGGCTATGACTAGTCCTAAATTTGACAGTGGCTTTTTCTCTTATGTCTCAAACCAAAGAAAGAGACAATCACACGTACTTTAAGCATTGTCTGCTTGCTTGTTTTCTTTCTCAAGTTGAACCAACAAGTGTTACTCAAGCTCTTGAAGACTCAAGTTGGATTGAAGCAATGCAAGAAGAGATGCAACAGTTTCAAAATCAACAAGTTTGGATCTTGGTACCACTACCTGATGGCAAGTATGCAATTGGGACTAAATGGATTCTGAAAAACAAGAGAGATGCAAGGGGTGTTGTTATTAAAAACAAAGCAAGATTAGTGGCTCAGGGGTATAGACAAGAGGATGGGATTGATTATGATGAAGTGTTTGCACCTGTTGCTAAAGTTGAGGCCATTCGAATTTTCTTGGCTTATGCATCTTATATGGGCTTCACGGTATATCAAATGGATGTTAAAGGTGCTTTTCTATATGGTGAAATAGAAGAGGAGGTTTATGTCACTCAACCCAAAGGATTTGAAGACCCACATCATCCTAATCATGTTTACAAGGTGGTTAAAGCTCTCTACGGTCTACATCAGCACCAAGAGCATGGTATGCTAGGCTTTCATCATTTCATCAAGCATGGCTATAGAAGAGGTGCCATTGATAAGACTCTTTCCGAAAAAGAACTACACGACATCATTCTTGTGCAAGTGTATGTGGATGACATCATTTTGGATCCACTAAAGAAGCTTGGTGCGTGGAGTTTGAGGAGTCGATGAAGGAGAGTTTCGATGAGTGCTATGGGGAGCTTACTTTCTTTTGGGTCTACAAGTTCAAGAAAACCCGATGGTATTTTTATCGGTCGGGACAAATATGTGAGGACATTTTGAAGAAATTTGGTATGGAAGGTGTCGAATCATGACAACACCTTATGAAGCTCCAAAGACTAAGACTAACAATGAACCGATCTACACCGTGAATGTTCATTTATACTGTGTCTATGATTGGTTCATTGATGTATCTAATGACTTCAAGGCCCGATATTACTTTTGTTGTGAGTGTATGTTCTCGACATCAAGTCACCCACTTGCTTCCCATCTCAATGCGGTCAAGAAGATCTTTAGTACCTCAAAGGCCAACCTCATTTAGGCCTTTGGTACCCAAAAGAGTCTCCTTTAAGTTGGAAGCATATAGTGATAGTGATTATGTCGGTGCAACCGATAGAGATCGACAACCGGAGGTTGCCAATTCCTTGGCAAGAGATTGATTTCTTGGCAAAGGCAAGAAACAAACTATTGTAGCTACCTCAACCATCAAGGTAGTATGTTGTCACAGAATTGTTGGGATGTGTCCTTTGATTCAAAATCAATTGTTGGATTATGGGTATAACTTCATGAACACAACAATTTTTATTGATAATCAAAGTACCATATGCATTGTCAAAAATCCAGTTTTTCACAAGAGAACAAACACATATTGAAATCGTGCACCACTTTATAAGAGATGCATATGAAAACATTTGATAAAAGTGGCTAAAATTCATACCGATGACAATGTGGCGATCTCATAACAAAGCTTTTGATGGACCAAGGTTTCAACACCTTGTGGTCAATATTGGGATGCTTAACCCTTAACTCGCAAAGTTTAAGGGAGGCATAGGCCTCGGGGAGGCATATGTTTTCGGGGAGGCATATGCCTCGTGGGAGGCATATGCCTCAGGGGAGGATTTTGTAGTAAACTTTGTATATTATTGTATATAATTTTGTTTGCTATCACTAACTTGCTAATGATAAGTTTGTTTGTCTATGTTTGGTTTTTGTGTTTCTCTGTGTCTGTTTTGCAGTTTGCCTATTTCAATTCAAGTTCATCAAGTGTGATTCTTTGATAAATGGTCAAGTAAGCTAAAAGCTTGTTACTACTGAAAGCTAAGTACTGAAGTGAGAAATTTGTTTCCACTGAAGATAAAGTTCTGAAGAGAAGTTATTGAAGTCAAATTGTTCATTCATTCATTCAAGAAACAGTTTACAGCTTACAACTTACAAATTACAATCAACTTCAAATGCAACTACAAGAACAGTTCTATACATGATCTACTAAACCTACACTAGCTCATATCATCTATTCCATCAGCTGTTGGATATGCATGATCGCTCATATCTTCCATTCCAGCTGTTGGATATGCATGACTATGATCTGCATAACCACCCATGTCTTATATCCCGATGGCTGGATATGCATGACCGGTACGATGAAGAAGCTAAGGATCAAAATGGGAAGGATGGATAAAGGAAACCATAGATGATGAAGATGAATACACATGTCCTTTGTGCTTCATCTACTTGGTTTCACCAAAAAGCAATCCATCCATCTTCCTTAAGCCCTTCCCTTATACGATATGTGATGATGCACCAAAACATGGCGCAGGAAGAGCAAGCACCACCTCTCTTTCGACACGAGGCCTTTGTTGAGGTTGAGGTGCTGGAGGTTGGGAGTAAGAGGTTATCTCAGTAGTGGGTTCTTCAGAGTCATCTGAAGACTCACTTGGATCCACTACACTATCATCATCTGAAGAACTGAGAAATGGGGATTTCAAAGGTCGAGGGTCATGTGGACATGACCAAAACTGAAGGAAATCACTAGATGATGATGATGATGATGGAGAAGAGGTTGGATTAACAACCTCTGGTTTAGTATTCATGGTTATTATGGTTGATTGTGGTTCATGGTGAAATTAGGGTTTTGTGGTGAAAATTGGGGTAAAAGATAAGGATTAAGTGTGCATTAGGATTGTTATATAGACGGATGCAAGGGTTAATGTAAATTAATGTGAGTTAGTTGGCACAGTAACGCTTCAGATATTTAACGATGATATTTTTATCTTGGGTGGTTTCTACGAAGTTCATTACTTCATAGATTGACCATGTGTTTCTCAAGTGTTACACTATCTTTGGTCAAAGTTGTACACACGTAGCTATAGTCAACCAAAGTTGTGATACTTTTGACTATAACTTGGGCAACTTCTACCACTTCACTATTCACATTTCCTTACTTCAAAATTAAACCCTTCCCTCTTCTCCTACATCTAAAAACACTTACAGTTCGAGAATCATAACCCTAAATCACAATATCACTCATGGCGCTTGAATTTAAGAAAGATCACAATAAAGTTGCTTTTCTGGGAAAAGCTAAAGGTGATGAGTTGTATGAACCAATGGTGGAGTTCTTAAAAAGGTCCAAGATTCATTATGCCTTAACGCATTCTCCTAATGCAATATATGAATCGTTGGTTAAACAATTTTGGGCATCTGCTTCAACACAAAGTGAAACAGAGATTGTTGCTATGATTGATGGAATAGAGCATGGTGTGATGAGGAGTCGATAAGGAGAAAGTCATTGACGACGATCTTGATGGGTTTATCACTCTAGTACGGTGGAGATACTTTCGTAGTGAGAGCTATTGGGTATCAAGGTATAGTACAAGGACAAACATGTGGTTGAAAAGCAATTTTGCCCTATGCGGAGATTCTTGGTTCACACATTGCTTGAGGCATTAGCAACAAATCGGGAGCGTGGATCAATTCTCTACCCAATTGGGATGTGGTATTGTGTGTCTTTCTCAAGGGTTAACTTATAATTTTTCTAAGTTTATTTTTGATAATATGGTCGAAAATATAAATAAGGAAAAGCATAAGTTTTTGATATACCCTAGGTTTTTGCAAATGATTTTAGACACCACTACCCAAATCCAAGCCTTTTATCCCATAGGAGCTCTAACTGCTAAACTTTTTGCTTTAATGAGAACTCACTTTGAGGGGGCACATCATCCTTTGTTAGCAGCTATGTTGCCTCAAGGCAATGAGGCTGCTGATGAGGATAATGTTGCAAATGTACCACCTTCTACCAATGTTACTGCTGATGGTAATCCATCAGTTGCCATTGATGAGGGCCCTTCCTCTACTGCTGAAACATCTAATGTTTCTCCTGACCAACCTCCACCTATACAATCACCCATACCAAGTCCTAGTCCACTACCTACACAGGCTTCTGTTGATGAAGTTGAGACTGACCTGAACAGGATGACCACACCTAGTCCTCAAAGGGAACCATTTAATGAAGTTTCTCCTCATTTTGAGCATGACCATGTTTCCCCTGAAAGGTCCAATGAAGCTCCTTTTACCACTGAGCAATCAGATGGTGGAGCTGAGGACCCCATTACTCTCACGTCTGTCTATGCTTTAGTAAACAGGTATGTGACTGAGGTGGATGATCTTAAAAGGGAGCTTGCAGAGACTCAATCTGCTCTTGGTGGTGAGATTATGGTGCTGAAAAATAAGGTTAAGAGTTTGGAAGAACAACTTGGGCATTGTACCAAAAGGAAGCTTGTGGTTTCTTCTGATGTGGAAGAAGAGGACTCTCAGTTTGGTTCTCTTAAAATTTTAGCTGATGTGGCACAAGAGACTAATGATCCTACATCAGTTACTGCTGAATCTTCAAAGCTGAAGAAACCAATTCAATTCACTAGGCAGAGAAGAAGATCTTATTTGAATAAGAAGTCCACTGAAGTTTCCAAGCAACCAAGTGTGGAACATATTTCAACTGCTGAAGATGTACATATGGAAGATATTGGTTCAGCACCTGGTCAAGATTCATCTGTACAAGAACCATCATGCCCTACACCTTCAGTAGATGATCAAGGAGTGTTTCTTGCTGGAAGAAAATTTGATTTGGATCCTGCAGCTGATGTCCTTACCACCCCTGCTGAAGATCACTCTCAACCTGTTCCTTCTGAAGTTAATTTGGGTGCTTCCTCTGAAGTTCCTTCTTTGGATATTCCTCAAGCTAGTTCTGCTGAAGAGACTACTGACAAAGAGAAAGAAGTATTGATTGAAGATGAGCTTGGTCCAGGTCTTGTAAGTGAAAAAGAAAGGCAAGGACAAGAAAGTAGACTTGCTGAGTTTGCAGAGTTGAAGAAAAGTGAAGAAGTTGCTAAAAGGCTTAAAGAACAATCTTCGTCTACTTTGCCTCCTGAGAGACTAAGGGAACTGGATGAAATGCGTACTCAGATCCCTGATGCACATTGGGATGCTTATACTCAGCAAGCTATTTCAAACCCTACACTTGCTCAGAGTATATTAGGTGCAGACTTCGATAGTGAGACTTTTGTGGCTCAAATGGTGGCTCGAGGACAACGACTAAAACAAGAAGCAACTACAAAGAGGAAAGCCCTAATTGCTCAAAAGAATAAGGCAAAGAGAGAGAGACCACAAACTAAAGCTCAAAAGAAAGCAGAGATGAGAATTGTGATGAAAAACCAGAGTTGTTCTTTGTACAACTCTGGTTTGACAATGAAGCAAGTCTTGGCTTTACCTGATTCAGATTTGATTCGCATGTACAATCTGATTATGAAGTCTTCTTCCTCTACTTCAACACCTTCCTCCAACTTGAAAAGGATTGCTGGGGATGCAGTTGCTCCAAAGGCCAAAAGACCCAAGGTTGTTGAGATTGTGGAGAATTTTGATGATATTCCACCTAAGGTGATCTCTCCAGTGGTTACTTCTGAAGCAATTACTGAAGCCTCTCATTCAACTAGCAAGATCCCTTCTACTGAACCATCTGTTACTTCCCCTGAAGCACCAGATATGCCAACTTTTAATCCAAATGTGGCATCTGCTGATGCAAAAGGAGATTCTTTGGTTAGGAAAGTTGACAGGGTCTCCTCTGCTGAACCTGCTGTGACAATCCGTACTTTCAGGTCATTTCTCGACACCGTTCATGTTTCATTATTTCAACATTTTAGTAAACTTGGTTTACTTGTTTCAAATTCGCGTAACCTTGAGGTTTAGCGGCGAATTCATGATCATGACATCACGTACATTTCATATGGACTAAGATTAGTCTACATTTCATTGACATCATTTGCATCATGATAATTCATTCATGACATTTTATTTGACATTCAACGCGTAATATTTATATTTAATAATCTTTATCGCGTGAGTTTTATTTTGAACATTTAATCCATTACTTTCAAAATGATCCCGAGGTATTTTTAAACTTACATTTAGTTTATAAAACTATATTTTAGTTTTACTAGTGTTTCAAATTTATTTGGTACTTTAATCGTTAAAATTAAATTATTACGTTGAGTTTCTTAAAATTGTACGATAATTATTTTATCACCTAAATTTCATAAGGAATGTATTTTACAATTTTTATTATATCATTACATTCTATTTTGACCTATCAAAAGCTTACTTGTACTAAAAATCTACCATTTACCTTAAATACACAAGTGTATACACAAGTTACAACTTATGTTTATTTTACATACATCTTACTTACACAATATATAAAAGAAAAAAAAAAAAAAAAAAAAAAATAATTGAAAACACAAGCCATAAAATCCGGTCCTATTGATTGCATTATGGGTTGTTGATATTTTTTCTTGATTACATATACTTACACTCCACCCAACTTTATTCATACCATTCATTTCATTTTTTTACTTCAAGTGTTAGCAAGATTTTTCTCTTGTTTCCTTCACCAAGAACCGGTCTCAAGAGAGCACAAGGGATCAAAGTTTATTTTTCTAGTTCAAGTGTTTTTACAATCTAGTTATACCCTTTATATGGTTTTGAAATAAAACCAAGGGTATTTAAGTTTAATCCTTGTTACTTTCACCTCATCATTTTCACTAGTAAGCTTGTCTTTATCATTTTCATGTTTCCTTT
Source organism: Chrysanthemum lavandulifolium (assembly GCA_022545495.1). Lineage (NCBI taxonomy): Eukaryota > Viridiplantae > Streptophyta > Magnoliopsida > Asterales > Asteraceae > Chrysanthemum > Chrysanthemum lavandulifolium. The sequence goes on from CM040239.1 coordinate 24,832,234, forward strand.
TATTTTCATATGAATCTTTTCATTTTGGAGCTTATATGCATGATATGTGATTTATACCATTTATTTCATGATTTTAGAGTTATTTATATACATATAGTCATCCTATAATTATTCCCATGGTAATCTTTGGTCTTGATGGTGATTAGGAACCCATGACACCCTAAGAAGGTGTATGGTAGGATTAGGTTAGCTTTGGAGTTGATTTGAAGGGATTAGAATAGGTTTTGTCCGAGAAAACTATTTTCGTAAACTATATTTTGTAATCTGTCCTTAAATGAAATTCTGGAAAACCCACTGATGGTACGACCCTTTGGCCTTGATTTTTAGAAAATATACTTTAAAACGAATCCGTGGCCGCTTGAACGGATAAAACGGAGTTATAACGGCCGTGGTGAATTTTAAAGTTTGACACCGACAAGTATATTTTTCTGAAATTGACAGCATGCAGTTTTTAGTGTTTTTGGGTCAAAAACGAGCCTTAAGCTTCACAAATTATTTCGACTTCTCAAGAATATATTAGTTTACTTCGATACGAAGCTAAGGACATATTTTACGTAGAAAACGGAGTTAAAACGACAAATATATGGCCATTTTCATAAAGTTGCCGTAAGTATTAATTTCTGAAAAACTATATTATTTTTGACGTAACAAGTATTTCATTAACTCTATCGTCCATGTTTATGCGCTTTTAACCGTGATGCAAAACTTTTCATAACAAAGTGTCTTCTAGTAAAATCAAGTTCATCGCCATATTTTTCAAAACAAAAGCCGTTTGTCAAGCGGAGTTATGGTTATTTATTTACGGATGTTCAAAGATTGGCCGAAACTCATTTTCTCGCACACAACTCACAAAACCACCATCTTGAGCCTTGGATATCTTTATGATCGAGACCTTTGGACGAAAACCCCGAATCGAAACTTTTAGATATCGATACAAACTTTCCAAAACCGTCGAGTTCGTTCTCTAACGATCGACGACACCATTTTACGACCACTTTTCCCGAGCCATTTTGTTAATTTCACGATTTTTCCGACGACATTGTTTTGCGATTTAAAAGTGGTAATTTCACCAAAATCATTATAAAACCATTGTAGGATGACATTTTGACGTAAAACATGTAAAGTCATTTTTGATTGGTCAAGACGTCAAAAGAGTATTTTTCGACGACGAGTAATATTTTCAAAACCCGTAAATGGTATAAATAACATACGGTGCATGCATAACATTACATTGCAACTCATGACATATCATATCATTCGTCATAGGTCGCGGATAACGATCTCATTATACCTCTGTACTCACTCTTGTCATCTCGTCGCTTTACAAGTGAGTTCCATAGCCCTACTTTTACTTGTTTTCATAAATGTTTTGGGGAGATACATGCTCAATTATTTTCATAACTATCATGATTATTTGAAACTACATGTTTAGCCGAATTGAAATGCTTAGTCATGCGAGTAATAGCTTCGCATATACGTAGTATTTACATGGTATATTCATTGGACCGATGGTCTTGGTACATTCATTGGACCGATGGTCTTGGTATATTCATTGGACCGATGGTCTTGGTATATACATTGACCGATGGTCTTGGTACATTCATTGGACTGATGGTCTTGGTATAATTAGGTCAAGTAAACATCGATACATTAAGTCATGCACTATTATGTGAATTCATTTGACTTCATATGTTTGGAACATAAACTTTACACACTTTGGCGGTGGGTTGTGAACACACAGTTGCAAGTTTTGTATGGGCGGACTTGGAACCGAGTGGATTTACAATGCCTTTGCTACCTAAACGATTTTGAAAGACTTTACATTTCAACGATTTACAATGCCTTTATGCATAAACGATTTTGAAAGGCTTTACATTTCAAAACAAACTCTATGAACTCACTCAACCTTTGTGTTGACACTTTTAGCATGTTTTTATCTCGTATCTAAGGCATTCACTTCATGGCATGCATTTGGACACATCATGGAGTCGTGGTGACGACGCTGTCTCACTGGGTTTTATGTACTCTAAAACATCGTTTGAATTGTAACAAATTTATTTCCGCACAAGTTGATTTACATTTGGGACCTACTTTGTAAACTCGATTATTTTATTAAATCAAACGATGTATTTTCCAAACGACACTTTAGGTCGCTCAATATAATGTGATTGTGATGCTATGATCAATCCCTGTGAATTCCATTCACGCAAAATGTAATTTGGGGTGTGACAGATTGGCATCGAGCTTCAGATTATAGAGAACTAGGTTGCATCATTGACCCTAGACTATAACTACATCATCATAGCATCTCATCATTTCATCACATGTGCATGTTCACTTTACATGCGGTTTTTACGTACATTTTCGAGTTATTCACTTTCATTTCATAACGATTGTCACATGGTTGCCCTTAAATGCCCATCCCATTATCTTTTCCCCATACTCTAACGTGGAGAATTCCTTGTCATTCCCTATCACAATTTTTATATCACCGATTCATCATCGATAACGCCGAATGCCGGATAAACTTTATATAGGCTAAGTCACTCTCACTCCTTTGTTTCACCACTAACATGTCGAGTTACACTTTATTCACACATTAAGTCTCTAAACCATCATTCATTGAAGTGCTTACAACACCTCATAACCCATCTTTTCGAAACCGACGATCATTTTTGAAACATAACCTCAAACTTATCATTTCTTATCACATCTCTTTAGCGCTTATTATTAACACCGGATTTTGCTACGCCTCACATTTTCTCTTGTTTTGAAGAAGATATGGCATCAAGAAAGCTACAGCTTGAAATGACCCAAGCGGCTATTTAGAAGTTAGTGAATGATAGCATTGCAAATGCTCTAAGAGTTGAAAGGAAACGGTGGTCGTCATTGTTGAGGCCATGGTCACTTCAAGCCGCTAGACTAGCCGCTACTACCGGTAATGCCGGAGGATCCGGGGTTAAGAAATGCTCGATAAAGATTTCAAAAGTGTCGAACCCACTAAGTTTCGAGGTACCGAGGAGCAACAAGAATGGTTAGATGGTTTGAAAAGTTGAGTCAGTATTTTTGCTTTGTAACCGTCCGGATGATGAAGGTTAAGTATGCTACGAGTACTTTACTCGATGGAGCGTTGTCATGGTGGAATTCACGCCAACCGATTGGGATGGAGAATGCTTTAAGCATACGTGGAGGAATTCAAGAGCTTGGTGACTAAGAAGTTTTGTCCCCAGCGTAAATCAAAAGTTGGAGACGGAGTTCTACGAATTAGTAACAATTGGGTACGATATTGACACTTACATTCGGAGATTCCAAGAATTGGCTGTGTTATGCCCGTCCATGGTTTCTGATAATGAAAAGTTGCTAGAGGCTTTTATTGGAGGACTTCCCGAGGTCATTCAAGGAGATGTGACATCTTTTGATCCACAAACAATCGAGGAAGCTATTCGAGTTACTCAGAAGTTGATGGCACAAGTGGTGAAGCGAGGTAAGTACACCAACACCAACCAAAACAACAACAACAACAACAACGGCGATAACCAACTCAACAACAACAAAAGGAAATGGGAAGACGACCAAGGAGATTATAACAACCACAACCACAACACTAACCATCATCAACAGCAGAAAAGAGGACAAGAAACGCGATGGTATATGTTGTCGCACCAATAGAAGGCGAGGTTATGCCGAACCTACCCACTATGTAATCGATGTAAGTATCATCACACGGGTCTTTGTCCCGCTAAGTGCTACAAGTGTCAACAATCGGGACACCTTTCCAGAATTGTAGAGGCAAGGCCATGGTTACATGTTACGATGCGGGAGCAAGGACACTATCGGAATCAATGTCCGCAAAACCAAGGTCAACAAGTCGAAGGTACTCATGGAATGTATATATGTTAAGGAGCTCGTCAAGGCATCAACGACGGAAGATCAAGAAGTTCGAAACTAGCGCCTTAGTTCTCCTATTGTATTACGTTGTACTAAGTTTACGCCTTTCATCGATTCAAACTTTATAACCTAAGATGTACTACTTTTGCTAAACTACTCGTTGTAAAATATTCTCATCTATCGTACTTTATTTCATTTCGATTCGATATCATTTACGAGGATTTTAAGTCTTTTACATTAACTATCATTTTAACGATACTTCTCCATGTCTTTTCTCCTCGATGTTCATCACAATTTTAACAACAATTGACTCAACACCAAACAAAGATATGAGTCGATTAGTCCAAGCATTGCATAGTTACTCCTAAATTATACATAGCCGATCACCTATGTCTAATTCAGAAGAATCATGCAATGAAGGAGTAGTAGTCTTATATGAGTAAGCAATTCCGTAATCGAGCCAAATTTTCAAAAGATTTTCTTCAAAACCACTTGTTTCCGTTTGATCCGCGCGATGCTTCTTGTTTGATGAGTTGCAAAGATCGAGCTAGAAACAAGTTGTTACTTAAACCGATTTAGCCTAATCTCATGACAGTTCTTGTTTGATGAGTTGTGAGATTAAGTAAAATCGGTTACCACAAAGTCTTTTGAGGGTTTTGCTCGGAATGGGAAAGTTTGCTACCTCAAACCCTAAACCCGTTAGACCTAATAACACCGAATTCGTGGATGAATTCCTTTTTGATGGGCGAATGTGACAATCCGTACTTTCGTGTCATTTCGACACCGCTCATGTTTCATTATTTCAACATTTTAGTAAACTTGGTTTACTTGTTTCAAATCGCGTAACCTTGAGGTTTAGCGGCTAATTCATGATCATGACATCACGTACATTTCATATGGACTAAGATTAGTCTACATTTCATTGACATCATTTGCATCATGATAATTCATTCATGACATTTTATTTGACATTCAACGCGTAATATTTATATTTAATAATCTTTATCGCGTGAGTTTTATTTTGAACATTTAATCCATTACTTTCAAAATGATCCCGAGGTATTTTTAAACTTACATTTAGTTTATAAAACTATATTTTAGTTTTACTAGTGTTTCAAATTTATTTGGTACTTTAATCGTTAAAATTAAATTATTACGTTGAGTTTCTTAAAATTGTACGATAATTATTTTATCACCTAAATTTCATAAGGAATGTATTTTTACAATTTTTATTATATCATTACATTCTATTTTGACCTATCAAAAGCTTACTTGTACTAAAAATCTACCATTTACCTTAAATACACAAGTGTATACACAAGTTACAACTTATGTTTATTTTACATACATCTTACTTACACAATATATAAAAAAAAAAAAAAAAAAAAAAAAAAATAATTGAAAAACACAAGCCATAAAATCCGGTCCTATTGATTGCATTATGGGTTGTTGATATTTTTTCTTGATTACATATACTTACACTCCACCCAACTTTATTCATACCATTCATTTCATTTTTTACTTCAAGTGTTAGCAAGATTTTTCTCTTGTTTCCTTCACCAAGAACCGGTCTCAAGAGAGCACAAGGGATCAAAGTTTATTTTTCTAGTTCAAGTGTTTTACAATCTAGTTATACCCTTTATATGGTTTTGAAATAAAACCAAGGGTATTTAAGTTTAATCCTTGTTACTTTCACCTCATCATTTTCACTAGTAAGCTTGTCTTTATCATTTTCATGTTTCCTTTTATTTTCATATGAATCTTTTCATTTTTGGAGCTTATATGCATGATATGTGATTTATACCATTTATTTCATGATTTTAGAGTTATTTATATACATATAGTCATCCTATAATTATTCCCATGGTAATCTTTGGTCTTGATGGTGATTAGGAACCCATGACACCCTAAGAAGGTGTATGGTAGGATTAGGTTAGCTTTGGAGTTGATTTGAAGGGATTAGAATAGGTTTTGTCCGAGAAAACTATTTTCGTAAACTATATTTTGTAATCTGTCCTTAAAATGAAATTCTGGAAAAACCCACTGATGGTACGACCCTTTGGCCTTGATTTTTAGAAAATATACTTTAAAACGAATCCGTGGCCGCTTGAACGGATAAAAACGGAGTTATAACGAAGCCGTGGTGAATTTTTAAAGTTTGACACCGACAAGTATATTTTTCTGAAATTGACAGCATGCAGTTTTTAGTGTTTTTGGGTCAAAAACGAGCCTTAAGCTTCACAAATTATTTCGACTTCTCAAGAATATATTAGTTTACTTGATACGGCTAAGGACATATTTTACGAGAAAACGGAGTTAAAACGACAAATATATGGCCATTTTCATAAAGTTGCCGTAAGTATTAATTTCAAAACTATATTATTTTTGACGTAACAAGTATTTCATTAACTCTATCGTCCATGTTTTTGCGCTTTTAACCGTGATGCAAAACTTTTCATAACAAAGTGTCTTCTAGTAAAATCAAGTTCATCGGCCATATTTTTCAAAACAAAAGCCGCTTTGTCAAGCGGAGTTATGGTTATTTATTTACGGATGTTCAAAGATTGGCGAAACTCATTTTCTCGCACACAACTCACAAAACCACCATCTTGAGCCTTGGATATCTTTATGATCGAGACCTTTTGGACGAAAACCCCGAACTGAAACTTTTAGATATCGATACAAACTTTCCAAAACCGCCGAGTTCGTTTTCAACGATCGACGACACCATTTTACGACCACTTTTCCGGAGCCATTTTGTTAATTTCACGATTTTTCCGACGACATTGTTTTATGATTTAAAAGTGGTAATTTCACCAAAAATCATTATAAAACCATTGTAGGATGACATTTTGACGAAAACATGTAAAGTCATTTTTGATTGGTCAAGACGTCAAAAGAGTATTTTTCGACGACGAGTAATATTTTCAAAACCCGTAAATGGTATAAATAACATATAAGTGCATGCATAACATTACATTGCAACTCATGACATATCATATCATTCGTCATAGGTCGCGGATAACGATCTCATTATACCTCGCTGTACTCACTCTTGTCATCTCGCCGTTTACCAAGTGAGTTCCATAGCCCCTACTTTTACTTGTTTTCATAAATGTTTTGGGGAGATACATGCTCAATTATTTTCATAACTATCATGATTATTTGAAACTACATGTTTAACCGAATTGAAATGCTTAGTCATGCGTAGTAATCAGTTTAGTATTTATACGTAGTATTTACATGGTATATTCATTGGACCGATGGTCTTGGTACATTCATTGGACCGATGGTCTTGGTATATTCATTGGACCGATGGTCTTGGTATATACATTGACCGATGGTCTTGGTACATTCATTGGACCGATGGTCTTGGTATAATTAGGTCAAGTAAACATCGATACATTAAGTCATGCACTATTATGTGAATTCATTTGACTTCATATGTTTGGAACATAAACTTTACACACTTTGGCGGTGGGTTGTGAACACACAGTTGCAAGTTTTGTATGGGCGGACTTGAACCGAGTGGATTTACAATGCCTTTGCTACCTAAACGATTTTGAAAGACTTTACATTTCAACGATTTACAATGCCTTTGCGGCATAAACGATTTTTGAAAGGCTTTACATTTCAAAACAAACTCTATGAACTCACTCAACCTTTGTGTTGACACTTTTAGCATGTTTTTATCTCAGGTATCTAAGGCATTCACTTCATGGCATGCATTTGGACACATCATGGAGTCGTGGTGACGACGCGTCTCACTTGGGTTTTATGTACTCTAAAACATCGTTTGAATTGTAACAAATTTATTTCCGCACAAGTTGATTTACATTTGGGACCTACTTTGTAAACTCGATTATTTTATTAAATCAAACGATGTATTTTCCAAACGACACTTTAGGTCGCTCAATATAACCTGATTGTGATGCTATGACAACAATCCCTGTGAATTCCATTCACGCAAAAATGTAATTGGGGTGTGACACCGCTATTGTAATCGATGAAGCTACTACAGAGGTTACTAGCTCAACCGACAAGATCTCATCTCACGAACTGCTCGCCATTTCTTCTGAAGCACCTAATATACGAGCTTCTACTCCATCTGTGACATCTGTTGATACAGAAGGAGGTGGTTTGGTTAAAGAAGCTGAAACAACAACTGTCAAAACCAAACAGGCAAGAAAGGTGCTTGGCAGGATGAATGCATTACGTGGTGGTGTCTCGTCTAAGTCTTCTTCTACTTCTTCAAGTCCTACTACAGATGTTAATGAAGAAACTGAAGATGTTCCATCTTTGGGAATCTATATACCTGGTAGGAGGATGAAGAGGATGGCCAAAAGAAGACACACATCACTAAGAAGATCTGTGAGAAAAGCAAGGTCTCATGCATCTAAGGATAAGACATCTCCCAAGCATACTCCTTTGGACCTAAAGGCTGATGAGTCAACCTTTATTAAAGAAGGGTCTGCTGCTGATTTTCTTGAGGGATATCAAAATGTATTGATTAAGTGGACTTTGAATGATGATGAGCTTAATGTCATTTATCGACTGGATAAATCTTCAATGCAGTTCAAGTTTTTGAAGGAAATATTCCATTTGGTAGACAAGGCAGATTTAGTTACTCTGTACACTCTTGTCTCTAAGCATTACCACAATCATGCACCACAAGGTTCTGGGTTATTCTTATTGGGAGATCTTCATGTTCTGTTTGATTCTCAATCTCCCAATGGTAAAGGATATTTTATTTGGAAGAACTCACATCTGTGGCAGGTTGAGTCTTGGAGATTCTATCCTCTGCCTCGTGTGCATGTGGTGGAGACAAAGGGTGGAATAACTGTCTGTATGTTTGCTGAGAGAACTTATCCATTATCTAAGAGGCTTATGGAAAGAATGCTTAGTCAGAAGTTGGAAGTCCCTCCAGACCCAGTGGGGAATGATAGGGTGTATGCTGAACAACTGGTTGGATTGATAAAGACTCAACTTCGGCAAGAACAAGTTGCTTCTTCATCTTCATAGTGGTCATTTACCTGGTCAGTTGTATTATATCTTTGATTTGTATTATTTGTTATTTGTTCTTAGTTTAAAAAAAAAAAAAAAAAACTATCTAACTATGTACATTCTTGCTTTTATCTAACCTTTCTTGCAGATCTGTTGTATATAGTTGATGGTTATTAACTCACCAGATAAACCTTGTGTATATCAAAGAGTTGGCTAGTCCAAAGGGTACAACTTTGGTAAAGACACATCAAATTTGTTGATAGCTGTAATAATTTGCTCAAAATCATTGGGTCTGCAACCACCCATGCTTAATTGCTGAGGGTTGTATGGTCATCAATTCATCATGGTATATTCCTTTTTGGAATCCAAGAATTGGCTAGCCCACAAGTATATGGCTTGTGGTAAAGGCAACTGACACCATATTTGGTTATCAATTCACCAATTCTAAGAATTGACTAGTCCTGAGCAAACGGCTACAGGTAAAGACAAGTCAAATCCATTATATAGTTGCCGATTTGCTAACAAATCGATGGTTATCAATGTACCATAGTTTTCAAACTTAAACATTTGGCTACTCCAAGAGTGATGGCTATTGGTAAAGAGACATCAAATCCATTATTTTCAATGATTCACCTCTCACAGGAGTTAACACACCTGGATGTGATGAGAATAGTATGCAACTAATGTGTTTTGATGTACAATATGTCATTTGTTGCTGCAAAGACCTGGCGTTTCAAAGTTTGGTCATCATAGAGATGTTCTTGTTTTGGTTCTTTGCTGATGTAGTTCAAACACAATCCTCTAGTTCTGATGTTTTAAAGATCTATCAAGAAACTGGAACTTAACCAAGTCAAATTCCAGTTTAGGGGAGGATTGTTGGGAATTATGCAAAGTAGGAATTTCGTCATTTCGCCAAGGATTCTGTCAAGTAGAGCAGTAATCATCAAGAAGAGTTTCACAAGGTGTAAAGCCGCTCCGTGTTTCTACCAAGGAGTGGAAGTCGACTAGGATCCGCATGCGCTTTATTATTTACATGCTAACCCATCCTTATTCTTGTACTGCTCGAGGTTAGCATGGTTATTATTGTACTGCCCAAAGTTAGCATGGGCATGTTTAGAGTTTACCCATAATTATTCTTTGTATGGGTTAAACATATTTTTTAGTTGCATGCTTAGTCGTTTCCCAAGAAACGAATTAGGGTTTCTTGTCTATAAAAGGAACATGATAATCGGTAATTGAAATAGAGAGTTTCAGTTAATGAAATGATCCATAGAGGATCAAAGTGTTCTTAGTTATCATAACTTGTATTTATATTCCGCTAAAGAATACTTGTTATAGAGATTTTCTTTTAGTGTACTTGTTATTACATAAGTATAACTAACGATCTTCGAGTGCTCAAAAGATCTATCAAGGTCTTTGTTTCTATCAATTCCCCTCCACGAACCAAGCATGCCCTCAAACTTTTTATTTGCACACTTAATTGTACAAGTTATTAATGCAGAATATTAACACAGTACAAGTCTAGGATGCATGAATTAAAGTGTGCTAATCAATTTATAATGTGTGCAAATCAATTCCCTAATATTAAGGGTCATACTATTAAGACCCTTACCCAAAACCCTCCGTACAAACCTATATGTTTTTTTTCCTTCTTGGTGTACTAACCTTTGTATAATATGTCTATATGTTTTGTCCCCTTCATGTTTTATTTTTTATGTTATGTCGGAAAAAAACGTAATCGAAAAATTATTGAGATTTTTAATAGGCTAAGATTTGAAGGTTGCCGTGATAAAATCTCACTTTACCGTCCATTCGGTTTCGGTTGTCATCATCGCCTCATCTCAAAAGTTTTTTTCATTGAACAATTTCTCACATTTTCATTGTACAGGCTCAGTAAGATTCTCAATTTGCAAGCTTTACTTCGTCATAAACCATATCACATTCACATTCACAATTCACACACATTCACATTCTCATTCACAAGAGTCTTAGTCACATACCACAAAAAAGCAAGTCGTAGTCAAAGACCACTAAAAAGAAAACAAGAGGTAATAATTCTTAGTCACGTACCACAAAGAAGCAACAAGAGGTAATAAATTTGAATTCGGAAAATATCGAGTTCACCATTTTACACAGAAGAGGTAATAAATTTTACACTTTTTCAATATTGCATGCAAATATTTATAAAAAACAACAAAAAGACATATCGAGATTTTTAATATGCTCAGATTATTATCGTTTTATCATTTTGGCTGCAAATTTCAAGGTTTCAAAGTGGAAAAAAACTCACTTTACCGTCCATTCGGTTATGTCATGCCAAATCAACACAAGTTTTTTTTCTTTTCATCATCGTCGTATCTCGGTTTTTTTTAAACCATTTTAAAAAACCAAGTTTAGAAAACAACTGCTTATTTCATAATAAGCAGTTTCAGATAAGCAACCATTACCAACTGCTCATTTCACAAGCACTTTTAGCAAGCAACCATTACCAACTGCTTATAATAAGCAATTTTTTTTCCAACACCAACTGCTTAAAACAAAAGCAGTTCCAATGTTTTCTTTATCCAGCATCAAACACCAAGAAAACATCAAGAAACAGATCTGAGAACAAATCACCATCACCGAGACAAACAAATCAAACCAAATCTTGTTAGATCTAAAAAGATCTAACAAACCAAATCTGCTAGCCAAATGTTTTTTTAACCAAAAAACTTTCAAAAAAACCAATGATTTCAAATCTAATAAGCTTTCAAAAAAAACCATCCAGATCTAAGCCATAACCAGAAAACATCAAGAATAGGGAGGGTCTTAAACCAAGAAACCAAAGCACATAAGCAGTTTTATAACTGCTTTTTTCAAGATCTAAAACCATCACAGATTTAACAATAACAAACGAGATCTAAAAAAACCAAGCCAACCTACAAGTCTTTTTTCAAGATCTAAAAAGTTTTCAAGTATCTAAACTACTACAGATCTTAAAAACCAACCAAATGACATGGTTTTTTTTATCATAAACCATCACGTATCACCACATAAACCACCATGGTTTTTATCATAAACCACCACAAATCTAAACCACCACAGAAAGATCAACCATCACCAAGAAACATCACAGATCACCATCACCAACAAGCCAAAAACATCACAGATCTAAACATCACAGATCTAAACCACCACAGAAAAAGGAATGGGTTATTAAGACCCTCCCTATAACACAAATAAGACCCAAAACGGATCACCAAAAACATCACAGATCTAAACATCATAGATCTAAACCACCATGGTATGAGTGAGAGAGAGAGAGAGAGAGAGAGAGAGAGAGAGTTATTAGTGAGAGAGAGAGAGAGAGAGAGAGAGAGAGAGAGAGAGAGGCGATTGAGAGAGAAAGAGAGAGAGACAGAAAGAGTTATCAGTGGGTGTGGTGGGGTGGGTGGATTAAAGTAAAACAAAACTATGGGTGGGTTTGGGTTGGGTAAACCGGTTTAAGATTTTATTTTATTTTATTATTATTATTATTATTTTTTTTTGTAAACTTGTAAAAAAAATATAAAGGTTAAAACTATGAAAGTATAAAGGTTTGTAAACTTGTAAAAATGTTGTAAAAAAATATCATTTGTAAAAAAAATATTAAGTTGTAAATTTTTTGTAAAAAAATATAAAGGTTTGTAAAAAATATCATTTGTAAAAAATATAAAAGTTGTAAATTTTTTTCAAAAAAAAAATATAAAGGTTTGTAAAAAAAAATCGTGAGGAGGGCAGCTCAGGAGGATCGCTATGAGATCTTGGCGTCGAGGAGAAGCATTTCAGAGTTAGAGTTTCATGGGATGATGGCAGAAGATTAGATGACTACGCCCGCGTAATGGATCTTAGTTTCTAGTTATCTTGTGATGTATTCTAATAAACTGAGCAGTCTCAGTTAGTTTCAGTTGTACTTTTCTTTTATGTATTTGAAGCTTGTAATTTTGTGAACCATGTTTCAACTATTAATCTATAACAAGCTTGGTTATTTATTCTATCATGTCTTTTACAAATAAAAGTATTTTTTCAAAGTTGTAATGTATTTTCAGGCGTTCACTTCTCTCGAGCAACTAATAATGATATTACTGATTTATGTTGTAAATAATTATACAAATTCTTTGTCCAAATGGAACGTAAATATGTAAATAATTATACAAATTATTTGTCCAGATTGTCAGAGATGATTCATTATAGAAAGAACATCCTGTACACGCAAAACTTATGGTCAACCATATTACGCATGTCCTTTTTCAGTGGTAAATAATCATACGTTTGCTTATTTACGTAAATATGTAAATAATTTGTTTGTTAAGAATACATTTCTTATAATTTTCTTAACATGTAACAGCCAGGAACAGAAGACTATGAGTGTGGATACGTTATGTGGAAGGGTACTTTTCAAAACAAGCATTTTAGTCAAGCCTCTTCTTCAATGCAGTGCTCAAACTGCGAAGATAAAGATAATAAAACTAACATGCTAGAAACGAGAAACAAGATGTTATTGTCTCAAAACACGATGTTGAAGACAAGAATAAAGGCGTTGGAAGCATCACTAGAAATGGCAAGGAATCTCAAGGATCACGCATGTCAGTCGGGTGCAATACTCTATGAGCTAGATGACATAAATAATGTTCATGTGTAGACGTGTAGTAGGTGTTGTTGTTTTTAAATAACGTGTTAACGTTGTTGTTTAATTAAATAATAACAGTTATTAATTAAATAATAACAGTTGTTTAATGTGTTAATGTTTAACGTGTTATTGTTGTTGTTGTTTAATTAAATAGAAATAAATTAGACGAATGCAAAAAACATTACACAAAAAACTACTAACAAATAAACACTAAAAAAAAAAACAAAAAAAAAAAAAAAAAAATCCTCTCTCCAGTAGAGAGGGTCTTCTTTGTATTATAAGGAGGGTCTTAATAACCTACCCCTAATATTAATTCACCTGATTATCTTTACTACTTATAATTCATGCATATACATTTCTTAAATTTAAAATGTTTAAAATTTAGGTAATTTTGCTTGCTTATAATACCTCTTAAATTTAAGTGGTTTTAAATAGCAAGTTTTACTAATTTACTTTCCATTTCAAAACAAACTTAAGTCACACGGTTGCTTTATCAATATCAATCTTTACTACTTTTATAATGTCAACTTTTTAAATTACAAAATTTTAAATATTAGTCAATCTTTACGTATTAATCGATTTAAAAGAAGAAACACATGGTTAGTTTCTCTATCTATACTCATTTAAGAAGTGAATAATTTTCTTTAAAACTTAAAAAGCTTAAAAATAAACAATGTATTATACATAAAATACCATTTTATTATTACTTTATCACTATAAATAGTTTGACTTGTTTTTGAATATGTTGCCTTATAACTATTATTAACAAGTTTATCAATCATATTTAAAACAAAGGGTATATATGTTCGGCACGGAGCGGTATGAACCTTTTTGGAGCGATGAGCGGTGAGCAATGAGCATTTTAATTTTTATTAGTCGTTTGGCAAAAGAGCGGTGAGCTTTCCTATTTTTAAGAATGCTCAATTTTTCAATGCTTCTTTAAGAAGTTCGTGAATGTGAGCAGTGAGTCGCATGTACCATCGCTTCACTACTACAAACATGTACTACTTTTGTCAAACACACCCAAAGTATGTATATTTATCATTTCAACTATGTATGCCGCATGTGGCACATCATTTGTAAAAAAAGCTATAATTTTTTTTAAAAACAACAAATGTTTCACCTAATTGTTGCCATGTTTTATTTTCAGTTAAATTATCGTATGTTAAAAAAGTTTCAATGACATTTTAATTATTTTCGTTTTATAAAAAACGTTACCTGAAAAACTTAACCAAAATAATTAATTATAATTATTTGTCGTTATAAAGTCATGTCGTTATGTACGGATACTCGTCTAGTATTATAAGGGAGGTGATATTCACACCATATTTTTTGATTAATGCACCATAAATTGTGCATTACAAGATTGCATCAGCATGTTCGTAATGCATGTATCATGCATGCATTCATCAAAAAATTGGTGTGACTATCAATTCCCATTATATAATCCGTGCATCAATAATTTGCTTTTCAAAAGTTTATTGTTTTTCATGAGGGTCCATTTCTCAAGTCGGAATCTCTTTTCCTTACACAAATAATTTTGCTTTACCATGTTTCCTTGTCTTTTATAGTAGAGGAAATATCTTGGTAATTTCTAGGGAGACAGGTAGAAAAAACTTGTGACGACTATATTAATTGCTTAGCAAAAAGATTTTGGCAGACTAACATCATATCTGATTACAATACTAACGCAAATTCTCTACTTCAAACACTAATACCAGATAAATTCTTACAATGCATGTTTCTAAACATATGTAGTACCACTTCTAATGTGTATACTTCTTAAACCACCTTCCTAATAAAAGTATGTTCAAATGTTTAATAAGTTGCGAGCATTTGATTCGATGTATGTTATTCTTTTATAATGTGTATAATCCTAAAACTCAAACATAAATTAGATATTTTTCTTTAGATCATACCCTTATCACGTAATGTAATTTTCAAAGACAGTCTTAAAGTGCACGGTGCAAATGGTTAAAGGGCCGTTAACCGTGCTTTTTTGGTACGCCGCCAACTGCACCGTTGGTGATGTTATATGGGCGTTATCCGGCATGCTTATACCCATAACATCTGTTTTCGGGTTTTTATTTTTTATTTTTTTATTTAATCTTTTATCTGGGAAGAAGAGGTTTGGGTGATGCTTGTGTTTGTTTTTGTGTGTTTGTGTTTGGTTTGTAAAAGGTTGGTTTTTTTTTTTTTTTAGTTGTAAGTTTGGTGGCAAGCAAACTCAGTGAATTAGATGAAGGTCAAAAAGTTTGACTCAATAGTCAAACATTTTGATGTTTAATGATTTCATCCAATGTAGAACATAATTATGAAAATCAAAACTTATTTCTGATATCGAATCACTTATTAAACCATCTTGGCTATAACTGTAACATGATCATCTCCAATATCCTGTTAAATCCCACCATATTGACCAGCTAATTACACTTTGACTTTCTTAATGCAAAGCACATAGCATGCAAAATAAAAGAAAAACAAAACCAATATAGCAAAGTAAAAAATGTGCTATGGTACAAAATAAATATATTCTTTTCAAGTTAGGACAGTACAATGTTTGAGATTTCAACAACGAAATGTGGAAAAGGAAAACGGAATTATATGAGTTTACAATTTATTGAGTTCCATCAATACACATGAACTAATTTTTAATGAAGTTGCGGACAAATCACCTTGGGTGCTGATTAGCAATACTCCGGACGGCTCGTCAGACCCAATTAATCTGGGAAATGGTTCACATGTAAAAACATTAATGACTGGCATATAAATATGAAAATTTAGAATTAGGTAATACGATTGTAGCAAAAACAGAGAAAGTACCAGTTATGGAGTACTTATTTATGGCTCCTTTGGGCATGTGATATGGCTATATGTAGCAGAACGTTTCATCATCTTCATCTGAGGTTCTTCGTGTTTTGGGTGTCAAACCACACGACTCAAGAAACCATCTATCCCCAACAATACGCAGACCTTTCAACCCAAAAATGCTCTGTGGAAGATGACTTATCCATGTACCTTGTATGTTTAACTCTTTCAAACATTTCAAACGTCCAAATTCCTCAGGCAATTTATCAACTCGAATACAATGAGAGAGTTCTAAATGTTCCAGGCGTTTCATCTCACAGATGCTGTTGGGAATATCTTGTAGAAATCTACACTCGAATAGGATAAGATTTTCTAAACATTCCAATCTTCCAATATCCACAGGTAACTTCTCAAGAAGCAAACATGACTCAAGTTTGAGAGATTTCAGATGTTTCAACATACAAATACTATCTGGAAGAGTTTTTATATCTGTAGACCGCAAACATAGCTCCTCTAGACAATCTAGCTGGTCAAGGTTCTTGGGCACCTCTGGAATACTGCCTTCAAGTGTAAGCTTTCTTAAACATTGTAAACCACAGATAAAATCTGAAAAAGAATCTACGTCTATGCGAGCACCAAAACCTAGAGAAATAAGCCTCTCAAGATTTCCAAAAGATGAACCTGGGTCTTCTTTATAATAACAGGAAAACTGAAACTCTGGCCAAGTATTGCCGGGATCACATATACATGTATCATCTGCTTTCAGATATAACTTAGATAGAGAAACAACCTCACTTGAATCAAGCTCTTTGTCAAACTCAAAGTATTTAAACCTCCCACAATGACTGATGCCTAAGTAGAGAAGCTTTTTCAGACATTCTGCAGGAGCATTAATTTCTTCCAAATCATAACAATTATAAAGTTCCAAGCTTTTAGATTCGAGCCACGCCAAGGTCAAGGGTCCTCAACTTTAAATTACAGAGGTGGAGATTAACTAGCTTTGGACATTTAGCGGGCATGTGTAATTTTTCCAATCTATTACAATCACAGATACGTAACTCCCTTAGATTTGGAGTAACCTGGAAATGAACTTCTACCAAATTATAACAATTTTCAAGAATTAGTGTTTCGAGATTCGGAGCCACACTAAGGTCAAGGTTCCTCAACTTTAAATTACAAAGGTGGAGATTAACTAACTTTGGACATTCAGCAGGCATGTGTAATTTTTCCAATCTATTACAATCACAGATACATAACTCCTTTAGATTTGGACTTTCAGCAGGCATGTGTAATTTTTCCAATCTATTACAATCACAGATACGTAACTCCCTTAGATTTGGAGTAACCTGGAAATGAACTTCTACCAAATTAGAACAAATTTCAAGAACTAGTGTCTCAAGATTCGAGCCACACTAAGGTCAAGGGTCCTCAACCGTGAAACGGTGAACTGTAGGAACCTGAGCTTTAAACAAGCCTATCATAAGCAACAAAAAATGGAAAGATAAATGTTAATTGCTGTAATGACTAACAAAAGAGGGAAAGATAAACAAGCCTGTCATAATCAACCATTATTCTACCTTTTCTTCTCCAACCTCCCAAAGTTGAACGATTTTACTGTAATTCATTTCAAGTCCAACAAGATTATTTGCTTGAAATGTTTTCGTAAACGTGAAAAGGATAACCACTCCATTTCAGAAACCGCAAGGCATTTGGAAGGTGTAGCCTAACTTCATTAAAGTTCCAGCTACTAACTTCGCTTCACTTACATATGTGGCATACACGTGAAGAAATCTAAGTTCTTTCATGTTTGCAAGACTGCTCCATAAAATTTCAAAATTCAGTCCACATGCATTCAATGTTATACATTTTGTTGCTTGGGTGCCCTGTAATTCAAATAGCAGTGACCACGAGATTTGTTTCATTACAAAAGAAAATGAAATGTTTAGGTTAGGGTTTCTAATTTTTATAAAATTTGGGTATTTTTGTTTTTTCTATTAAATTGGAGGAATTGGTTAAATTTGATATTCTAAGGTTAGGGTTTTCGTTAAATTTGGGGATTTTTGGGTTTTGTTTAAATCGAAGGTGGTGGTCGTGGTTTCTGGGGGTGTTAAATGGCTTGTTATCATGGAAGCTATTTTGTATATATAATAATAAAAAAAATTATTTTTTACAATGACTAAACTGAACTTTTATAAAAGTATACTGAGTTTTTAGATTAACAACTCAAATAACTTGATACTTACCGAGTCATTAGCCATAATATCTTTAATTTCATTGTCAATCCATAACCGGCTATTCCTTTTAGGTTGATCGGGGTTCAAACGACGAACAATATTCATGCCCATTTCTTCTATATGGTCATGCATCCCCAACACCCCATCTTTAGAAATAGTTATGAGAGATTTCAAGAACCCTTAAACCAATTCGAGCATGAAATCCACAGCTTTCAAGCGCTATAATTGCATCATCTTTCTTCCAACCTTTGAGTATGCATGCAACATCTAGGAATATTTCCTTATGATCCTCCTCTAGATCGATATAGCTGAGTTCCAATTTTTCCATAGTTGCCCTCAATGGAATTTCTTTTAGTCTTTCTAGGGTATCTATCCACTGAGGCTCATTTTGACCATATAGCATCGAACCCAAAACTTTGATCGTGAGGGGATGACCACCAGCATATTTTACAACCTGTTCTGATATGACTTCGTACCCTTCAATCGGAATATCTCTTTTAAATGCACACTTACTCAAGAGACAAATCGCTTCCGACGCGATAACAAAGTTGACGCTAATGAACTTCACCCGGCTAATGTAACTTGCTTATCTCGTGGTAATGATAACTCGCTTCCAATTTTAACCAGCTAGGCTCGCTCGCTAACACCTCAAGTTGTTCTATATCATCAACATCATCTAGAACAATAAGAACTTTTCTCCCACGTATCATCCTTTTCATCATGTTTGTTCCTTCATGAACACTATCTATAGTGATGTCTTTATTACTTAACACACTGCGAAGAATTTGTTGTTGCAACTTATTCAAACCATACAAAGAGGATTTTGAAACTTCCCTTACATTTTCAACAAAGGCTTTACCGTCGAACCGAATGGATATTCGATCAAAAACAGCTCTTGCCAAAGTTGTCTTCCCCCCACCTCCCATACCCCATATCCCAATCATGCGGACACCATCATCATCAAGTTCTAAACATGAAAGGAAATCTTCTATTCGTGTCTCCATGCCTACTAACTTTCTGTCAACACTCGGACTACCAGAACATATCTTTTTGAAAATATCATCAACAATTATTTGGATTAATTTGGATTCATCCTCAGTAATATTCAAGAAGATCTAACTAATTACTAATTATCAAGAAGATCTAACATTAATTTATATAGCAGATAAATTACGAATAATTACCCATTAGAAGTCTTCTTCGACTCCCACCCGGCCAGATCGGTTGCTTCTTTTAAAGCCTTCTTCCATTTCCCAACAACTTCTTTATTTTCATTTTTTTTAAAAGCTTCTTTAACCGCCCCACTTTGCTTGCGGATTTCGGTGGGCTCCACATCATAAAAAACTGGGTAAGCTGTCTGCTCACTCGCCTTCCGACACTCCATAATCTTGACAAGCTCATCTAAGCACCAAGATGAACTAGCATAGTCCTTAGAGAACACAATGATGAAGAATCTTGAGTCTTCAATGGATTCCATGAGTTGGGTGTTGATCGTTTCCCCTTTTTCAATTTTTTCATCGTCTTTGTAAGTTTGAATCCCATGTTGCTCAAGAGCTTTATAAAGATGCCCAACAAAGTTGTTACGAGTGTCTTCGCCTCAAACTTAAAAACATCATACTTGAAGCTCTTTTGAACAAATGAAGTTGAAGTTGACGCCATTGAAAGTATGGTTCAAGCTTTAATTGGATCGAGAAGATGAACAATTAACGAGTGGAATGGTGTGAGAAACACTGGTAATCAATTATGTGAAGGTGATTGTATAAAGTCGATATACATTCCCCTCAAAACACTACAAAAAGTAGTTTTCCTTATTTGTTTCATTAATGATACCATTATTCACAAAAAAGTTGTTATTAAATTTCAAAGCGTCGCTTATAATCAGCATTTGCTACAAGCAAACAATATTTATAACTCAAAAGCAAAAGGGTAATGCTTTGCTAAAGAAAAAGAAAGGGATAATGCTTTGTTAAAGTTCTCATACAGTTGGAGTATTTGGTATGCGTATGAATTGCATCTCCTGCCTTTTATTTCCACAACAAATAACCAATTAACAATGGTACTTCAAGTATGAGAAAATGGAGAATCTTTAGTTATGCAAAATTTAACTTTACATTAGTACAGTTATGTAAGTCATACTCGATCGCTCACGGTAGATTACCTATAGAAAGGATCATGAGAAAGGCGATCAGAATGCTACTCAAATCCATTTACGATCTCGAAGCCACATCGCACTTCCGCCGGGTCGAGGCTCCCACCGACTCTAAAACGGAATGGAAGACTTGAATTTGGTTCAATAAAGGTAAAAAATCAAATGAACAAATAACAACCATCCAATTTTTATTTTTTTAATCAAAAGTATGTGAAACTAACTTTCACCCTCATTTTTAGAATTTTGAATATCTCACTAAGTCACAAACTGTTGATCGTGAAACGAAACTTAATCATACAATCACGACAAGTATAAAATAATCTTTCATTTTATATCCTACAATCGTTTAGCGGTTACGGTTTAAGGTTATTAATATCGATATTTACATAAAAATTATAAACGAATAATCTAACCGATATAATAAAGCACAAAATAAATTTGCTTGCCAAAATATTCTATTTCAATTTTGTTTACTCTCTAATTATTATAGTGTTAGGTTGAATGATTTGTTAAAAGAACAACGGATTCATTTTTGGTGTGATATATATCGTTATAATTTTTACGTCAAGTTCGCCCCCCATTAACTTATAATTCTGGCTAATATAATGGGTAAAATAATGATTTGAGTTTTTTGTTTTAATCAACTTGCTTTTTGTTACCAGAACTTTAAAAATATTCATAGATCAAAAATATCTTTGTGGTTTTAAATACACACATTAGAAATTTCATAAAACCTATATAGTTTGTTTACACCAATACTTCTTTGAGAAGACTCAAAGAACCCGTGTATAGGTTTAATATGTACCTCAAGAAATTCAAGTAAATTTTTGCTCCTTTACAATTGTGACTTTGGTTAAAACAAAATCTTTTACTCACTATGACAGTCAGAGTGTTTGTGAAGTAACATGAACAAACACGTTGTATTATTTTCATTGATTAATTCTTTATTAGATTGAATCAAAAGAATTACAAAGTATGTTGTGAAATACACACTTAATTTTAATTTTAAATATATACAATTTCCAGAAAATTGTATTGTTCACATTCTTGTCTTTTTCTGCAACTTTACACTAATAATGCATGAGATTTTATGCCGTTGCAAAACAGGTTCCCGAGTACTAATGATGTAACATATGTCAATTCTTGGGGACCAAAAATGTAACAACTATTTTTTTTTTCTTTCTCAAACATTGTAACCAAACAGTCCTTGAGGTGTAACTTTTGTTGCAACATTGGTCCTAAAGGGCTAAAGATTAAAAAAAATAGTTCTTAGGGACCATACGTGTAATCTAAATTTACACAAACGCCCTTCAAACTAACTTTCATTGCAAAAATCATTCCTATATGAGTTACACAAATAGTCCTTTTCGCTTAACGGTCGTTACAAAATCCATCCCTAAAGACCAACCATGTAATAGAAATCTACATAAATGGTATTTATAGTTTAACTGATTTTACAAAAATCACCCATAAACCTTTATTTTTCATAGAAATAAACATTTACCTAAATATTCCTTACGTTTTAGCCCGAATTATGTAATTTGTCTCCGAGTACTACCTTTGCAACAGAAATTAACATACATTGTTTCTGACATTTAAAAAATCTACAGGACGTTTAATATTTAGAAATTATTTGTCTCTGTTTAAAACATGTTATGAGTAATAACTTAAAACCGATTAATATGAGATTTTACACGTATAATTTCGAAGTAAAATCCTACGTAACACAGCGGAGCGCAGGTAGAAAATCCTCGTTGAAATATCAATTTGTTGCTTTCTAATCAGACAAACTTTAACAAAGGTTGAAGTTTGCAAGTGAAATCTTGACCCTATGATAAGTTTTTCCAGTTCAAGTTAAGAGTAAATGCTACTTAAACGTATCAATAAATTGTAAGAGTTACTAAGAGATGTCTTTACTTCAGCTAACCTTCTCTTTATATGGGCTAACATGCAAGCATGTCAAGTGAGTTCCTTTTGACATGTGAAGCATTTAATGGACAAATACATCTTTCATCTAATGCTTCTATTCTTGGGAAGAACCAAATCAAACTTTCGTGAACAATGTTGACAACTTCACCAACTTGTATTTGTATTTGTTTCTACTTTTCCATTGTACATATCCCGCTCATTTGATCTATTGAAAAAGTCCCGCCTAAGTTTTAAAGATATTTTGAGTTATACTCATGGTTTAGTCAGAGAGCTGATAAGATCATCAAGCAAATTTCAAACCCTGATGATCTCTTTGTCTTCAGCTTTTGGTTCCCATACTCACTAACCTGACAACACATCTTGTAGTGAGTGTATTTTCAAGAAGTCTTTGATTCCTTGAAGTTGTATTTGTTAGAACCTTGCTGAAGTTGCTAATTGATTTCATTATCATCGAGTTTTTGATACTTAGTTTACTTTATGATGAATTTAGTCACGCATCATTAGGCACACATAAATTATATGTCAATCGAATCGCCCAACATAGACTATATGCATGATTGATGATACAGGAATCATAGACTTAAATGGATCCAAACACTCAGAAACTGTATACACAAGTCTCCAAAGCAACCACACAAGATGAGACTTATGATGAATCGAGCATGTCAAGATGTTATGCAATGTAGTTATTGTATAGCTTGTATATAGTTAACTAGTTAAGCATAGTATGTAGTAGTATATATAGAGTTAGACTTGTCTTAGTTCAGAACAAATTCATAATGCTTTAATGCAATTCAATTCATTTTCACACACAATATATTTTCTCTCATTTCTTTATATGGTATCGAGCCTCTACCACCACAAACTGTGGTAGATAATCGCTCCGATGAATGTAATGTAATTTTCCGCCACAATAATCGATTTCTCCACCATAAACCACCGCAACAAACTTTCCCGCCAAAATTTTTTCAACCATAACCACCACAAATTACCGTAATTCATCACAATCATCATCTATCAATCCATCAATCTGCATCATAATCATCACAAATCACTCAAACACATCACAAAATCATCATACACCATAATCAATCAACACATCTATCGCTCATCTTCTTCATAATCAATCGCTAATCAATCATGCCCGAATCGTAATCAAGTTCACTCAATCGAACAACACAATCACTTAATGATATCTCATCACCACTTCATCCATTGTACTTTCATCCCAATGATCATCCTGGCATGATACTCATATCAAGAAAACTCACAGGATCAGAAAACTATGGTACTTGGAAAAGATCCATGCTAATTGCTCTTAGTGCTAAGAATAAGGTGAAACTGATTAATGGTGAATATGAAGAACCCCCTACATCATCAGAACTGAGAGTACATTGGGAGAGGGCTAATGACATGCTAATATCATGGATTCTCAACACAATTTCTGAACAGATTGGTAATAATCTCACATTCATCAATTCTGCACATGCTCTTTGGAATGAACTTTTTGATCACTACTCACAACTTGATGGACATAGGATTTATCAACTTGCAAATGAAATTGTTGATCTCAAACAATCAAACAGTTCCATTGAAGTGTACTATCAGAAGCTAAAAGGTCTTTGGGACGAAATTGATGCAATTGAAGCACCTTATGCATGCACCTGTAAGTGTATTTGTGAAAATGGGAAGGAAAATGGTGAAAGAGAGCAGAGGAAAAGGCTAATCCAGTTTCTCATGGGCTTGGATGACAGCTATACTAACATCAGAGGTCAGATCTTGTTGATGCAACCAATGCCTCTTGTTTCTAAAGCCTACAGCATGCTCAGACAAGAAGAAAAACAAAGGGACACACCCAAATCAACCATTACTATCCCTACTGCATTGAACACATACAGAACCTATCCTAATCAATCTACACAATCAAGAAACACCACATCATCAACTTCCAACCAAACTGACAGAAGAAACAATTTCAAGAAAGGGGTGTTTTGTGCCTATTGCAAGAAAGAGGGACACTCAAAGGAAGAATGTTTCAAGTTGCTTGGCTACCCTCCTGGTCACCCTCTACACAACAAGTATATTACACCATCCCAAAGAACATCACAAGGGGCT
This sequence comes from Chrysanthemum lavandulifolium, assembly GCA_022545495.1. Lineage (NCBI taxonomy): Eukaryota > Viridiplantae > Streptophyta > Magnoliopsida > Asterales > Asteraceae > Chrysanthemum > Chrysanthemum lavandulifolium. Next base: position 24,857,009 of record CM040239.1, read on the forward strand.
AGAAACACAAGGTCTGTTCACATGGTCTCACATGATCCACTACCACAAATGGAATGCCCACAGGATCAATCAGCACCCTCCACTTCCACCAGCTCAGATGATCTTGTCAGTGCAAGGATGGATCAGCTGCAAAATCAGCTTAATCAAGTGTTACTCATGATGCGTAATAACATATCAAACACTCGATTGCTCTACAACACCACCTATGGGTGTATACTCTCCTTCAAACACACTATTCATATTCCTTCCAAGCTCACCGGTGTGCATTCATTCAAAACTATTGCTAGTATTCATTCATTTATTGCTTCAAATGTCACCACACACACTCCATATCCGGATCATCGACAAGTGGTGCCACGTGATCACATCGCATCTCCCTTGCACTTATGCACAACACTATCACTCTTACCACACCAATTATTGTCTCACTACCAAATGGTCACACCACTAAGGTATACATCATCGGATCCGTCAAACTCACCCATCCTCACCATTCACAATGTACTCTACATCCCAACATTCACCTATAACCTTATATCCATCATCGGTTGCTTTACAAAACCTTATTCTCACCACTTTCACACATAACAAGTTTACCTTCAGACCATAATGGGAACACAACTCAAGGAACACTTCATGGTAGACTTTACCTTCTCAACTCTACTTCAGCTCCAACAACATCACATTCTGTTTTCTCAAGCTCAAGCAAATCCCACTTATGGCATGCAAGACTAGGCCATACCCCACTTTCTACCATCAAGCAAATTTCAAATTTCTCTTTTCATGTATCATGTAATTCAGAAACAAAATGTACCATTTGTCCCTTAGCTAAACAACACATTTTACCCTTTTCTGTTAGTGACTCACATGCAAAATCAAAGTTTGATCTTATTCACATGGATGTTTGGGGTCCTTACAGACATTGTACTATCAATAAATGTACATATTTTCTCACAATTGTTGATGATCACTCCAGAGCCACTTGGACTTATCTCTTACCAAATAAACACCATGTTCTGTCTACCTTCAAAGTCTTTTATCAGTCCATATTAAATCAATTTCAAACATCTATCAAAGTCATCAGAAGTGACAATGGCACAGAATTCTTAAACTCCTCATTTCTTGAATTCACTCAATCAAAAGGCATCACACATCAAACATCATGCCCATATACACCTCAACAGAATTCTAGAGTTGAAAGAAAACACAGACATTTACTAGAAATGGCAAGAGCTATCCACTTTCAAGCTAATTTTCCAAAACACATGTGGGGTTATAGTCTTTTAGCATCTACTTACATCATCAACAGGCTCCTAACTAAAGTACTCAATAACCAAAGTCCATATGAAATCCTCTACACCAAACCACCACCACTAGATCACCTGAGAATTATTGGATGTCTAGCTCATGCTTACCATTACACCTCAGACAAATTCAATCCTAAATCCATCCCCACTATTCTCATTGGATACCCTCAAAATCAAAAAGGTTACCTCCTCTATGATCTCAACACCCACAAAGTCATCACAAGTAGAAATGTCCTCTTTGATGAGACTAAATTCCCCTTCCACACCACACCAAAACCTACCAGTACCTCATCCACTCCATCTACAACAGACACATCCTACACTCCTATAATACCATCACCATTCTTCACTTCAACACCTCCTATCTCACCCTTATCACCCACAACTCCACCTCACCAATCTCTCGCACCAACAGCTCTCTCCTACACCTCTTTCAACCACCTCAACACCATTACCAACCTCTACACCATCAACCTTTACATCAACAACAACCACCAACAACCACACCACCATCATCTAACTCAACTCACAATCCATCAACAATCACACCACCAGACTCTGAACCACCACCCATGGTCACAGATCCAGTGCCACCACCTCCTCCATCTACCCAGTCCATTCCCATTAGAACTTCCACAAGACATAAACAAGTCCCTACTAAACTTCAAGATTACCACTGTCAACTTCCAAAATCCAACATTCATCACTTCACTACATCCAAATATCACTACTCTCATTATTTAAGCTACTCTAACCTCAAATCCCATTCTCTACACCTCATACTTTCCATTGACAAAACCACTGAACCAACCACTTTTTTACAAGCATCTAAACAACCAAAATGGGTTGAAGCAATGAATAAAGAAATACTAGCATTAGAAGAGAATGACACTTGGGAACTCACACAACTGCCTTAAGGAAAATCAGCAATTGGAAGTAAATGGGTATTCAAAATCAAACTCAAAGCTGATGGGACCATAAAGAGATATAAGGCCAGACTTGTGGCAAAGGGTTATCACCAGAAGGAAGGAGTTGACTACCATGAAACCTTTGCTCCAGCTTGCTAAAATGTCAATTGTCGAACACTTCTCCATTGCATCAACAACACCGGATCATTGAACAACTAGATGTCAACAATGCATTTCTACATGGTGATCTACATGAAGAAGTATACATGCATGTTCCACAAGGCTACAATCAGACACTCCCACCTAACACACCGCAAACTCAAGAAGTCTCTATGGTTTGAAACAGCTAACAGCAATGGTTTGAAAAGCTCACAACCTTTCTCATTTCTCTTGGTTTCACTCGAGCTATGTGGATACTTCATTGTTCACTCTTAAAAGGATGGTCATTTCACATCTCTTAGTCTATGTAGATGATATTCTCATAGTCGGCAGCAATTCTCACATCATTCAAACAACAAACGAAACTCAATGACAAATTCAAAGATCAAAGATTTGGGCCCACTACACTATTACTTAGGCATTGAGTTCTTAAGAAATGACAAGGATTAGCCATTTGTTACCCACTCTTCAACCAACCCATAAACCTATCCAAACATGTCCCTCCACCTCTACATGTGAACAAAAGCATTAATTGCTCTCAAACCGCCCTAAGTCATTATATGACTTTTGGCGCCAAAAGTAACTTAAACGGCTAGGATGATTTCGCTATCCAATGGACATGAATTAAAGTGGATTTGATTGAATGCTAGTGGAACCCAAATAACTATAAAAGAAAAGAGAAGGAAGAGAAGAACACTACTTCGCTAATCTAGCCTTAGTCGTAGTGTAAACACCTTTGGATTAGCCATTGGTCACGAGTGTAATTTTAAAATACTTTCTTTAAATTACTTGTCATTTATCGCTTTAATGTTGTAGTGTAATGAAACTTTATTTCCGGTTTAATTTTAAGTATCAATTCGGTTCAAGTTCTCGCTTAAATTCCTTTAAATTTCATGTTCTTTAAATTCTTGTTAAGTAGTTGTTTAAAGGACTCAATAAGCTCACATAAGCTCGACAAAGCTTTAAAGCTTTTAGAGACCTTAAAACAAGTTTAGTATTTAAAATTCGAAAATAATAAAAATCAAGAAAACAATGAAAATCCAAAATAATGAAGTGATCTTGGTGAAACTGCATGGAGCAAGGTTAATTGTGGATTGCCTTTGGTTTAGAAGCTTTGTGAAAGCCTTAGGATGTGTTCTGTGGCCATGGTTCTCATTTTCAAGCAGGATTCACTTGTAAGCTCATTTTACCTATTTTGCATTTAACTATTTTAGTCTTTTATATGCTTTAATTTTCAAGTTTTTATGTTTCTTTGTTGTTTATTAGTCATAATATGTCTTAATATTAGGTTGTTATGTTTTGGATTGGATTGTGTTTTGATTTGGCATCTTGACTGTCAATATGCTAGTTTTTGAGAATTCTAGGTTTGAACATTTGTGACTACTTGTTTATGCTGAAAAAGGGTCTGATTTGATACATTGTGACCCCTGGATTTGATGAAATTGGTTTACATAGTCTTATGTTTTGAAAACCTCAAAACAGTCCATTTTAAGGGTTGTTTGGATTTAATAATGAAACTGTGAAAATGGTTGTTAATGGTGTTGTTCTTGTTTGACTTACACTATATGGAACTTATTTGACTCAGTGAAATACTAACCAAAGGGTTTAGCATGGTAGAAAGTCAATTTGACACTGACTATCTCATTATGAGAACTTTGAGGTTGTTAGATCTAATAACTCGCATATCTGCTTAATTATTGTTTATCTTTGTTTATTTTATGTTTATGCTGCTTAATATTCCATATTTTAGAGTTTTAATGTTTTGTTGCTTGTCTTCATTAGTTAATTTTGTTAATTTTAGTTTCAATGTTTAAGTGCTTTTTCTTCTGCTTATTTTAGCTTGTTTGTGCTCAGGCACGCTTTTATGTGTTTCAAAGTAATTATTTCACGATCTCTTGTAGCTATGTGTTATGTTTATGTTTTATTTTTCGGTTTGTAGCTTAAATTAGATAGCTTTTTCACCCCTAATTTTGTTCCAATAAACTCCTTCCATCAAGCAAACAGTGGAGGTAGAGTGATTCTCCTAAGCTCATGAAAAGTTCCTCATTGACCTCGAGCTTGTGATCTTTGGCTTCATGTGAGGCTAACCAATCATACTCAGCGTTTCAGTGTTTGTTGAGCTCTCATGAGTTCATTTGAGAAGTTAATTTAGAGCTTGTAGTTTGCCCACTCATAACAGATCACTGAGAACTCAGTGAACTTACACCATTACCTACAGCTCTACAGCACACAACTTCAGCAGAATTCACTCAATTTCTGCTGAAGGCTTGTTTATACTTGTTCATATTACTTGTGCACCATTTCAGTCCATTTTCTTGTTTATATTTATCCATTGGACTTGGATATATCTTATTTTACCCTTTGATTCCTGTTTATAGTTTTTTTTCAAGCTTATTTCAAGTTTATGGCTTGACTGTCTTAACTGAATAAGTTTATAAGCCTTGCAATTTGCTTAATTCTAGGTTTGTTTAGTTTTGTTTTCATTAACCTTGTGTATAATCGACATAATAAGTTTCAGCTTTCTTTATTCATTTATTATTTATAATAAATCAATAATAGTTTTAGTAATTAATAATAGCAAATAATCTTAGTAAATCATGAAGTGCGAATTCAACTTCAGCAGAATCATAACGACGCTTGTATAGTTTTTACATTTTAGGTTTCGATTGCACGCTTTTAACGACATAGCCGTGATGAGCTATCACTATTCACATTTCTAGTGTTAGTCAATCGATTCCTGCTTTTGTACATTCTTTATCATTTCAAGACACACGTCGTTGTATTCGTGATATCACTCACCAGACATAAACGATCCAAGAATATTTTAATCCTTGGTAAACAACCATTTTTCTCCCGGCCGTCGCCCTTTATCATCTCGTTACGGTTGACCGCTCAAAAGCGGTTGGCTAGTGTGACGGAGAAATAAAGAAGGTAGTTCGGGAGGAATCAAATTTTGCGCGCCACGGGAGGTGTGTCATGATAACGACTTGTGTTTTATATCTATCCCTTGTATTATATATATATAATATCATCCTAAAACAATATAAAATACAAAAACATTTTTCCTATTTGCACAACTTGCCCGCTTTGATAAGTCCCCGCCATAACATTTGGTTGTTGGTCGTTTACGCTGGTCGAGCTTCGTCGCACCTGATTCCTTTCGAGGCGGTTGTAAGGAATTTTCTCTTTTGTACATATATATATAAAACTTAAAGATAAAATACAAAAATATTTTCCATTTCTTTTTATAAAATCAAAAAATCAAAAATATTCTTCTCGCCTTTTCTCGAGTTTCTTTCTAAGATTCTTAGACTCATCTTAGTGATGATATTTCATAATTTCGCGAGTGGCAATCCCACTCCAATTTCTCACCCATTCTTTGAGTGGCAATCCCACTCAACTTCCCCATGAACCAATTTAATTCGGGGTCAAGTCAAGCTAGTGACTTGGTTATCAAAAACAAGCCACACTATATGGGTTTTCACCCATATTTCGCCTTCTTTCTCTGTTCTACCACCTAGTGGGGGTAATAACCCACCGTTATATATATATATAAAAAAAAAAAAAACTTTGAAAATTGTAAATATTGAAAAGAGAATAATTGTTGTGTTTCTACACTTAGCTAGTAATGTTATCTTTTACGTTTCTAAGTTTCAGATAATGGTGACTTTGAATATTGAGGACAATATTCATTTCTAAGTGGGGGAAATTCGCTAATTTGATCATAAATGTGCCCTTTAGTCCCTTTTTCCCCAAAATGGCCAAATTAAAAAAAATTTAGTGGAAGTACTATGTACTAAACACAACAAATGGTAATCATCCACCATGTCTAACACACATAAGGATTGGCTAATCCAGAGCAAACGGCTCTTGGTAAAGATTTCAAACCGCTTATATGGCTTGCATTTGCCCAAAATTGTATGGTTCTCAACTCACCATATCCTAAAAAGTGAAGAGTTGGCTAGCCCGCAAGGTTATGGCTTGTGGTAAAGGCAATGGAAAATCCATAATTGGTATTCATTTCACCAAAGATAATTCGATAATTTATCTAAGAGTTGGCTAGTCCGTATGGTACGGCTCGTAAAGACAAATCAAACCGTTCTGACTTATGATTTGCTCAAAATCATTTGGTTATCATTTGTACCAAGGTTCTTACTTGAACTCGAAACATTTTGGCTACTCCGTAGTGATGGCTTTTGGTAAAGAGTTTTTAAAATCCATTAAAACTTCATAAATATTGCTAGGGACTAGCAATAGTTTAGTGGAGGATTTGATATGTGTCTAAAAACACATATATTTTACATTGTTTAAACCCACAAAAAATGTACCAAAACACACAAATGACTTTATAAATGTTACAAATATCATGAAAATGTATTTTATGTGAATCAGTACAAAAGAGTTGAAACAGTTTGATTCTCACGATAATGATGGTTTCTGAAGCCTATTGTGATTCAATGAATCAATGGTTTCACCAAGATATAGTGTACTGATAGTTTCTTAAGGCATACGTTTCAAGCAGATACTTCCACTAAAATATCGGTCCCTAAATAATATCCGTCAAAACCACCTCCACCTTGCCTCGGTTTTTGCCACTTGCTACCACCTTTTTCTTTACCACCTTCCCACCTCACAATCCCCTGTTTTTGTTAACCACTCTTCAACCAGCCCATAAACCTATCCAAACATGTCCCCTCCACCTCTACATGTGAACAAAAAGCATTAATTGCTCTCAAACTGCCCCAAGCTGCTTATATGACTTTTGGCGCCAAAAGTAACTTAAACGGCTAGGATGATTTCTGCTTATCCAATGGACATGAATTAAAGTGGGATTTGATTGGAATGCTAGTGGGAACCCAAATAACTATAAAAGAAAAGAGAAGGAAGAGAAGAACACTACTTCGGCTAATCTAGCCTTAGTCGTGTAGTGTAAACACCTTTGGATTAGCCATTGGTCACGTAGTGTAATTTTAAAATACTTTCTTTAAATTACTTGTCATTTATCGCTTTAATGTTGTAGTGTAATGAAACTTTATTTCCGCTTAATTTTAAGTATCAATTCGGTTTCAAGTTCTTGCTTAAATTCCTTTAAATTTCATGTTCTTTAAATTTTGTTAAGTAGTTGTTTAAAGGACTCAATAAGCTCACATAAGCTCCCGACAAAGCTTTAAAGCTTTTAGAGACCTTAAAACAAGTTTAGTATTTAAAATTCGTAAAATAATAAAAATCAAGAAAACAATGAAAATCCAAAATAATGAAGTGATCTTGGTGAAACCGCATGGAGCAAGGTTAATTGTGGATTGCTTTGGTTTAGAAGCTTTGTGGAAAGCCTTAGGATGTGTTCTGGCCATGGTTCTCATTTTCAGCAGGATTCACTTGTAAGCTCATTTTTACCTATTTTTGCATTTAACTATTTTAGTCTTTTATATGCTTTAATTTTCAAGTTTTTATGTTTCTTTGTTGTTTATTAGTCATAATATGTCTTAATATTAGGTTGTTATGTTTTGGATTGGATTGTGTTTTGATTTGGCATCTTGACTGTCAATATGCTAGTTTTTGAGAATTCTAGGTTTGAACATTTGTGACTACTTGTTTATCTTTGAAAAGGGTCCGATTTGATACATTGTGACCTCGGATTTGATGAAATTGGTTTACATAGTCTTATGTTTTGAAAACCTCAAAACAGTCCATTTTAAGGGTTGTTTGGATTTAATAATGAAACCGTGAAAATGGTTGTTAATGGTGTTGTTCTTGTTCGACTTACACTATATGGAACTTATTTGACTCGTTGAAATACTAACCAAAGGGTTTAGCATGGTAGAAAGTCAATTTGACACTGACTATCTCATTATGAGAACTTTGAGGTTGTTAGATCTAATAATCCCGCATATCTGCTTAATTATTGTTTATCTTTGTTTATTTTATGTTTATGCCGCTTAATATTCCATATTTTAGAGTTTTAATGTTTTGTTGCTTGTCTTCATTAGTTAATTTTGTTAATTTTAGTTTCAATGTTTAAGTGCTTTTTCTTCTGCTTATTTTAGCTTGTTTGTGCCCGTGCACGCTTTTATGTGTTTCAGTAATTATTTCACGATCTCTGTAGCTTATGTGTTATGTTTATGTTTTATTTTTCATTTGTAGCTTAAATTAGATAGCTTTTTCACCCCTAATTTTGTTCCAATTAAACTCCTTCCATCAAGCAAACAATGGAGGTAGAGTGATTCTCCTAAGCTCATGAAAAGTTCCTCATTGACCTCGAGCTTGTGATCTTTGGCTTCATGTGAGGCTAACCAATCATACTCAAGCTTTCAAAGTGTTTGTTGAGCTCTCATGAGTTCATTTGAGAAGTTAATTTAGAGCTTGTAGTTTGCCCACTCATACCGATCACCGAGAACTCGGTGAACTTACACCATTACCTCTGACTTGAAGACACAACTTCAGCAGAATTCACTCAATTTCTGGTGAAGGCTTGTTTATACTTGTTCATATTACTTGTGCACCATTTCAGTCCATTTTCTTGTTTATATTTATCCATTGGACTAGGATATATCTTATTTTACCCTTTGATTCCTGTTTATAGTGTTTTTTTCAAGCTTATTTCAAGTTTATGGCTTGACTGTCTTAACTGAATAAGCCATAAGCCTTGCAATTTGCTTAATTCTAGGTTTGTTTAGTTTTGTTTTCATTAACCTTGTGTATAATCAAGACATAATAAGTTTCGCTTTTCTTTATTCATTTATTATTTATAATAAATCAATAATAGTTTTAGTAATTAATAATAGCAAATAATTTAGTAAATCTCAAGTGTGAATTCAACTTCAGCAGAATCATAACGACGCTTGTATAGTTTTACATTTTAGGTTTCGATTGCACGCTTTTAACGACATAGCCGTGATGAGCTATCACTATTCACATTTCTAGTGTTAGTCAATCGATTCCTGCTTTTGTACATTCTTTATCATTTCAAGACACACAATCGTTGTATTCGGATATCACGCCTCACCAGACATAAACGATCCAAGAATATTTTAATCCTTGGTAAACAACCATTTTTTCTCCGGCCGCCGCCTTTATCATCTCGTTACGGTTGACCGCTCAAAAGCGGTTAGCTAGTGCGACGAGAAATAAAAGAAGGTAGTTCGGGAGGAATCAATTAGCTATGACCCAGAGGAAGTATGCACTTGAACTGATCACTCATGCTGGCTTATTGGACACAAAACCTTCTGCAACACCCTTAGATCCAAACAAAAGGTTAACAAAGGATGCTGGTGATCTATTACCTGATCCATCTCTTTACAGGACCTTAGTTGGTAAACTACTCTATTTAACCATTACTAGACCTGATCTTGCTTTCTCTGCACAAGCTCTTAGCCAATTTCTACAGGAACCTAGAACCACTCACATGAAAGCATTAATTAAGGTTCTCAGATATGTTAAATTATCTCTTACTCAAGGTCTCTACTTCCCACACACAACACCGTCCTTTTAGCTTATTGCGACAGTTGATTCGATGCTTGTCCTTTCACAAGAAGATCACCACTGGAAATGGTATTTTTCGGGTTCTAGTCTTATTTCATGGATGTCAAAGAAACAAATTGTGGTTTCAAGGTCTTCTCATCAAGTAGTATGTGGCTCTAGCAGATACTACTTGTGAAATTACTTGGTTAACATGTCCGCTCAAGGAATTTCAAGTCCCAAGCCTAACTCCAAGACTATCATGTGTGATAATGCTTCACCATAGCCTTAGCATCTAATCCAAAGACATCATGCTAGGATTAAACATATTGAGCTTGATTGTCATTTTGTTAGAGACAAGATAAAGGCTGGTCAAATCTCTCCTAAATTCATCTCACAAAACACCAAGTTGTCGACATACTTACAAAAGGCCTCAGCAGACCTCTACAATATATTGCTTATCTAGTTAGGCATGTGTAATCCTTACACAATGCCAACTCATGGTGGGGTGATGATACAGGACTTATATCAGATCCAAACACTCAAAGAACTCATACACAAGTCTCCAAAGCAACCACACAAGATGAGGCTTATGATGAATCGAGCATGTCAAGATGTTATGCAATGTAGATATTTGCGACTTGTATATAGTTGACTAGATAAGCATAGTATGTAGCAAGATATATGAGTTAGACTTGATCTCATTCTCGTAACAAATTCATAACTACTCAATACAATTCAATTCATTTTCACACACGTTATGTTTTCTCTCATTTCTTTATAATCATTGTTAGAGCAATGGGTGTAGTAGTAAGGAAAACCTCATTTAGGTCTTATGGGTGTCACATCATCGTCCCATTTGGGGTAGTTTCTCAAAACCTCCCACACGTGAACATATTGGAAGCTTCTCCCACCAAAGCGTTGTTCAAAATGATCTTTGCATTCTCGAGATGATCATCGCATTTTCCCGCCAGACGCAAATGTTTCTAAATAGCGTTGAATTTTGACATTCATCGTTAAGTCTTGTCCATTTACCCGTGACCATATTTTTGGTACGATTGTCACCGCCGACCGACCGAGGAACAACAACTACTTCTTCGTGATGAAGAAGTATTGAGAGAAATGGAAGAAACGAAGCACGAGAGAAGCGCGTCGTGGGAGCAGGAAGCGAGGAAGGTAATCGCAAGAACAACTTGCTTGACATCTTGTACAACGAGTGGGAAGAGAGCACGATTGCAGAGGTATTCTCCTTTGACGAGGTTATAACACGTACTTTTCATTGTAATTTGTATTTTCATTTTCATTTCGTATCGTAGTTTGTATTAATCTGTAATTTGTATTTTCAATTCAATGCTTAATGTATTTTCACTTCCGTATCAAAATAAGTATCCATTCATTTAACTTAAAATAAACATTGCAATAGTAGTTTTGGCGAGTGAATGGCGAGTTTGATCGAATGGTGGCGAGGGTGGCGGCAAGCCATCTCACCATGGCGGTGGTGAGTTGCTCACGCTAATTGCTTTTAACAACAAACTTTTCACAAAATCGTTAACATTAAGATATAGTTAGAAATCAACTCTGCTTTTCACTAAAATGACCAATAGATAGAAAGAGTTGATCATATCCGTGAGTGTGATTAATGACTATGTATGATTTTCTTTAAACATTGTATATTGATTTAACATAAATTTCGATTATTAATTATTAATTAACAATAAGTTTAAAAGCTTATACCTTGTTATTTTCTAAGGCTACGTTTCTTTTCTTATTCTAGATTCAGAGCCTTATATATATATGTGGGTCTCAATGTAGGTCCATGTCTGTTAATAGCTTTATATGGGAAAGCCTTCTAAAGGTTTTGTAATATAGACATTTTGTGTATACCCCAACAAAAAAAAAACATTAATATATTTGAGCGGCTCCACTCACGTTACCACACAGACATCTCAAAAGTAAAAAGAAACGGCCCCCAAGAGTCTTTCATAAAATGGACCCAATTAGAAAAACAGATTTAATAGTCCAACTATTTTCCAAAAAGAGCCAAGCCCAAATTTAAAAGAAAAAACGAAAATCAGTGGCTGATAGCTATATTTAAACATTTGCTGACGTGGCACTTTCTCAGCAACATTTCATGGTACTATTTCATACTTTCACCATTTCATGATTAGTCAGTAACACAACCATCATGAATTCAATATCAACTGTACCTAATCATGTTTGGCCATACAGTAACCTGAGACCGTACGTACATCGTCGCCGGTTGACCGTAAGACGGAACAGAATTACAGCAGTGAGTGAAGCTTCTGAAGTTGTTTTTGCTCCGGGTGATCCAGAGATTACGTGGCAGATTGTGGTTGGAACTATAGGTAAGTTTTGTTAATGCTGACATGCATGTTTAAGGTTATTCGTGGGCTTACGAGCTTATTTGATTTCGGCTTATATTTCGTAAAGCTTGTATTAACGGATAAGACCATAAGTCTCAAAACAAGCCAAATAATATTTAGACTTATGAAATATAAACCGAAATCAAATAAGCTCGTAAGCCCACGAATAGCCTTAAACAAGGTGTTATTCTTACCTTATCAGCTTAGGTACATCTTGAAAAGCTCGTAAGCTCGCTTTTTTTGCTTATCAAGTTAAGCTTATGATCTTAGACATAAGCTCATAAGGAAAAAAGAAAGTGGACTTATGAGCTTTTCAAATTTTACGTAAGCTAGTATGCCCACTTAATAAGACAAGACAAACACCACCTAATTTAGTTTATTTGAGTTTGATTTTTCTTTTTTTTTTTTTTTTTTTTTTATTTTTTTTTAATTTGTGGTTGGTTTTTGATATTTGTAGCTGGAGTTACGCCGTTTGTGGTTGCTGGAATCGAATTTAGCAAGAGAATTGTAAGTTCATTATGTGATTATTAAGTTTGGTACCACAAGGTGTGTAAATGAGTTATGAGCCAAGTTTGAGCTTGACTTGTAGGCCGTTTAAATAAACGAGCTAGACATTGAGCTTCTGAGCTCCATACATATAGCTCGATTAGGCTCACCAGCCTAAATAATTTTTATTTTCTTTAGTATATAAAATAAGTTAAGTATGTCTCTATGTATTATATGGTTAACTAAGAGGTACCAATTATTGAGATAGCATAGTCATTTTGAAAATGCCAAAAGTAATTAGGCTTGAAACTCGACCCGGCTTGTCTACAACATGAAATTTAGGGGGTGTTCGGGTAAGCTGATTTGAGCAGTTTGACAGCTTATTGAATTTTTAGGAAAGATATTAAGGTCAGTTAAGGTCTTTGGGTAAAGCTTATTATCATGGGGTTATATCTATTTTGGGGAAAGAATGAGCTATCAAGCATAGCCTTAGATTAGATATAAGCATACCCAAACACTCCCTTAGATATGAGCAATTCAAGAGAGTGTTTCAGAATATTGATTAAATGTCTATTACAGATAAGTGGTTTGAGTTAGGCTAGCATACGTGTGGCTTGTTTAATTTTGAAGTAGATGAGCTAATTTAAGCAACCTCAGACACCCCGTAACTATGGTTATTGGATTATTGGAGAGTTAGTGTGTAACAAGTTCTGAATAATCAGTTTGATAGTTGCTTGATCATTTTACCCTTTAAAGTCCATGAATAAGAATAAGTGAATAACCATTGCCAAAATTGAATCCAAATAAGATATTTGGATTGTATTATATCAAAAAGCATTAACAAGTTTAATAAGCAATCCCATACACCCCTTAATCTTGGATATGAACTTATAAAATTTATCCATGGCAGGTGGCTCAGAAGAAATGCACTGAGTGTGGCGGTTCGGGCCTTGTTCTGATTGAAAAGGAGTATATACGCTGCCCTAATTGTGGTAAGAACAAGACTGATTAGTGAATTAATAAGGGGCGTTTTGCATTTTCAACTCATACATAGTCAGTGAGCTGCCGCTGATTGTGATTATCAGAGCTTTAAGTAGCTGCAACATGTCTGCATTTTGTTATAGCTATTTATATGATTTTGATAATTATATCACAGAATCAGTTTTATAAAGCAATACAAAACACCCATATAGAACATTTGGATTCCATGATAGCTAATATTGTAGTATCTTGTCGATTTTGTAGGTGGATTTCTACCATGGCAATCTTGGCAAAGATTCTTTTCTGGTTAAATTCTTCCGAATTTTAGTCAAGATCTCAACCTCAAACACATTGTATGTTCTTAATATGATACCGTATGTAAATCTCAAGTTATCGATGTCAATATGCTGTATAAAATATGTTTGCTTATCTGCTTTTATGCGTTGCTAAAATTCGTTGCATAGGCGGATGAAATCTAGCAATTTTCACAAGCCTGGATTTATTGGAGTGATTGTATCGAGATGCCAATATGCTTTTCAGTTGTCCCATTTTAACTTTTTAACCACTGTACTTTCTTTAACTCGAGTTACTAAAAGGTGGCTTTGTGACCCGTTTGGGTCATTTTTTACCTAGTTTTTCTTATAAGACTTAGCCTTACTTAAAAATCTAACATTTTTACTCAAAAAGGTCATTAGTGCGTGTCTGATTTGTTAAGGGCATTTTGGCTAGAAAATGGCTCAAACATGACACAAAGCCGTCTTTTAATCGTAGAGATGTACAAATAAAAAGTATAATAATACAAAACAAACGAATGCAAAAGAGCATTCACATTTTATTCTGAAAAAAAAAAAAAAAAAAAAAAAATTGTTAAAGTGTTTGAAGTTCTTATACAAATGGTCAGCATGTGTATTTGCAGTCTAAAACTATAACAAAGCAAGGCAATACACCACTCGGGTTTTTTTTACAAACAGTTGGTTAATTCTATTCAGTTCAGGTTAATTCTGTGGATTTGTTTCAGGTAGATGTTATTGATTTTGCGATCTGCTATGTGTGAACCAAATTTAGTCCAGTTTAATTCTGTTTTGATATGCAGGGACCTGGCATAAGTCATGTAACCGAAGCAATAGACCTGGCCAATTCTTTTCCAGTGCTCAAGTTGAGCTGAAAACAGAATGCAACTGTCTTTAAAACAGTCAATCGAGGCATCAGTTGCCCTTTTTTAGACGCTAATAGTAGTTGCTACAGAAAGCATATGAGGAAAAGCAGAGAGGATAGAAGAATGTTTATTAGTATAGTGCATAATTCTAATTTATGTAGTCGAAAATACTAATATTTGTCATTCTTGGCACGTAATATTAACCATGGGTTATAACTTAAGTGTACATCGTTTTCACCTGCAGGTTAAACTTGATACCTTTGCTACTGTTTTTGGTTTACTATCAATCATGAAATGAAGCACTAAAATACTTTACCACAGATTGATGTTCAAGACAAATATCTATTTGTTTGACTTTTCTGGTTGTGGTTATAAAGAATAGGAAGAATTATATGTGTGTTGTTGTGATTATATGTACGGATATGTGTACTTTCGATTTTTGGCAAAAACTCTAATGAATATGATGATTGGGGTTTGTGATCGTGACCGGAGGTGGTGAGATGGTGGTGTATGGTGGTGGTGGGTGAAATGAAATGAAGACGATGATAGGTAGGTGGTGATTAGGGGTGTCGGAGGGTCGGGTTGACCGACCGAACCCGATAAGGCTTATCGGTAGGGTTAAATCGGGTTAAAAAAATCTAGTCGGGTTGTTTTGACCCGAACCCGATAATCTTATAATGTAAGTACTGTTTTGTATTCTCATTTGTTGGTTTTGTCAAATATACTTGCGCACGAAATGATTATTCACGGTACTGTTTTTGTTTAAAGGTTGAATGTGTTGAACTTGAATTTGATTTATCTTATAACCTGACAACCCGAATCACCCGACCCGTCTTAACCTGACTCGATAACACCCGGACCCGATAACCAGAATTTTTATCGAGTCGGGTTGCGGGTCACTTTCTAAAAACTCAAAACCCGACTCAACCTGACCCATAAACCAGACAACCCGATAACCGGACCCGATAACACCCTAGTGGTGATGGTTTGAAGATGAATAAGATTTATATATTAATTGAAGAAGATGAAGTTCATGGTAAAAGACCAAAATACCCTCATGTGGGTATCACATAACGAAGTAATTGAGGGCCATTAGACCCAAGGACAAACAGAGATAACATTTTGCATTTAAGGCATTAAGGACGAACGGTGCATTTTTTGGGTCAAGGACTAAGCTCGTCGATCAATGCAAACCACAAGGACGAATGATGTAATTTACTCAAAATTTTCAGTTATAACTAACTCATAAATTTTGTTATAAATCTTGTAAAAACAGATCGTTAAACAAGTTCAAGGGCTGCATATGTAATTTTCAAATTAACAGTGGTCAAAGTACAAAGGAATAGAAGATTTTGCTAAAACTCTTGTGTCCAAATTGTGAAAATTAAAAAATCATCAAATTTCTCAGTGGTCATCTTGTTTGACCCGGTTTGAACAAAGTAAAATCCCAAACAGTAAGCAAATAAATCAATTCAAGAAATAAAAGTAACCAACTCAATGTTTTAGAGTCGTTAAATGTGGCTTTGAAACCTTTAGAAGGCAAAGATGGTGGTGTAAAAGGCGGTCATGCCCATTGCCAGGTTAGCAAGTCGCTTTGGCTATTAAATTTTGGTCTTTCTGCACAAACACCAAGGACTTTTTCATTAGTCCCATTTTAGCCATAGTTTCATCATAAACAGGAGTAAATTTATACATTTCATTTTTGAGACCCGGTGTTTGAAAGTTTTTTGGCTAGAGAAACGAGACAAAATAGCCATCTTGTAATTACTTAGATATAAAAGAAGAGTACAATGTATAAAACAGTATAAATGAAAAAGTACATTGGTATCTTGTGCAAAAAAGAACCCGGATTCTGTATTGACCTTATCGATCTGAGATGTTATCGATCACGTTATTTTCTATAGTGCTATGTGTGAACCAAGTTTAGTCCAGGTTAATTCTGTTTGTTGGTAAAAAACACTTTAACACTGATGATTGGATGAGCTGATCAGATGAATTCCATGTTTTTAGCATCATTAACCTAATTTTGATATTAAGTAGGTATTTTCTTACATTATTTGTTTGCCTGGCATATGTCATGTAACCGAAGCAATAGACATGGCCAAGTCTTTTGCTGCACTAAGTTGAGCTGAAAACAGAATGCAACTGTTTTTTAAAACAGTCAATTGAGGTGTCATTTCCCCTTTTCTGACGTTGATAGTGGTTGATATGAAAAGCATTCGAGTAAAAGCAGAGAGGATAGAAAAATGTTGATAGTATAGCGCATTAATGCTAATTTATGCAGTTGAAAATACTAATTTATACTTATGTCATTGGCATATGATAGGGAACGACGGGTATAACTTTAGTATATAGTTTGATTAACCACAGTTAAAATTTCTACATTTGTTACGGTTTTGGTTGAATGGTACTCAAATATCCTATCATCCCACAAAATTAAATGAAGTAAATAAAATGAGTTTCACGAGTTTGATGTTCAGACACATTATTTGTTAGTTTGACTTTTCAGGTCAAGATATATCTAACGAAATTCACAATTGATAGAATGAATTCTGAAGGATAAGAGTTTGATAAGTTACTAAGACCTGTTAACAGTTAGAACTACTTAGAAACAGTGAAAAAAAATCTTGCATGTGTTATGAAACCTATCTTAATTTGAATTTTGAACAATTACATATTTGACTTTGACTTTGAGAGTTAAGTTAACCTGGATTATGATCCATAAATATGACATGATCATCAGTGACAGAAAAATGAAAGCTTTCATATCGTTGACAAAAATGTTCATTACTCAGTAGGGTCCTTACATAAAAAGACATATATATGCTCTATAAGAAATAAACTAATTTGACTCAGAGGTCAACAATGTTGAATTGTTGATGTCTAATGATTTCATCTCAGTTTAGAACATATTTATGTACTCGAACTTGTTTAAATCCAAATGATATATAACTAGAATATCTACAAACTATGAAGAAGTCCCAAAATGAAGGAACATAATTACACATACGGCATTTCATAAAAATTTCATGCATGGGCAATTGTTTAATCTGAAACCAAAACATTGAATCCGGAGATGAAACATGTGTGAAGAGGGTATGAACCTGCTGTCAAATGAAGGCCAAAATGCAAAGCCTAACTAATTAGAAGTATAAATCATAAAGTTATTATTACATCAATGCTCATTAAGTAACTAGCATGTAGCTTAGAAAATCACCTAGTGGAACTTATTACAAGAAAACTAAGTTAAGAAGTATATTTTAACTTGAAAATTAAATTTTTAGGCTAAAATGTTTGACCCAAGACAAGGTCGTTAATTGATGAGTGTTTCCTAAGATTTTGCTGAGTTAGGACCAAATGAGAAGCAAACTTAGGAAGAAAAGAAACAAGACTTGTTCGTTTTCTATGTAATATTTCAGTTTTGCAATGCAAACCATAGGAGAAAGTATTTTGTATTTTCGCCACCATAAGTTGTTTGCATGGTAATGAGTAATGACTAGTATTATATTCAATGGTCATAATTATACACAACTTTTTGAATGCTCAAGGTATACAATTAGTACAAAAACAGAGAAACTACCTGTTAAAAGAGTTCTTTATGTAGTGGGCCTTTGGGTGCCATTGTTATTATTAATGGCTATATGTCGCAGACCATTTCATCATCAAAATCAGAATCCTAATCAGACATTCTTCGTCTCTTGGGTGTCGAACCACATAACTCAAGAAGCCATCTATCCCCAATAATACGTAGACCTCTCAAACCATATAGGCTATGCGGAAGATGACTTATACCTGAACCTTGTATGTTTAACTCTTTCAAACATTTCAAACAACCAATTTCTTCAGGTAATTTTTCAACTTGAATACAGTTAGTAAGTTCTAAACATTTCAGACGTTTCATCTCACAAATGCTGTTCGGAAGATCTTGTAGAAGTGTACACTGAAAGGTTTTAATGGATATTTAAATAATAGTATGTCCGGATTCGAACTCGAGACTTCGGGATTGCACACATTACGTATGAGAATTGATGTACATAATTAATATAAATAAAACGTTATTGTTATTAATTATTAATCACTAAATAAAACATAACGATAGTTAAATAATTAACGAGGTTTGGTTAACGGTCGTTAAATATTAACTAGAAGGACTAGAGATGAAATTACAAGTCGGGAAAGTTCTAGAATCCCTTTGGGATGCTTGGCCGATCGGTGGGGGTTTCAAACCCAATCCCACTCAAACTTGACTCCAAGATATGTTAACTATAAATACAAATCAATGTATTCATTATTGACTAACCTTGGATCACTTTGATAACCTAATTTCTCCTCCTCCTCTCCTCTTTGTGTGGCGGTCGAACACCCTCATCCCCAAGGGTTTTCGATTTTGTCTTAGCTCAAAGATAAAGTGTTTGGTTTATTAGTGATTCAAGGAACTAGCTTCTCCACATCAAATCGCTATTAAGACGTGTGTATAAGAACGAAGAACAAGCACACTTGAGCTTGTAATCCTTGGTGGTCGATTTTTGGGTTGACGATTTGTATAAACCCTAGTTTAGGTTTTGGGTTTAGTTACTTGATCACATAATCGTTTGATTGCTTGAATTGCTAAAAGTACGCACTTTCTTGTTTGGTTAATTAATTACATATATTATTCCTATAGTCTTCCGCCGCTTGCTTTGATGATGTATTTGTTTTATGTATAATTGTTATGAGTATAAAATTCCAACAAGGGCATCACGAGTAAGTTAATATGATGTAATTAATCACGAAACACATAAAAATTGAATCTTTATGATTATTTACATGCTTTTTATGGTTTCTAGGGTTTGAATTCGAAACCCTAAATTTATATATATGGGTCGATTACCCTAATATTTATTTAATTAGGTTTTAATTTTGTAAAACTTGTAGAAACCCTAGGATTGCATGCTAATTTTATGTGGTTAATTAATGAATAATTGTTATGTGCCATGTAATATGCGTATCTTGGGTGGTAATTGTTATACGGAATCCATGGTGGAACATGCATGTTTTGCCATGGAGTATTGTTTATTGTATATTGATTAATTGTTAAGTGATACACATGTTTTATTTATTTAATAATTATAAAATTGGGAAGACCTCAATTATAACTAATAAAATTAGTTATGTGCAATTTGGTATACTATTAACTTCGGCTACGCAATCGACTTGTCGATGTATGTGGCTCATCTACCTTATGAGATGAAAGTCCTAGTTAATGTATGCATTTATTTACGCCTAGAATTGTTATTAGAGTTTATTGAAATAATTATGCATGTGGCTAATTGTTTTACATATGTTAAATTGTTTAGTTATATGTTTGTATTATTTGAGTGTGTTTAATTTTATTAAAATGCTTTTTGTTTATATATTGTTTGACATGTTAGTAAGCAAAAGGGTTTTTATGAATGAAAATTAAATGGACTAAATAATGGCGTAAATTGATTTATCTAAGAATTATTCTTGAACTTTTAATCGATCGATGCGACTGTACTAAATGGTTAGAACGGCTCACCCACTAGAACAAACTATAAAGGGTATTTAAGAAGTGAGCATAGTCTCACCGAATGGATGTCTAAGGTTATGCTTCACACCGGTCCTCTGCGCCTCATGCTTCGATTGGAGCTACCTAGTATAACCATTCTATGTAACGAAGCATCTTAGTGCAAAGTTGTAAGTTTCTCAACGATCGATTAAAACTTTGTAGAATTCAATCTTAGCAATTAAAATCTTTTAGTAAGTTTTTTCGAAAATTTTATGTTATAAAGTTGTATGCATGCTTTTATACATAAGTTTTGATTATACATCAAAAATTGTACCCTTTAAATTTAAGTTTATGCCATCTAATGATATGAAACACTTGAAGTTGTAATTTAGTTATGTGAGACCTTGATCTAGATTACAATAACGAGGTGAATTATTTTGTTGTGTGAGACCTCGCCTTTATGATTTGCGTTTCTAAATTAGATAACTTAATTAAGTTAGTTAGTGAGACCTATAACTTAAGGCATAAGATGGGATGAAACATGCTTACGCTTTGCATTAATTGTTTTGGCAAAATTGTAAATCCCATAATTTTGGAATTGAAAACTTGTTTGTCAATTATCGCTTTTCAACGACACTATTCTATACTTTCACCACTAGCGGATCAACCGATGTGGTGGAACTATGATAATGAGGATCCAAAATTCAAGGAAAATTCTATGGTTAATATGAATATTGACCAAAGGGTAATTTTATTTTCTTGAATGTTTACTTATCGAAAGTACTAACTTTTGAACTTGGACTCCAAGATATGTTAACTATAAATACAAATCAATGTATTCATTATTGACTAACCTTGGATCACTTTGATAACCTAATTTCTCTCCTTCTCCTCTCTCTTTAGTGGCCGGTCGAACACCCTAATCCCCAAGGGTTTTCGATTTTGTCTTAGCTCAAAGATAAAGTGTTTGGTTTATTAGTGATTCAAGGAACTAGCTTCTCCACATCAAATCGCTATTAGTACGTGTGTACAGAGCGAAGAACAAGCACACTTGAGCTTGTAATCCTAGGTGGTCGATTTTTGGGTTGGACGATTTGTATAAACCCTAGTTTAGGTTTTGGGTTTAGTTACTTGATCACATAATCGTTTGATTGCTTGAATTGCTAAAAGGTACGCACTTTCTTGTTTGGTTAATTAATTACATATATTATTCCTATAGTCTTCACCGCTTGCTTTGATGATGTATTTGTTTTATGTATAATTGTTATGAGTATAATTGTCAAGAAGCAAACATGACTCAAGTTTGAGAGATTTCAGATGTTTCAACATACAAATACTATCTGGAAGAGTTTTAATCTTTGTATGCCACAAACTTAGCTCCTCAAGACAATCTAACCGGTCAAGGTTCTTGGGTGCTTCTGGAATACCACCTATAAGTGAAAGCTTTCTTAAACATTTTAAACCACGATAATGTCTCGAAAAGAATCGACGCTTATGCAAGCCCCAAAACCTAGAGAAATAAGCTCAAGATTTCCAAAATATGAAGTGGGTCTTTATATTTATAAAACCGAGAACCAAACTCGGCCAAGGATTGCGGTTCACATATACTGTATCATCTGCAAGCGGTTTTAACTCGAGATAAAGAAACAACCTCGTGAATCGAGCATTTTTCAAACAAAAGTGTTTAAACCTCCCACAATGACCGATGTATAAGTCGAGAAACTTTTCGAGACATTCTCAGGAGCATTAATTTCTTCCAAATCATCACAATCACGAAGTACCAAGCTTTCAAGATTCGGAGCCACACCAAGGTCAAGGATCCTCAACGACTTTGAATAAGTGATGTAGAGAGATGTGAGTTTTGGACATTCAACAGGCATGTGTAATTTTTCCAATCTATTACAATTAGAGATACGTAACTCCTTTAGATTTGGAGAAACACGAAATGAACTTCTACCAAATCATCACAATATCCAAGAATTAGTGTCTCAAGATTCGGAGCCACACTAAGGTCAAGGGTCCTCAACTTTGAATAGTTAAAATTAGAAACCCGAGGTTTAAACAAGCCTGTCATAAGCAACAAAAATGGAAAGATAAATGTTAATTCTCAGTAAAGAGGAAAGATAAACCGCCAATTAATCAATCATTATTCTACCTTTTCTTCTCCATCTTCCAAAGTTGAACCATTTTGCTCCACCACATTTCAAGTCCAACAAGATTTTTGCTTGAAATGTTTTCGTAAACTTGAAAAGGATAACCATCCCACCCAAATACCGTAATGCATTTGGAAGGTGTAGATTATCTTCATCAAAGCTCCAGCTGCTAACTTCATCTTCACTATCTTCAAGTACAAAAGAGTTGAAACAGTTTGATTCTCACGATAATGATGGTTTCACGAAGATATAGTCTTACGATAGTTTCTGGCGAAGCATACGTTTCGTGAGATACTTCCACTAAAATATCTGGTCCCTAAATAATATCCGGTCAAAACCACTCCTCCACCTTTTGCCCGGTTTTGCCACTTGCTACCACCTTTTTCTTTACCACCTTCCACCTCACAATCCCTGTTTTTGTTACCACTCTTCAACCAGCCCATAAACCTATCCAAACATGTCCCTCCACCTCTACATGTGAACAAAAGCATTAATTGCTCTCAAGCGCCTAAGTTGCTTATATGACTTTTGGCGCCAAAAGTAACTTAAGCAGCTAGGATGATTTCGCTTATCCAATGGACATGAATTAAAGTGGGATTTGATTGGAATGCTAGTGGAACCCAAATAACTATAAAAGAAAAGAGAAGGAAGAAGAACACTACTTAATTAATCTAGCCTTAGTCGTGTAGTGTAAACACCTTTGGATTAGCCATTGGTCACGTAGTGTAATTTTAAAATACTTTCTTTAAATTACTTGTCATTTCTTGTTTTAATGTTGTAGTGTAATGAAACTTTATTTCGGTTTAATTTTAAGTATCAATTCAGTTTCAAGTTCTTGCTTAAATTCCTTTAAATTTCATGTTCTTTAAATTCTTGTTAAGTAGTTGTTTAAAGGACTCAATAAGCTCACATAAGCTCCTGACAAAGCTTTAAAGCTTTTAGAGACCTTAAAACAAGTTTAGTATTTAAAATTCAGAAAATAATAAAAATCAAGAAAAACAATGAAAATCCAAAAATAATGAAGTGATCTTGGTGAAACTGCATGGAGCAAGGTTAATTGTGGATTGCCTTTGGTTTAGAAGCTTTGTGGAAAGCCTTAGGATGTGTTCTGTGGCCATGGTTCTCATTTTCAGCAGGATTCACTTGTAAGCTCATTTTTACCTATTTTTGCATTTAACTATTTTAGTCTTTTATATGCTTTAATTTTCAAGTTTTTATGTTTCTTTGTTGTTTATTAGTCATAATATGTCTTAATATTAGGTTGTTATGTTTTGGATTGGATTGTGTTTTGATTTGGCATCTTGACTGTCAATATGCTAGTTTTGAGAATTCTAGGTTTGAACATTTGTGACTACTTGTTTATCTTTGAAAAGGTGCGATTTGATACATTGTGACCCTGGATTTGATGAAATTGGTTTACATAGTCTTATGTTTTGAAAACCTCAAAGCAGTCCATTTTAAGGGTTGTTTGGATTTAATAATGAAGCGTGAAAATGGTTGTTAATGGTGTTGTTCTTGTTTGACTTACACTATATGGAACTTATTTGACTCGATGAAATACTAACCAAAGGGTTTAGCATGGTAGAAAGTCAATTTGACACTTGACTATCTCATTATGAGAACTTTGAGGTTGTTAGATCTAATAATCCTGCATATCATTTTAATTATTGTTTATCTTTGTTTATTTTATGTTTATCTTTGTTTAATATTCCATATTTTAGAGTTTTAATGTTTTGTTGCTTGTCTTCATTAGTTAATTTTGTTAATTTTAGTTTCAATGTTTAAGTGCTTTTTCTTCATTTATTTTAGCTTGTTTGTGCCAGTGCAGTTTTATGTGTTTCAATAATTATTTCACGATCTCTGTAGCTTATGTGTTATGTTTATGTTTTATTTTTTAGTTTGTAGCTTAAATTAGATAGCTTTTCACCCCTAATTTTGTTCCAATTAAACTCCTTCCATTAAAACAGCAGGTGGAGGTAGAGTGATTCTCTAAGCTCATGAAAAGTTCCTCATTGACCTCGAGCTTGTGATCTTTGGCTTCATGTGAGGCTAACCAATCATACTCAGCGCGTTCGGTGTTTGTTGAGCTCTCATGAGTTCATTTGAGAAGTTAATTTAGAGCTTGTAGTTTGCCCACCATAATGGATCACCGAGAACTCGGTGAACTTACACCATTACCTACACTCTGAACACACAACTTCAAAGTGAGAATTCACTCAATTTCTGCTGAAGGCTTGTTTATCTTGTTCATATTACTTGTGCACCATTTGGTCCATTTTCTTGTTTATATTTATCCATTGGACTTGGATATATCTTATTTTACCCTTTGATTCTGTTTATAGTTTTTTTTTTCAAGCTTATTTCAAGTTTATGGCTTGATGTCTTAACCGAATAAGCCATAAGCCTTGCAATTTGCTTAATTCTAGGTTTGTTTAGTTTTGTTTTCATTAACCTTGTGTATAATCGACATAATAAGTTTCGCTTTTCTTTATTCATTTATTATTTATAATAAATCAATAATAGTTTTAGTAATTAATAATAGCAAATAATTCTTAGTAAATCTGATGCTAATTCAACTTGCAGAATCATAACGACGTTTGTATAGTTTTACATTTTTAGGTTTCGATTGCACGTTTTAACGACATAGGCGTGACAGAGCTATCACTATTCACATTTCTAGTGTTAGTCAATCGATTCTGCTTTTGTACATTCTTTATCATTTCAAAGACACACAGATCGTTGTATTCGAGATATCACGCCTCACCAGACATAAACGATCCAAGAATATTTTAATCCTTGGTAAACAACCATTTTTCTCCCGGGCTGTCGCCCTTTTATCATCTGTTACGGTTGACCGTTCAAAAGCGGTTGGCTAGTGTGACGGAGAAATAAAAGAAGGTAGTTCGGGAGGAATCAAATTTTGGCGCCGCTGCCGGGGAGGTGTGCTGCGTATAACGTACTTGTGTTTTATATCTATCCCTTGTATTATATATATATAATATCATCCTAAAAACAATATAAAATACAAAAACATTTTTCCTATTTGCACAACTTGCCCGTTTGATAAGTCCTCGGTTACAACATTTGGTTGTTGGTACATTTCTGATTCTTGAGCTCTGTCGAGACCATTCCCTTCGAGGCGGTTGTAAGGAATTTTCTCTTTTGTACATATATATATAAAACTTAAAGATAAAAATACAAAAATATTTTCCATTTCTTTTTTATAAAATCAAAAAAAATCAAAAATATTCTTCTCGCCTTTTCTGAGTTTCTTTCTAAGATTCTTAGACTCATCTTAGTGATGATATTTCATAATTCTGTGAGTGGCAATCCCACTCCAATTTCTCACCCATTCTTTGAGTGGCAATCCCACTCAACTTCCCCATGAACCAATTTAATTCGGGGTCAAGTCAAGCTAGTGACTTGGTTATCAAAAACAAGCCACACTATATGGGTTTTCACCCATATTTCTGTCTTCTTTCTCTGTTCTACCACCTAGTGTGGGGGTAATAACCCACCTGTTATATATATATATAAAAAAAAAAAAAAAAACTTTGAAAATTGTAAATATTGAAAAAGAGAATAATTGTTGTTTCTACACTTAGCTAGTAATGTTATCTTTTTCGTTTCTAAGTTTCTAGCATAACGATAGGTACTTTGAATATTGAGGACAATATTCATTTCTAAGTGTGGGGAAATTCGCGAATTTGATCATAAATGTGCCCTTTAGTCCCTTTTTCCCCAAAATGGCCAAATTAAAAAAAATTTAGTGGAAGTACTATGTACTAAACACAACAAATGGTAATCATCCACCATGTCTAACACACATAAGGATTGGCTAATCCGAGAGCAAGCGGCTCTTGGTAAAGATTTCTCAAATCCGCTTATATGGCTTGCATTTGCCCAAAATTGTATGGTTCTCAACTCACCATATCCTAAAAAGTGAAGAGTTGGCTAGCCCGCAAGGTTATGGCTTGTGGTAAAGGCGATGGAAAATCCATAATTGGTATTCACTCACCAAAGATAATTCGATAATTTATCTAAGAGTTGGCTAGTCCGTATGGTACGGCTTACGGTAAAGACAAATCAAATCCGTTCTGACTTATGATTTGCTCAAAATCATTTGGTTATCATTTGTACCAAGGTTCTTACTTGAACTGAAACATTTGGCTACTCGTAGTGATGGCTTTTGGTAAAGAGTTTTTAAAATCCATTAAAACTTCATAAATATTGCTAGGGACTAGCAATAGTTTAGTGTGGAGGATTTGATATGTGTCTAAAACACATATATTTTACATTGTTTAAACCCACAAAATGACCAAAACACACAAATGACTTTATAAATGTTACAAATATCATGAAAATGTATTTTATGTGAATCGTACAAAAAGAGTTGAAACAGTTTGATTCTGCGATAATGATGGTTTCTTTGAAGCTATTGTGATTCTTTGAATCAATGGTTTCCGTAGAAGATATAGTCTTACTGATAGTTTCTGTTTGAAGGCATACGTCACAGATACTTCCACTAAAATATCTCGGTCCCTAAATAATATCCGGTCAAAACCACTCCTCCACCTTTTTGGTTTTGCCACTTGCTACCACCTTTTCTTTACCACCTTCCCACCTCACAATCCCTGTTTTTGTTAACCACTCTTCAACCAGCCCATAAACCTATCCAAACATGTCCCTCCACTACATGTGAACAAAAGCATTAATTGTCTCAAACGCCTAAGTTGCTTATATGACTTTTGGCGCCAAAAGTAACTTAAACGGCTAGGATGATTTCTGCTTATCCAATGGACATGAATTAAAGTGGGATTTGATTGGAATGCTAGTGGGAACCCAAATAACTATAAAAGAAAAGAGAAGGAAGAGAAGAACACTACTTCGGCTAATCTAGCCTTAGTCGTGTAGTGTAAACACCTTTGGATTAGCCATTGGTCACGTAGTGTAATTTTAAAATACTTTCTTTAAATTACTTGTCATTTACTGTTTTAATGTTGTAGTGTAATGAAACTTTATTTCCAGTTTAATTTTAAGTATCAATTCAGTTTCAAGTTCTTGCTTAAATTCCTTTAAATTTCATGTTCTTTAAATTCTTGTTAAGTAGTTGTTTAAAGGACTCAATAAGCTCACATAAGCTCCTGACAAAGCTTTAAAGCTTTTAGAGACCTTAAAACAAGTTTAGTATTTAAAATTCGAAAATAATAAAAATCAAGAAAACAATGAAAATCCAAAATAATGAAGTGATCTTGGTGAAAGCGCATGGAGCAAGGTTAATTGTGGATTGCCTTTGGTTTAGAAGCTTTGTGGAAAGCCTTAGGATGTGTTCGTGGCCATGGTTCTCATTTTCATTGAGGATTCACTTGTAAGCTCATTTTACCTATTTTTGCATTTAACTATTTTAGTCTTTTATATGCTTTAATTTTCAAGTTTTTATGTTTCTTTGTTGTTTATTAGTCATAATATGTCTTAATATTAGGTTGTTATGTTTTGGATTGGATTGTGTTTTGATTTGGCATCTCGTTGTCAATATGCTAGTTTTTGAGAATTCTAGGTTTGAACATTTGTGACTACTTGTTTATCTTTGAAAAAGGGCGATTTGATACATTGTGACCCTGGATTTGATGAAATTGGTTTACATAGTCTTATGTTTTGAAAACCTCAAAACAGTCCATTTTAAGGGTTGTTTGGATTTAATAATGAAACGTGAAAATGGTTGTTAATGGTGTTGTTCTTGTTTGACTTACACTATATGGAACTTATTTGACTCGATGAAATACTAACCAAAGGGTTTAGCATGGTAGAAAGTCAATTTGACACTGACTATCTCATTATGAGAACTTTGAGGTTGTTAGATCTAATAATCCTGCATATCTGCTTAATTATTGTTTATCTTTGTTTATTTTATGTTTATGCCGTTTAATATTCCATATTTTAGAGTTTTAATGTTTTGTTGCTTGTCTTCATTAGTTAATTTTGTTAATTTTAGTTTCAATGTTTAAGTGCTTTTTCTTCCTGCTTATTTTAGCTTGTTTGTGCCCACGTGCACGCTTTTATGTGTTTAGTGAATTATTTCTCACGATCTCTTGTAGCTTATGTGTTATGTTTATGTTTTATTTTTCAGTTTGTAGCTTAAATTAGATAGCTTTTTCACCCCTAATTTTGTTCCAGCTAAACTCCTTCCACTGAAGCAAACAGTGGAGGTAGAGTGATTCTCCTAAGCTCATGAAAAGTTCCTCATTGACCTCGAGCTTGTGATCTTTGGCTTCATGTGAGGCTAACCAATCATACTCAGCGTTTCAGTGTTTGTTGAGCTCTCATGAGTTCATTTGAGAAGTTAATTTAGAGCTTGTAGTTTGCCCACTCATAACAGATCACTGAGAACTCAGTGAACTTACACCATTACCTCTGACTCTGAAGACACAATCAAAGTAGAATTCACTCAATTTCGTGAAGGCTTGTTTATACTTGTTCATATTACTTGTGCACCATTTCGGTCCATTTTCTTGTTTATATTTATCCATTGGACTAGGATATATCTTATTTTACCCTTTGATTCCTGTTTATAGTGTTTTTTCAAGCTTATTTCAAGTTTATGGTTTGACTGTCTTAACTCGAATAAGCCATAAGCCTTGCAATTTGCTTAATTCTAGGTTTGTTTAGTTTTGTTTTCATTAACCTTGTGTATAATCGATTACATAATAAGTTTCGCTTTTCTTTATTCATTTATTATTTATAATAAATCAATAATAGTTTTAGTAATTAATAATAGCAAATAATTCTTAGTAAATCACGGGTGTGAATTCAACTTGACGAGAATCATAACGACGTTTGTATAGTTTTACATTTTAGGTTTCGATTGCACGTTTTTAACGACATAGCTGTGACAGAGCTATCACTATTCACATTTCTAGTGTTAGTCAATCAGATTCCTGTTTTTGTACATTCTTTATCATTTCAGCACACACAGTCGTTGTATTCAGGATATCACGCCTCACCAGGACATAAACGATCCAAGAATATTTTAATCCTTGGTAAACAACCATTTTTCTCCGGCCGCCGCCTTTATCATCTGTTACGGTTGACCGTTCAAAAGCGGTTAGCTAGTGCGACGGAGAAATAAAAGAAGGTAGTTGGGAGAATCAATTAGCTATGACCCGAGGAAGTATGCACTTGAACCGATCACTCATGTCGGCTTATTGGACACAAAACCTTCGCAACACCCTTAGATCCAAACAAAAGGTTAACAAAGGATCTTTGGTGATCTATTACGATCCATCTCTTTACTGGGACCTTAGTTGGTAAACTACTCTATTTAACCATTACTAGACCTGATCTTGCTTTCTCTGCACAAGCTCTTAGCCAATTTCTACAGGAACCTAGAACCACTCACATGAAAGCATTAATTAAGGTTCTCAGATATGTTAAGTTATCTCTTACTCAAGGTCTCTACTTCCCAGCTCACAACACCCTGTCCCTTTTAGCTTATTGTGACAGTGATTGGGATGCTTGTCCTTTCACAAGAAGATCAGTCACTGGAAATGGTATTTTTCTGGGTTCTAGTCTTATTTCATGGATGTCAAAGAAACAAATTGTGGTTTCAAGGTCTTCTACTGAAGCAGAGTACAGGGCTCTAGCAGATACTACTTGTGAAATTACTTGGTTAACATGTCTGCTCAAGGAATTTCAAGTCCCAAGCCCAACTCCAGTACCTATCATGTGTGATAATGCTTCAGCCATAGCCTTAGCATCTAATCCAGTACATCATGCTAGGATTAAACATATTGAGCTTGATTGTCATTTTGTTAGAGACAAGATAAAGGCTGGTCAAATCTCTCCTAAATTCATCTCTACAAAACACCAAGTTGCTGACATACTTACAAAAGGCCTCAGCAGACCTCTACAATATAATTGCCTATCCAAGTTAGGCATGTGTAATCCTTACACAATGCCAACTTGCGAGGGGGGTGATGATACAGGACTTATATCAGGATCCAAACACTCAGCAAACTGTATACACAAGTCTCCAAAGCAACCACACAAGATGAGGCTTATGATGAATCAGAGCATGTCAAGATGTTATGCAATGTAGATATTGTACAGCTTGTATATAGTTGACTAGATAAGCATAGTATGTAGCAGTATATATAGAGTTAGACTTGATCTCATTCTGTAACAAATTCATAACTACTCAATACAATTCAATTCATTTTCACACACGTTATGTTTTCTCTCATTTCTTTATAATCATTGTTAGAGCAATGGGTGTAGTGAGTAAGGAAAACTCCTCATTTAGGTCTTATGGGGTGTCACATCATCGTCCCATTTGGGGTAGTTTCTCAAAACCTCCCACACGTGAACATATTGGAAGCTTCTCCCACCAAAGCGTTGTTCAAAAATGATCTTTGCATTCTCGAGATGATCACTGTCATTTTCCCCGCTTGTACGCTGCAAATGTTTCTAAATAGCGTTGAATTTTTGACATTCACTGTTAAGTCTTGTCCATTTACCCGTGACCATATTTTTGGTACGATTGTCACCGTCAGACTGACTGAGGAACAACAACAACTTCTTCAGGATGAAGAAGTATTGAGAGAAATGGAAGAAACGAAGCACGAGAGGAAGCTGCTCGTAGGGAGCAGGAAGCAGGGAAGCAGAATACCGCAAGAACAACTTGCTTGACATCTTGTACAACGAGTGGGAAGAGAGCACGATTGCAGAGAGGTATTCTCCTTTTGACGAGGGTTATAACACAGACTTTTCATTGTAATTTGTATTTTCATTTTCATTTCCGTATCGTAGTTTGTATTAATCTGTAATTTGTATTTTCAATTCAATGCTTAATGTATTTTCACTTCCGTATCAAAATAAGTATCCATTCATTTAACTTAAAATAAACATTGCAATAGTAGTTTTGGCGAGCTGTGGCGAGTTTGACTGGAATGGTGGCGAGGGGTGGCGAGCAAGCCATCTCACCATGGCGAGGTGGTGAGTTGCTCACGCTAATTGCTTTTAACAACAAACTTTTCACAAAATCTGTTAACATTAAGATATAGTTAGAAATCAACTCTGCGTTTTTCACTAAAATGACCAATAGATAGAAAGAGTTGATCATATCCGTGAGTGTGATTAATGACTATGTATGATTTTCTTTAAACATTGTATATTGATTTAACATAAATTTCGATTATTAATTATTAATTAACAATAAGTTTAAAAGCTTATACCTTGTTATTTTCTAAGGCTACGTTTCTTTTCTTATTCTAGATTCAGAGCCAAGCCCAAATTTCATAAAAACCGAAAATAAGTGGCTATACAACTGTTGCTGACGTGGCACATTCTCAGCATCATTTCACATTTCAAACTCTATCATCCTTCAGTTGCAGTTATTTTAACAGTCATGAATTCAATATCAGTGCCTAATCTTCCTTGTCCGACGAGTCACCGGAGACTGTACGGACATCGACCCCGGTTAAACGGAGGACGGAAGAGAATTGCAGCAGTGAGTGAAGCTTCTGAAGTTGTTTTTGCTCCGGGTGATCCGGAGATTACGTGGCAGATTGTTGTTGGAACTATTGGTATGTTTTGTTAATGCGACTAAAGAGGGTGTTTGTTTAAGGTTATTATTCGTGGGCTTTCGAGCTTATTCGATTTCGGTTTATATTTCGTAAAAGTTTAAATATTTTTCCGCTTGTTTCCAGACTAATATTATGAAATATAAGCCGAAAATCAAATAAGCTCGTAAACCCGCAAATAAACTTAAACAAGGTGTTTGTCTAAGCTTATTATTCCTGGGCTTAGGAGTTTATTTGATTTCGGCTTATATTTCACAAGTCTAAATATTATTCGGCTTGTTTTAAGTCTTACGGGCTTATACAAGCTTAATATGATTAAGCTTGTATTAAAGGGTAAGGCCATAAGTCTCAAAGCAAGCTGAATAATATTTGGACTTGTGAAATATAAGCCAAAATCGAATAAGCTTAAAAGCCCACAAATAGGCTTGAACAAGGTGTTTGTCTCACCTTATCAAATGGGCTTATCAGCTTATATAAATTTTGCAAAGCTTGTAAGCTCACATTTTTGGCTAATAAGCTTTTGAGCTTAAACATGAGCTCATGAGGAAAAAAAGGATGTGCACTTTGGAGCTTTTCAACTTTTACGTAGCTCGTATCCCGCTTAATAAGCCAAGACAAACACCTCCTAATTTAGGTTGTTTGAGTTTGAGTTTTTAATTGGTGTGTTTGGGTTTTGGAATTTGTAGCTGGAGTTCGCCGTTTGTGGTTGCTGGAATCGAATTTAGCAAGAGAATTGTAAGTTCCTTATTGTGTTTGGTACGACTAGGCGTGTAAATGAGTCACGAGCCAAGTTTGAGCTTTACTTGTAGGCCGTTTAAATAAACGAGCCAGAGGTTGAGCTTCTAAGCTCCATACATATAGCTCGATTAAGCTCACGAGCCTAAATAATTTTTTTTTTCAAAAATAAGTTAAGTATGTCTCTATGTACTATACGGTTAATTAAGAGGTACCATTATTGAGATAGCATAGTTATCTGAAAATGTCAAAAATAATTAGGCTTGAAACTCGACCTGGCTTGTCTACATCATGAAGTTTAGGGGGTGTTCGGGTAAAAGCTGATTTGAGGAGTTTGACAACTTATTGAAATTTTAGGAAAGATATTAAAGTCAGTTAAGGTCTTTGGGTAAAGCTTATTATCATGGGATTATATCTATTTTGGGGAAAGAATAAGCTATCAAGCATAGCCTTAGATTAGATATAAGCATACCCAAACACTCCCTTAGATATGAGCAATTTAAGAGAGTGTTTCAGAATATTGATTAAATGTCTATTACAGATAAGTGGTTTGAGTTAGGCTCGCATACGTGTGGCTTGTTTATTTTTGAAGTAGATGAGCTAATTTAAGAAATCTCAGACACCCTGTAACTATAGTTATTGGATTATTGGAGAGTTAGTGTGTAACGAGTTCTGAATAATCAGTTTGATAGTTGCTTGATCATTTTACCCTTTAAAGTCCATGAATAAGAATAAGTGAATAACCATTGCCAAAATTGAATCCGAATAGGATATTTGGATTGTATTATATCAAAAACCATTAACAAGTTTAATAAGCAATCCCATACACCCCTTAATCTTGGATATGAACTTATAAAATTTTATCCATGGCAGGTGGCTCAGAAGAAATGCACTGAGTGTGGCGGTTCGGCCCTTGTTCTGATTGAAAAGGAGTATATACGCTGCCCTAATTGTGGTAAGAACAAGACTGATTAGTGAATTAATGAGGGGCGTTTTGCATTTTCAACTCATACATACTTAGTGAGCTGCCGGATTGTGATTATCAGAGCTTTAAGTAGCTGCAACATGTCTACATTTTGTTATAGCTATTTATATGATTTTGATAATTATATCACAGAATCAGTTTTATAACGCAATACAAGAACATTTGGATTCCATGATAGCTAATATTGTAGTATCTTGTTTGTAGGTGGATTTCTACCATGGCAATCTTGGCAAAGATTCTTTTCTGGTTAATTGTTCCAAATTTTAGTCAAGATCTCAACCTCAAACACATTGTATGTTCTTAATATGATACCGTATGTAAATCTCAAGTTATCGATGTCAATATGCTGTATAAAATATGTTAGCTTATCTGCTTTTATGCGTTGCTAAAATTAGTAGCATAGGCGATGAAATCTAGCGATATTTCACAAGCCTGGATTTATTGGAGTGATTGTATCAGATGCCAATATGCTTTTCAGTTGTCCCATTTAACTTTTTAACCACTACTTTCTTTAACTCTGAGTTACTAAAAGGTGGCTTTGTGACCCGTTTGGGTCATTTTTTACCTAGTTTTTCTTATAAGACTTAGCCTTACTTAAAAATCTAACATTTTTACTCAAAAAGGTCATTAGTGCGTGTCTGATTTGTTAAGGGCATTTTGGCTAGAAAATGGCTCAAACATGACACAAAGCCGTCTTTTAACCGTAGAGATGTACAAATAAAAAGTATAATAACTACAAAACAGACGAATGCAAAAGAGCATTCACATTTTATTCTGGGAAAAAAAAAAAAAATTGTTAAAGTGTTTGAAGTTTTTATACAAATGGTCAGCATGTGTATTTGCAGTATAAAACTATAACAAAGCAAGGCAATACACCACTGGTTTTTTTAACAAACAGTTGGTTAATTCTGTTCAGTTCAGGTTAATTCTGTGGATTTGTTTCAGGTAGATATTATTGATTTTGCGATCTGCTATGTGTGAACCAAATTTAGTCCAGTTTAATTCTGTTTTGATATGCAGGGACCTGGCATAAGTCATGTAACCAAAGCAATAGACCTGGCCAATTCTTTTGCAGTGCTCAAGTTGAGCTGAAAACAGAATGCAACTGTCTTAATTAAAACAATCAATCGAGGCATCAGTTGCCCTTTTTTAGATGCTAATAGTAGTTTCGACAGAAAGCATACGAGGAAAAGCAGAGAGGATAGAAGAATGTTTATTAGTATAGTGCATAATTCTAATTTATGTAGTCGAAAATACTAATATTTGTCACTCTTGGCACGTAATATTAACCATGGGTTATAACTTAAGTGTGCATCGTTTTCACCTGCAGGTTAAACTTGATACCTTTGCTACTGTTTTTGGTTTACTATCAATCATGAAATGAAACACTAAAATACTTTACCACAGATTGATGTTCAAGACAAATATCTATTTGTTTGACTTTTCTGGTTGTGGTTATAAAGAATAGGAAGAATTATATGTGTGTTGTTGTGATTATATGTACGGATATGTGTGTACTTTCGATTTTTTGGCAAAAAACTCTAATGAATATGATGATTGGGGTTTGTGATCGTGACCGGAGGTGGTGAGATGGTGGTGTATGGTGGTGGTGGGTGAAAATGAAATGAAGACGATGATAGGTAGGTGGTGATTAGGGGTGTCAGTAGGGTCGGGTTGACCCGACCCGAACCCGATAAGGCTTATCGGTAGGGTTAAATCGGGTTAAAAAATCTAGTCGGGTTGTTTTGACCCGAACCCGATAATCTTATAATGTAAGTACTGTTTTGTATTCTCATTTGTTGGTTTTGTCAAATATACTTGCGCACGAAATGATTATTCACGGTACTGTTTTTGTTTAAAGGTTGAATGTGTTGAACTTGAATTTGATTTATCTTATAACCTGACAACCCGAATCACCCGACCCGACTTAACCTGACTCGATAACACCCGGACCCGATAACCAGATTTTTTATCGGGTCGGGTTGCGGGTTACTTTCTAAAAACTCAAAACCCGACTCAACCTGACCCATAAACCAGACAACCCGATAACCGGACCCGATAACACCCTCTAGTGGTGATGGTTTGAATATGAATAAGATTTATATATTAGTTGAAGAAGATGAAGTTCATGGTAAAAAGACCAAAATACCCTCATGTGGGTATCACATAACGAAAGTAATTGAGGGCCATTAGATCGAAGGACAAACAGTAGATAAAAGTTTAGATTTAAGGCATTAAGGACGAACGGTGCATTTTTTAGTCAAGGGACGAAGCTCGTCGATCAATGCAAACCACAAGGACGAATGATGTAATTTACTCAAAATTTTCAGTTATAACTAACTCATAAATTTTGTTATAAATTTTGTAAAAACAGATCGTTAAACAAGTTCAAGGGCTGCATATATAATTTTCAAATTAACAGTGGTCAAAGTACAAAGGAATAGAAGTTTTTGCTAAAACTCTTGTGTCCAAATTGTGAAAATTAAAAAATCATCAAATTTCTCAGTGGTCATCTTGTTTGACCCGGTTTGAACCAAGTAAAATCCCAAACAGTAAGCAAATAAATCAATTCAATGACTTTTTAGGGAATAGATTTTCTGCATTTCATATGTTGATGTGGGTGCAGATACTAGTGTTTAGCGTAGATGAAAATGCAAATAAAGCGTTGGTTTGTGTTGTGCCAAGAAATAAGAGTAACCAACTCAATGTTTTAGAGTCGTTAAATGTGGCTTTGAAACCTTTAGAAGGCAAAGATGGTGGTGTAAAGGTGGTCATGCCCATTGCCAGGTTAGCAAGTCGCTTTGGCGATTAAATTTTAGTCTTTCTGCACAAACACGAGGACTTTTCATTAGTCCCATTTTAGCCATAGTTTCATCATAAACATGACTAAATTTATACATTTCATTTTGAGACCCAGTATTTGAATGTTTTTGGCTAGTAAAATGAGACAAAAAAACCATCTTGTAATTACTTAGATATAAAAGAAGAGTGCAATGTATAAAACGGTATAAATGAAAAAGTACATTGGTATCTTGTGCAAAAAGAACCGGATTCTGTATTGACCTTATCGATATGAGATGTTATAGATCATGTTATTTTCTGTAGTGCTATGCTCTGTTGCAAAAATCGGTCTAGGCGGCCGATTAATCGCTAGGCGGTGATTAGCCGTTCCGATTTTCATTAATCGGCCTTATTAATCGGTTACTTACAAAAATCGGATAAAAATATTAATCGGCCTAGGAGGCCGATTAATCGGCCAAATCAGAGAAAATCGGATAAATCGGAAAAATCAGTTATGGGTAAAAATCGGTAAAATCGGAAAAAAATGGGCAAAATCGGCCAAATCGAAAAAAAATGGCTAGATCGGCCAAATCGGGCATATAGTTTCAAAATTTTATAATTTTATATATAAAAAATCCAATCCGATTAATCCCCGATTAATCCCCGCCTAACCGATTAATCGCTAAGCCCTACCGGCCTTGACTACCGCTTAGCGATTTTGCAACCTTGGTGCTATGTGTGAACCAAGTTTAGTCCAGTTAATTCTGTTTGTTGGTAAAAATAAAACTTTAGCACTGATGATTGGATTATGTCATGTAACTGAAGCAATAGACATGGCCAAGTATTTTGCTGCACTAAAGTTGAGCTGAAAAAGAATGCAACTGTTTTAAAATAGTCAATTGCCATATGATAGGGAATGGCAGATATAACTTTAGTATATTGTTTGATTAACCACAGAGAAAATTTATACATTTGTTATGGTTTTGGTTGAATGGTACTCAAATATCCTATCATCCCACAAAATTAAATGAAGTAAATAAAATGAGTTTCACGACTTTGATGTTCAGACACAATATTTGTCAGTTTGACTTTTCAGGTCAAGATACATCTAACGAAATTCACAATTGATAGCAAAATTTTTGAAGGATAAGAGTTTGATAAGTTCATAAGACCTGTTAACAGTTTAGAACTACTTAGAGACAGTGAAAAAAATCTTGCATGTGTTATGAAACCTATCCTAATTTGAATTTTGAACAATTACATATTTGACTTTGACTTTGAGAGTTAAGTTAACCTGGATTATGATATATAAATATGACATGATCAACAGTGACAGAAAAATGAAAGCTTTCATATCGTTGACAAAAATGTTCATTACTCAGTAGGGTCCTTACATAAAAAAACATATACATGCTCTATAATACTAATTAACTAATTTGACTCAGATGTCAACTATGTTGATGTCTAATGATTTCATCTCTGTTTAGAACATATTTATGTACTCGAACTTTTTTAAAGCCAAATGATATATTACAAGATCATCTACAACTATGAAGAAGTCCCACAATTAAGGAACATAATTACACTTACGACATTTAATAGAAAATTTCATGCATGGGCAATTGTTTGATCTGAAACCAAAACATTGAAGCCGGAGATGAAACTTGTGTAAAGAGGCATGATCCTTCTTTCAAATTAAGTGCCAAAATGCACATGACTCAGAATCTTCAAAATCAGAATCAGAATCTTCATCAGACATTCTTTTCCTCTTGGGTGTCAAACCACATGACTCGAGAAGCCATCTATCCCCAAACATTTGCAGACGACCTTTCAACCTAAAAAGGCTCTGTGGAATAAGACATATGCCCGTACCTTCAATATCTAACTCTTTCAAATATTCCAAATGTCCAAGTCCCTCCGGCAACTTCTCAAGTAGAATACAGTAAGGAGACGTAAATATTCTAGACGTTTCATGTCACATATGCTGTCTGGAATATCTCGTAGAAGTATACAGTCTTAGCTCAAAGATAAAGTGTTTGGTTTATTAGTGATTCAAGGAACTAGCTTCTCCACATCAAATCGCTATTAGTACGTGTATAAGAACGAAGAACAAGCACACTTGAGCTTGTAATCCTTGGTGGTCGATTTTTGGGTTGACGATTTGTATAAACCCTAGTTTAGGGTTTTGGGTTTAGTTACTTGATCACATAATCGTTTGATTGCTTGAATTGCTAAAAGTGCGCACTTTCTTGTTTGGTTAATTAATTACATATATTATTCCTATAGTCTTCCGTCGCTTGCTTTGATGATGTATTTGTTTTATGTATAATTGTTATGAGTATAAAATTCCAACAAGGGCATCACGAGTCGTTAATATGATGTAATTAATCATCAAACACATAAAAATTGAATCTTTATGATTATTTACATGCTTTTTATGGTTTCTAGGGTTTGAATTGAAACCCTAAATTTATATATATGGGTCGATTACCCTAATATTTATTTAATTAGGTTTTAATTTTGTAAAACTTGTAGAAACCCTAGGATTGCATGCTAATTTTATGTGGTTAATTAATGAATAATTGTTATGTGCCATGTAATATCGTATCTTGGGTGGTAATTGTTATCACGGAATCCATGGTGGAACATGCATGTTTTGCCATGGAGTATTGTTTATTGTATATTGATTAATTGTTAAGTGATACACATGTTTTATTTATTTAATAATTATAAAATTGGGAAGACCTCAATTATAACTAATAAAATTCGTTATGTGCAATTTGGTATACTATTAACTTCGGCTACGCAATCGACTTGTCGATGTATGTGGCTCATCTACCTTATGAGATGAAAGTCCTAGTTAATGTATGCATTTATTTACGCCTAGAATTGTTATTAGAGTTTATTGAAATAATTATGCATGTGGCTAATTGTTTTTACATATGTTAAATTGTTTAGTTATATGTTTGTATTATTTGAGTGTGTTTAATTTTTATTAAAATGCTTTTTGTTTATATATTGTTTGACATGTTAGTAAGCAAAAGGGTTTTTATGAATGTAAAATTAAATGGACTAAATAATGGCGAAATTGATTTATCTAAGAATTATTCTTGAACTTTAATCGATCGATGCTTGTTGTACTAAATGGTTAGAACGGCTCACCCACTAGAACAAACTATAAAGGGTATTTAAGAAGTGAGCATAGTCTCACCGAATGGATGTCTAAGGTTATGCTTCACACACCGGTCCTCTCCGCAATGCGTTCGATTGGAGCTACCTAGTATAACCATTCTATGTACGAAGCATCTTAGTGCAAAGTTGTAAGTTTCTCAACGCATCGATTAAAACTTTGTAGAATTCAATCTTAGCAATTAAAATCTTTTAGTAAGTTTTTTCGAAAATTTTATGTTATAAAGTTGTATGCATGCTTCTTTATACATAAGTTTTGATTATACATCAAAAATTGTACCCTTTAAATTTAAGTTTATGCCATCTAATGATATGAAACACTTGAAGTTGTAATTTAGTTATGTGAGACCTTGATCTAGATTACAATAAC
This sequence comes from Chrysanthemum lavandulifolium, assembly GCA_022545495.1. Classification (NCBI taxonomy): domain Eukaryota; kingdom Viridiplantae; phylum Streptophyta; class Magnoliopsida; order Asterales; family Asteraceae; genus Chrysanthemum; species Chrysanthemum lavandulifolium. The sequence goes on from CM040239.1 coordinate 24,897,145, forward strand.
GAGGTGAATTATTTTGTTGTGTGAGACCTCGACTTTATGATTTGCGGTTTCTAAATTAGATAACTTAATTAAGTTAGTTAGTGAGACCTATAACTTAAGGCATAAGATGGGATGAAACATGCTTCGTTTTGCATTAATTGTTTTGGCAAATTGTAAATCCCATAATTTTGGAATTGAAAACTTGTTTGTCAATTATCGTTTTCAACGATTACTATTCTATACTTTCACCACTAGCGGATCAACCGATGTGGTGGAACTATGATAATGAGGATCCAAAATTCAAGGAAAATTCTATGGTTAATATGAATATTGACCAAAGGGTAATTTTATTTTCTTGAATGTTTACTTATCGAAAGTACTAACTTTTGAACTTGGACTCCAAGATATGTTAACTATAAATACAAATCAATGTATTCATTATTGACTAACCTTGGATCACTTTGATAACCTAATTTCTCTCCTTCTCCTCTCCTCTTTGTGTGGCCGGTCGAACACCCTAATCCCCAAGGGTTTTCGATTTTGTCTTAGCTCAAAGATAAAGTGTTTGGTTTATTAGTGATTCAAGGAACTAGCTTCTCCACATCAAATCGCTATTAGTACGTGTGTACAAGAACGAAGAACAAGCACACTTGAGCTTGTAATCCTAGGTGGTCGATTTTTGGGTTGGACGATTTGTATAAACCCTAGTTTAGGGTTTTGGGTTTAGTTACTTGATCACATAATCGTTTGATTGCTTGAATTGCTAAAAGGTACGCACTTTCTTGTTTGGTTAATTAATTACATATATTATTCCTATAGTCTTCCGCTGCTTGCTTTGATGATGTATTTGTTTTATGTATAATTGTTATGAGTATAATTGTCAAGAAGCAAACATGACTCAAGTTTGAGAGATTTCAGATGTTTCAACATACAAATACTATCCGGAAGAGTTTTAATCTTTGTATGCCACAAACTTAGCTCCTCAAGACAATCTAACCGGTCAAGGTTCTGGGTAAGCTCGGAATACCACCTATAAGTGAAAGCTTTCTTAAACATTTTAAACCACGATAATGTCGAAAAAGAATCGACGTTTATGCAAGCCCCAAAACCTAGAGAAATAAGCTCAAGATTTCCAAAATATGAAGTGGGTCTTTATATTTATAAAACCGATAACCGAAACTCGGCCAAGGATTGCGGGTTCACATATACTCAGATCATCTGCAAGCGGCTTTAACTCGAGATAAAGAAACAACCTCGTGAATCGAGCATTTTTCAAACAAAAGTGTTTAAACCTCCCACAATGACCGATGTATAAGTCGAAACTTTTCGAGACATTCTGCAGAGCATTAATTTCTTCCAAATCATCACAATCACGAGTACCAAGCTTTCAAGATTCGAGCCACACCAAGGTCAAGGATCCTCAGCGACTTTGAATAAGTGATGTAGAGATGTGAGTTTTGGACATTCAACGAGCATGTGTAATTTTTCCAATCTATTACAATTAGAGATACGTAACTCCTTTAGATTTGGAGAAACCTGGAAATGAACTTCTACCAAATCATCACAATATCCAAGAATTAGTGTCTCAAGATTCGGAGCCACACTAAGGTCAAGGGTCCTCAACTTTGAATAGTTAAAAATTAGAAACCTGAGGTTTAAACAAGCCTGTCATAAGCAACAAAAAAATGGAAAGATAAATGTTAATTGCTGTAAAAGAGGGAAAGATAAACTGCCAATTAATCAATCATTATTCTACCTTTTCTTCTCCATCTTTCCAAAGTTGAACCATTTTGCTCCACCACATTTCAAGTCCAACAAGATTTTTTGCTTGAAATGTTTTCGGTAAACTTGAAAAAGGATAACCATCCCACTCCAAATACCGTAATGCATTTGGAAGGTGTAGATTATCTTCATCAAAGCTCCAGTTGCTAACTTCATCTTCACTATCTTCATCAAAGGTGTTGACTCCGTCTCCATCAATATCGCAGTTATACACTCGAAGAAATCTAAGTTCCTTCATGTTTGCGAGACCGTGCATTAAGGTTTTCAAATTCCATCCATATACATTCATACTTATACATTTTGTTGCTTGGGTACCCTGTAATTCAAAGAGCAGTGACCATGAGATTTGTTTCATAAAGAAGAAAATGTGTTAATTTCTCGACTTGAAATGAAATGTTTAGGTTAGGGTTTCTAATTTTATAAAATTTGGGTCTTTTGTTTATTCTAGGAAATTAGAGGAATTGGTTGAATGGTTTGTGTTATTTGAGTGTGAATTAATTATTTATGAAGCTTTCGGATGTGGAACAAAAAAGTAGAAAGAGGGAGTTTGAAGGTGGTGGTCATGGTTTCTTGGGGTGGTGGTTGGGTGATGATTGTTGGTGGATTATCATAATGAAATAAGAATGAAGATTAAAGTGAGAAAATGTACGTGGTTTAAGTGAGAAAGAATAGTGTATTGGGTGATGATGTTAAATGGCTTCTTGTCATGAAGCTATTTTGTGTAAGGTGTGTGTAATTCGGTTTGATCCAAAAAATGATAATTGAAACCGAACTGAACCGAACTATAAAAACCCAAATCGAATTGGTCAAAAACAAACCGAACCAGTTTTTGGTTCGGTTATTGTCTGCCAAAGTGAAAACTGAATCAAACCAAAAATCGAATCTATATAAATATATTAATTGTTTTTGTATATTTATATTTTAAAAATGAAAAACACTAAAACTCTATCATAATATAAATATAACACTTTATAAGCTTGAAAAGAAATTGGTGCAGAAAATTTATATTATTAAATAAATAATAAATAATTAAAAATTATGTAATTAGGGTTATTTGATTTGGTCTTCGGTTATTCGGTTCGGTTTTTGATTTGGTTTAATCTAATGTGAATTCGGTTCGGTTCAGTTTTCGGTTTTACCCACAATTTTTTAATCGAAATGAATAAACCGAACCGATGAACAACCCTAATATTTTGTATATAATAAAATAGAGTAAATTGCAGAAATCGTCTTTGTGATTTATCAAGATTGCAAAAATTGTCCCTGGTCTTTCTTAAGTGTAGGTGGCCTCCCTGTGGAGAAAACTTGAGATTGATTGGTCCTTTGCTTATGAAAGACCATATACGATTTTTGCAATCTTGACCACAGGGAGGCCACCTGCATTTATGAATGGTTCAAAACACAAGAACTTTTCTTTTTCTTTTTTTCTTTTGGCAATTTACTTTAATAAAATATAAGAAAAGACAAACATACTTCACTTTTTACGCTCAATATAAGTTAGTATTAGTATATTTCGACCAAACTTGTAAGAGTGTTTCATTTTAGGACCGGATCCGAGATTATTGAAACTATCAGACTATGTTGTTTAAAGGTGTAATAAAACAATTTATTTTTTTGCACAATGTCTAAATCGAACTTTTAGAAAACTATAATGACTTTTTTGTTTAAGAACCCAAATAACTTGATACTTACCGAGCAATTATCCAATATATCCTCAATTTCCTTTTCAATCCATAACCGGCTATGCCTTTTAGGTTCATTGGGCTTCACACGACGAACGATATTCTTGCCCATTTCTTCTATATGGTCATGCATCCCCAACCTCCCATCTTCAGAAATAGTTATGAGAGATGTCTGCTCAAGCACTCTTAAGCCATTTCTAGCATGAAATCCACAGCTTTCAAGCGCTCTAATTGCATCATCTTTCTTCCAACCTTTGAGTAAGCAGGCAACATCTAGGAATATTTGCTTGTAGTCATCCTCTAGATTCTTATAGCTTAACTCCAATTTTTCCAAGGTTTCCTTCAAGGATAGTTTTAGTCTTTCTAGGTATCTATCCACTCACACTTATTTTGACCATATAGTCGCACCCAAAACTTTGATCGTGAGGGAAGACCACCAAGATATTTTACAACTTGTCCCGATAGCTCTTCGCACCCTTCAATCGAATATCTCTTTAAATGCATTCTTACTCAAGAGACAAATCGCTTCCACATGCGATAACATCACGGCGATCAACGAACTTCACTTCGTGGGGTGACGAACTTGCTTATCTCGTGTGGTAATGATAACTCGCTTCCAAATTTAAACCGGTTGTTAGGTTCACCTACTAATGCCTCAAGTTGTTCTCTATCATCAACATCATCTAGAACAATAAGAACCTTTCTCCCACGCAACAAAGTTTTCATCATGTTTGTTCCTTCATGAACACTATTTACAGTGATATCTTTATTACTTAACACACTGAGAATAATTTGTTGTTGCAACTTTTTCAAACCATACAAAGAAGATTTTGAAACTTCCCTTACATTTTCAACAAAGGCTTTACCGTCGAACTGAATGGATATTCGATCAAAAACAGCTCTTGCCAAAGTTGTCTTCCCCCCACCTCCCATCCCCCATATCCCAATCATGCGGACATCATCAGCATCAAGTTCTAAATATGAAAGGAAATCTTGGATTCGTGTCTCCATGCCTACTAAATTTCTGTCAACACTTGAATTACTGGAACTTATCTTTTTCAATATATCGTCTACAATTATCTGGATCAATTTGGATTCATTCCTGTGAAATTGAAGAAGATCTGACCAATTACTAATTATCAATAAGATCTAACAATAATTCATATAGCAAATGAATTACGAATAATTACCCATTAGCAGTCTTATTCGACTCCCACCCAACAAGATTGCCTGCTTCGTTCAAAGCCTTCCTCCATTTCCCAGCAGCTTCTTTATTTTCTTGTTTTCTAAAAGCTTCTCCAACCACCCCACTTTGCTTGTGGATTTCCGTGGGCTCCACGTCATAAAAGACTGGGTAAGCAGTCTGCTCACTCTCCAATCACCCCTTGAATTTCTGAGTCGAAGAGGGTAACTCTTGTACACCAAGTAACGATCTCATCTCCTTGAACCTTATACGCGCCAAGGCCTTCGTCAATGGGTCTGCTCTTTGTTCTTCACCGGATACATGCTCAAAAATTACCTGCTCATTCCCAGTCACTTCCGCCAATAACTCCCTTAGCCAAATTGCTTGACACGCAGCTGTAGTAGCCGCCATGAACTTAGCTTCACACGAAGATAACGCCACGGTAGTTTGCTTTTGTGAGCACCATGTAATAGGTGATGTACCGAGATAAAAACATGACCGTGAGTACTCCGTCCATCATCAATATCAATATTATGTTGCTAAATCCCACAAGTCTTATGTCATTACAACGATTGTATTTAATTCCAAACAGAAGTCGCACCTTTAAGATAGCGTAGGATTTGCTTGATTGCACGAGCATGTGATTCTCTTGGACTTTGCATATATCGACTAACTACTCCAACCGAGTAAGTCAAATCTGGACGAGTGTGCAAGAGGTAACGCAAGCAACTCACAACATTTCGATATTGAGTAGCTTCAACTTCTGATTCATCTTCTGCTTTTGTCAACTTGAGTCCCGATTCCATCGGACATAAAGTTGCATTGCAATCTTCCATACCAGCTTCTTTCAAGATCTTCCTTGCATATCTCTCTTGCTTGATCTCCATGCAATCCTTTTCTTGTGAGACTTCGATACCTAAGTAATAAGTTAACTCACCAAGATCCTACATTTCAAATTGAGACACCATTCTCCTTTTGAACTTATTTATGAGGTCTAAGCTTGTCCCAGTCACGAATAAATCATCCACATTAACCGCAACAATGATAAATTCTCCATTGGGCACCTTTCTATAGATCGCATTTTCATGCACGCATTGTAGAAAACCCATCTCTTTTAAAGTACTATCGAGCTCCTTTCGATCACCATTTAGAAGAGCCGTTCTCATATCCAAGTGATGAATCTTCCATCCTTTCCTACTGAGAGCAATTAAGAGTCGTATGGTCTCGAGTTGAGCTACCGTGCGAATACTTCATCAACTTCAATAACAGGTTGTTGTTCAACTGATTCTCGTTCCTCTTCGTTTGTATCTTCTATACCAACTTTTAGTTGAGCTTTATAAAGGCGATTTGCACTACGTGGGACCTTTATAAGTAAATCTCCACAACTATCTCGCATGGTTAAGAAATCACCTCGCATACTAATATCATAACCAAATATTGTAGCTTGTCCAAGACTTATCACATTACTTTGAAGAGCGGGAATATAATAGACATCTTTCAACAACTTTTGTTCTCCGTTTTTACCTTGGAACAAAATCGAGCCTTTTCCCTTTATGCTCACACATGAACCATCTCCGAACCTAACACGTCAAGTAATATTTTCATTTAATTCATAAAAGTAAGAGTAATTACCTGTCATATGATTACTTGCACCGTTGTCAAAGTACCATACATCGTCTTCATCGGTATTTGGCTCGCACTTTGGTGGAGTGTACTTTTCTTCATTCATGAAAATCGTTTCTTGAATATGGTTCATCATAAAGAACGTACCTTCCTCATGATACACATCTTTCTCTTGCGTCTCATTAAGGTTAACTTCATGGTTTCGGTTTCGTTTAGGGCATCTTGAAACAAAGTGTCCGTACTCATCACAACGGTAACACTTTATATGTGAGAGGTCACGTTTCTCATGTTGCTTACCCTTTTGTTCATTATCTTCATGGTTTTTCGAGGAGTCATGTTGACCTTGGTTTTGATTGTTGCCATGTCCGCTACCTTGACCACGACCACGGCCATGACCTCGAGAGTATGAACCACGTCCTCTTCTTCCACTTGAGTCATTATTCCTGTAAGAATTATCAGTCCTAGCATAAAGCAAGTTCTCTTGAGCATCATTTGCTTTATCTTCTTCCTTGACTCTTTCTTCATACGCTTTCAATCGTCCAACCACATCCTCAAACCCCGTTTCTTTAAGATCTAAAACCGCTCTAGGTCGCCACGATATGGACAAAACGTCTAGGAAGACTTGTGAGAAACTTTACCAACTTGTGTTCCGACATGACTTCTCCAAGCGTGGTTGATTTAGACGCATACCGATAACTTTGCAAAGATATTCGTCTATGGTACCGTTATCGACATCTTGATTCTCGAACTCCGTAATTAGGGTTTGAAGCCTCGCTTCCTTCACACGATCAGCCCCTAAGTTACGAGTTTTATCGCTTCCACATCTCCTTCCGGTTTTCAAATTCCGATTTGCAAAATCAAATCTTCGGGATCGATTGAAACAATAATCCTTTAACTATATTGTTTTTCTTGGCATCGCTGAGCCGGATCTACCACATCCCATACCCATGAATTCCAAGAAGAACTTCCATTCGGATACTCCATATAGTGTAATTGGTTGACGTTAATAATGGCAATGAAATGTCAAACTTAACTCTTTGTGTACGGTGGTGGGTTAGAACTCGATGGGTCTCCGTCATCCCGGTTCTTCTTCCGGACCGTGAGTAAGTTTGTAACGGGAACTTTCCAACCCTTATATCACGGCTAGATTAAGTTCAAAAATGGTGAGAAAATTAATGACCTTTGAGTACTTTTCAACTTATCGATGCATTGTAATCGGTTTACAAAAGAAAAGTGAAATGAGATAAGTTGGCCGAGAAAAGTGGGCTGAGATAATCACGACCCAACCAACTGGTTCATAGGTTCCTGACGATCTTAATTTAAACCCTAACTCGTTGATACTCAGCTTACCAATAAAATAAATCCACCAGCTTCTGTTTCCTGAGGTCTGATCAAACACGCTGGTACAAGCACGGCAAAGCTTTAAACACTATGATCACTCACGTGATTAAACCTCTTGATCGCAGGTTTTAATCCAACAAGTTTCTGACCTACTTAACCCCTAAATCGCAGTTCTGGTTTTCATTTTCTTTTCCAACGCAGTTCCCGTGCTTGTAATCAATCGAGATAATGGATGCCGATTGACCCTTAGACGCAAAGAACAATCCTCCACGATTCACCACAAGCTCGATACCAATTGATGGGATGAGATGCAAAGACTAAAGATAACAACACAAAACAGGAAAATAAGAACAAGAAGAATTTGCCTAACACGCAATTTTATTGAAGAAAATCTAACTCAAAACTTCAATTCGGTACCAAGGTAATGCCCTACCCTTCTCGGTATATATAGACTAAACTAAACGTATTAGACTATAACTAGGATTACACTTTACTTAACCTTATAATTATCTAAGTCCTACAGGAAGATAATTACTTGCACGTCAAGTAAACTTGTTGGACTTCTACTCCAACTCTTGTTTCTTGAATCTGATATCACGCCTTAAGCCACATCAGACTTCAACTCTAACTTGCATTACTATCACTGAATCTGGTACACGCCTCAGCCACAACCAAACTCAGGAATTCGCCAACATCCGGCACTCCATAATCTTGACAAGCTCATCTAAGCACCAAGACGAAGATGCGTAGTTCTTAGAAAAAACAATGATGTAGAATCTCGAGTCCTCAATGGATTTGATGAGTTGGGTGTCAATCGTTTCCCTTTTCAATTTTCTCATCATCCTTGTAAGTTTGAATCCCGTGTTGCTCAAGAGCTTTATAAAGATGGCTAACAAAGTTGTGACGAGTGTCTTCACCTCGAAAACTTAAAAATACATCATACTTGAAGCTCTTTTGAACTGATGAAGTTGAAGTTGACGCCATTAATGTATGCAGGGTTCAAAGCTTCAAGCTGTTGTTAATTTGAAAGAGATGGAAAATTAATTAACAAACGTGTATATATGTGAAAAGGCAATGATGTTTAAACTTTGAACAAACAAAAGCATTTATAAGGGCTTTTTGTATCATTCCATATTATGTTTATTATTTACAATGCAGAGCTAAGTATCAGAACAGAGATTAATCCCTCAGTTTTTAAATCCTTTTGCAAGAATGAGCTATTTTGAACAAATCAATAAGGTCTAAATTATTATATTTTTTGCATTTTAATATTTTCATGCTTCGTATACAATTGCTTGTTAGCTATTTCATATCCTTCTATTTTTCTTTTGTATTATATTGAAACCTGATATGTTTGTTTGAAAAGTGTGTAATGGATTGGGATGCAAAAGAGTGGTCTTTACTAAAGGAAAAGATAAGGAGAAATACCATAAGCTTCCTTACTCATTGATCATTGTTGTAGTTTACTTTCTTTTACCATACTATACAAAAGTCATATAAACATGTACCTAATGCAAACTGAAAACTATTGATTATGAATGCAATAAGTATGATCATTCGCAATTGTAGTTGTCTTAAGTATGATACTTTGACATATTATAATACATACTAAGATACAATAAGTATTATAATGAAACACATCGATAATCGTTCATATCCCCTTTGATTCACACGACTCCGAAAAATAATGGTACTTTGAGTATACCAAAATGGTACTTCATTTACTACACTTGCTGCAAATCATACTTGTATATAGATATAGAGATTATTAATGTTGTAAACATTAAGTGTATTGCTATTAGAGACAAATAAACCATAACATAAACATAAAAGTGTAGAGAAACGATACCGTAAATCTTTGAATTGTTGAGACACAAAACACAAGTAAGGAAAATGTTGAGGCTGTGATGCTCACAGCTTCCTTAAGATGATTCGCCCTTCCACGGTGCTTGAGAATCATGAACGTCTATCTCCCAGGATACAACAACAACGGATAACTCCGTTAGCACAAACGGGTTATCAAGGCGAACCAAAATTGTGCCTTCCCTCTATTACAACCGGATACACACAAGGTCAAGATGAACGTTTAAACAAAAATGGAGAGGAGTAAGTTGTATTTCTTTGTGTATGGAAATGAGAGGAGAGCTCTCAACTTATAGGAAATGGAATTGAAAGAAAACGGTCATAATTAATTAACAAAATTAATTTTACTAATGTCTCATGAATTAAAATAAAACCACAAATTAATTTTATTTTCAATTCACATTAGTACACATGATGACAAACATCAATTGTCATTCAACTCCTTTGACCACATTTTCCAACAATCCCCCACATGAATGCAATTGATAAAAGAAAACAAAATTCAAGACTCGATGATGTAATAGAGTTTTGCAGTTGATATATGCATAGGATAGGTAGGTGTTTCCCTTTGAACCTTCCCTCGTGAAATATACTTAGCCTCCTAGCAGCCAGTAGAACTTGATGTCTTTGAACTGGCCGATGTTTGTGGAGACGACAATATATATTCACACAAATATCTCCTTGACACATTTTGGTTCTCATAGTTATGTTCGTTATGGTCATGAACATTAGCCTGGTTCTGCGAGAGCTGTTAAGAATTGCGCCCCCACAATTCCCCTTAGAAGCGACCCACTTCTCTCACATAGGTGATTCTCGATTAATCATTAAAAGCCATATGCTTAACCTCATATTGTCACTGTTATAGGAATGGACTAGGAAGTTTGCTAACTCCCTTAAATAAATGTGGAGTTTATTACTCCCCCACAGTGACCTCAGTTTATACAAGTAGGTTGTCCTATTGAACCCAGATCTTGGGATCTCTAGTCAGCTGGGTTAGGTTTTCCTTCATATAAACTTTTCAAGGGCTTTAGTCACATTCCTCTTCACGACTTGCTAACTAACTCTCACATTTAGCTTTTCACAAGCAGATCCGCAAAGCTATTCTATGACTTCATATTGTCAATAGGGATAACCCATGCTGAGAGTAGTTGTCATATCGACATAATACATTTGTACAAATTTGAGTTTCATGCAACTCTAAATATATCATGCTCTAGGTAATTCTTGAGTATTCCAACTATGCAAGAACTTCATGTTTGTTGGCGTTCTTTTGAACTCTAGCTAGGCCGGAATCCCCCCATGGAATTTATCTCAAGAATTTTCTAGAAAGGTTCTCTCTCTTTCAATGTATTAATCTTGTTTATAAGATTTTTTTTTTCTCACATGGATATGACATCAAGATCCTTAGTAATTTGTTACTTCACAAGTTTCATACTAGTGTATGCAAACTTTATGAATGTCTTATGTTAATTATTTTCCGTATCATAATTAACAGATTCCAAATCTAGCATGCTATAGACCAAGGAATCAAGCGTATGACAGAAGATGCATCATTCTGATTACTCATAGTTTAATCTACTAACATTCTTCTTTTAGACAAATTACCACCTTAAACCATACATGTTTTAGGAGGATCCCATAAGTTATATGTGTAAGTCCTACACTTATAACATGTCATTCCAATTCACTTGTGATTATATATATAATCACATTTAATTTCTTATCATTATATGATTATCATAATTTATTACGTGATTATAATCACATAACATCAATGCGTAATCATTTTACACAATCAAAATATGTCCAACTTAACGAATGGACTATAGCTCACATTTGATGACAATCACACCATTCAAGTTAGTTACATAAACCAACGTAATTCGTTGTCATCTATATGTGTTTTCTTTCTTGACATTTCACAATGTCCTACACGGTTATGTTCAAAATTTAGTCATTACTTATAATGACAAACCGTTAGATTATTAGCAATATGAGTTCGAACAATTCTTAACAATTATTCATCTTTCTAGAATAACAAGTAGTTTGATTATTTGCAGCAATATTCACAACAGAATATTTGCAACGTCCAAACTTCCAATACTAGATACAAAATCAATCGACTTGGTTATTCTCATCTTGCGAAATTAGTTGAATAGTGCCAAACAACATCGCACCAAACAACCTTAAATATGCACTGTTTTGCCACAATATTTTGCTCCAAATAACACAAAAGGTTTTGCGTTTAATATCGCACAAATTATTACATAATCATGCATTAAAACAACCAAAAAATGTTGTACCCAACAACTCAAATTCATGTATCTGAACAACAGAAAGATCAACACAAGAAAAAAAATAAATCTCTTAGAGAAAACACTTTTGTACTGAAATACAAACTGCGATCAAATGACTTTTCTGTTTAAGCTCAATTTTTTATTTATTTATTTTATTTTATTTTTTCCTTGCAAGAAAACAAAGTTGTCCAAAAAGAGATGTTGTATCAAAATACAAATTGTGAGTTTGTGACCATACAATTCATCTTTTTAAGCTTAAATTTTCTAGAAAACAAGTTAAATGTATTAGCAACATAACCCAAAAAAAAACATTGATTAAAAATCTTTAAGCTCAAACTCTGTTTATGAGAACAACACATGTTCTCGCGACCTCGTATCTCGGACAACGTGTCCAAAATAATTTCTGTACTAAAATAGAAATTCCAATTGAACGACTCACCCATTTAAGCTCAAACTTCCAAAAGTCAATTTTTAATCTTTTAACAACGCACTGCAAAATATTGGGTACAAAAATCATTTGTTTATTATGCAAACAATGCATTTTCCCACGACTACTTAGTGGTTCCAACAAGTACTTTGGATTCCACATAACACCAAAGTTCGCATTCCACAAAAAATGAGTTTAATCTCACCATCTAGTCATGAAAACCAATACTAGTTACACAAACCAACATCATGACAAGATTTCAGTCGACATGCTTTGAACACCATATTTTTTCTATCATAATATAATGATCCAAAACTTTCAGCCAGTTAAGGTTGCATCTTTAATAAGATTCCATAAAAATACAAATGAGCTTTATGGGAATACTATATATGAACCGGTTCAAGAAGGCCATCACTAAGTTGTGTCGCATATAAGAATTATAAAACCTTTCCAAGCCATGAAGTTTCATATCAATCCTTTAACTCATATCAAAATAAACTATTCTTCTCGATCTGAAGCTTAAACCACATGCATTCCATATCAAACTTCAAACAATATAATCTATTAACTTATCATACAAAAAGATAAGTCCAAAATTCGATTCACATATTTTATATCTTTTCAATGATTAACTAAAACTCATAAATTGTTTAATGATTAAGAAAAACGTTTGGTCTTGTTCAACAAAACTATAACCTTGTTTCAATGATTTCATTGGTTCCGTAAAATAAGATTTCAAAACTGGTATCAACTTTAGCAGTTACATGTTCACTTCTTTAATACAAATCAAATAAAAACTTGAGTGACCACTTAAATACACTCATTTGGTCCTTCCGTAATAAGGGTCACATAATTATTGAATCTAGCAAACATGATTCTCCTATTTCTTTGAAACCAATAAACATGAACTTACCCCAATTTAATTTTAATTTTGCATTAATCTATAACAACTCATATGCAACGTGGATAATATAAGATGAAACTTGAATGTATACTATATTCAATTATGAATGAGAGAATATCAGAATATTATAACCATCGAAATAGCAAGACCGTTCAAACATTCAACACGTAATTACTCATACGTAATTTAATGATAGTTATTACCATGAACAATACAACTAAAAAATCATTTGGTAATCTGACTAAAGAAACAAAACGTTACGTTTTCTACAACAAAATGTCATCAAAATATTTCCAAATAATAATAAGCTTTGTATTATTGTTTCTTCCATGACAACCAGCCTCAACAAAACAATATTAAAGTGTTTTCAAATAGCTGGTTTATTTTTTTTATTTTTTTTTTATTTTTATTTTTTATAATAGTTTCTGATAGCAATTCGAGTCTGTCTTAAGATTGTTGTAAACATTAAGTGTATTGCTATTAGAGACAAATAAACCATAACATAAAACGTAAAAGTGTAGAGAAACGATACCGTAAATCTTTGAATTGTTGAGACACAAAACACAAGTAAGGAAAATGTTGATGCCCGTGATGCTCACAGCTTCCTTAAGACAGATTCGCCCTCCACGGTGCTTGAGAATCATGAACGTCTATCTCCCAGATACAACAACAACGGATAACTCCGTTAGCACAAACGGGTTATCAAGGCGAACCAAAATCGTGCCTTCCCTCTATTACAAACCGGATGCACACAAAATCGAGATGAACGTTAAACAAAAGATGGAGAGGAGTAAGTTGTATTTCTTGGTGTGTGGAAATGAGAGGAGAGCTCTCAACTTATAGGAAATGGAATTGAAAGAAAACGGTCATAATTAATTAACAAAATTAATTTTACTAATGTCTCATTAATTAAAATAAAACCACAAATTAATTTTATTTTCAATTCACATTAGTACACATGATGACAAACATCAATTGTCATTCAACTCCTTTGACCACATTTTCCAACAATTAACTCACCACAAACACCACTTTTTAACTTTGAAATCAACATATTATTTGGATTTCTGTGCGCGAATATAAGATATTATTACGAGTAATTATTAATAGTACCAAAATATATTGAAAGTTTTTGGAAATTTCTACTTGCCTGAATTACTAGATTCACATTATATATTACTTCCAATTATATTAAAAAAAATTAATAGTAAAAATATCAAATGTCGTAGCATAATTATATAAACCACCATCAAATAGTCTGGTGATATATGCACCTAAGTACCTAACCTCTACACAAGTGGTCTAGGGTCAGGAGCGGAGGTAGAAAATTTTGCGCGAAGAGACACACTTTAATAATGTTTGGAAACTACACTACAAATTGGTTCTTAGGGGCAAATTAAAAAAAAAAAAAAAAAAAAAAAAAAAAAAAAATTTACTTTTTTTTCCACTAGGGCACATGCCCGTTGTGCCCCTCCTTGTCTCCGCCATTGTCTAGGGTCCAAACCTCACTGGGTACACATTGGGGTAGCCGAAAGGGTTTGAAACGGGTCAATGCGATACTCCGGTTAGGCCATTGTAAATCTAAATCAAAGACTTGTCTCCCATGTAACAATAACAGGGGTATACTAACCGGAAAAACTAACATTAGAATAATGAGCTTTAATTATGCTTACCTTGAATATTGGTTTCAAACACATTTGGATTTCATCTTGAAAATGAACTGGTGGATTTTATCTTTAGAAGTAACACAACACAGATGAAACTGAAACATGAAAGTAACATGTAAGTATATGTGAAAAACGTTGGCCTTAACGTATGGATCTATGGTCTATAACGTGGTCAAGATATACCAAGTAATATGAACAAAGAATCTGTAAAATGCTTTAATATAAATCTGTCATCATGTCTTTACAATCTATGTTCTAAAGTATATATACTAAACGAATGGGTGCAAAGTAAACGTTGTGATGGTTCAACCCATCCAACAGTTGTGTCTGTTAGTTTGTAACCGTTTGTAACTGTCCAGAAAATTGCCTTGGTTGACTTTTGTGTATCTGACTTTGTGTTTGACTTGGGTCGTTTGGGTGTTGACTTGGGTCGATTGGGATTAACCCAATATTTTGTGTTTTGGTGACGTGGACAACCAAAGGCCATTCAAATGGTCGATGACGTGGACAAACAAGATTGTCTGTTTTGCACGTTTGGTTGACATAAGGGAATTTAAAATCTGTCTTATGTTTGGTATTGCAATTTTTGTATAGTAAATGACGAAATTAACTATTAGAAAACTGCACAAAACCAACTAAAAACAGCAAAAATCAGCTTTAAAAACAGCTAATCAGGCACAAAACTTAACAAAAACAGCAAAAGCAGCACTAAAT
Source organism: Chrysanthemum lavandulifolium (assembly GCA_022545495.1). Taxonomy (NCBI): domain Eukaryota; kingdom Viridiplantae; phylum Streptophyta; class Magnoliopsida; order Asterales; family Asteraceae; genus Chrysanthemum; species Chrysanthemum lavandulifolium. Next base: position 24,912,607 of record CM040239.1, read on the forward strand.
TAAAACAGCAAAAAATTGCACAAAAAGCGGCTTCAAAAAATAGCAAAAATCAGCACAAAACCAACTAAAAATACTAGAAAGTGCAGAACAGTAATAAACACAAATAAGGTTACGAAACATATTATAATCCACAAAAACAAATAGTTACATAACCAACTAAAAAGGGACAATCCATTCCATTTGCATACCCACTGTTGTAGTCCCTTTTTATATTATCCAATTTCAGTTTCATGATTAGTACAATACATGACGGCCAATTTCTATCAACAATTTTCGAGATAGAAACCAAGGAAGAATAACACTGAAGTTGAAGACAATATTTAAAAAGAAAACATTGGTTACCCGGAAGGAAGAAGCTTGTCGTAGAAGAAGTGGCAAGAAATGAGAGAAAAGGATATTAAAGTTGCTTCAACCACGCTAAAATTCCTTGGAGAATTCCAATTTCAAATACACATAATATTACTTGTAGCAAGCAGCCTCTTAAAGCTATTCTGATTGGATGAATTGGAAGAAGATGCCAATTGAAGGTATTCTTAGAGGATCATATTAAGTATTAACTCTACTCTTTGTTTCGGGTAATTATAAAGAACGATTGCAATAAATAATGGTTCAAAAGTTATTGTTTGGCAAAAACTAAGGAATTAGGGGATAAACCAAAGTCCATCATTGCGAAAGTATAGGCAACCAAGATGAACAATATAATCTTTATTCTGGATCTAAGTCGCAATAGTAAAGATATAAATTAGATTAAGTTTACAATAGTATCCAAATGTTACAAGGTTAGATTAATGTCAATGAGACAATAATCATGTAGATGTAAAGACAAGACAAGATCGTTTAATATATAGGCTGAAATGATCGAAAGAATAGGCAACCAAGAGAGAGTGATACTTAAAAGATAGCACACTCAAGTGTGTGAGACAATAACCCTAGATAAAGGGACTTATTAAATAGGAGATTAAGTTTCACTAAGACCCTCTAACGGCTAGTAGAGACTCATCACCAGAAACGAAGAAAGGCTTCAGAAACAAAGAAATGAAATGAGCTTGGAACTTTAAATCTTTTATCCTTTGTCCGTGTTAAACCCCCGTAATTAATCCCGCAATAAGCCACAACTTGAAAGTCATTAGTAATTGATAGAATGATATGTTTGCCACAGATTACCAACCCAAAATTTAACATTCCCCTTAATCGATGAGCAAACATATCAAACAATATCAATTTTTCACACAAAATTTATGCCGATAGATGTGGAGGTTCTTTGTAGTATGTCTGCAGCTTGGTTTGAAGAGCCAATCTTTTAGCATTTATAACACCTCTAGCAATTTTTTCCCGATGAAGTGAACATCAATTTCAAAGTGTTTTGATCTTTCATGGAAAATGTGGTTGACAAAGAAGTTGTAAAGCGATTTGTTATCACAAAAAGATCGACGGAAGATTGATATCAACTTTTAGGTCTTTTAGGATTTTTGAATCAAATGATTTCACAGCAAGCAGAGACATAGATCTATATTTCGCTTCGTGGAAGATTTTGAAAGAGTATTTTGTTTTTACTTTTCCATGAGATTAAACAATTATTAAAGAAAACACAATAACTCGTGATGATTTTCTCGGTTTTCTTGCATTTGGCCCAATCAAGATCACTATATCCTTCAAGATGATTTTCGAGTTGTCAAATTGTACCTTAGACCTTTTCCCGGAGCTCCTTTTAGATATCTCGAACATTGAGGGCACATTCCGGATGAGACTTTAAAGGAGAATGCATATATTGTGCCGCACAATGAACCGAGTATGAGATGTCGTCTTGTATGGGTGAGATAGATAAGTTTCCCAAGTAACTTCGATAACCAATGATGTTGACAAGCAATGGGTCATCGCAGTGGGAATGTATGGAAGGACGAGTTGGGTTCCATAGGAGTGGACACAGTTTGCACCAAGAAGACCAAATTTTTGAGGAGTTCAAGACAATATTTTCTTTGGGAGAGACAAATGTCATTCCCGCTTTTAGAACCTCAATGCCAAGAAAATATTTTAGATTTCCCAAGTCTTTAATATGAAACTTTGTTTTTAGGAACTCTTTGAATCGGTTTATCTCATCGTGCAATTTCCAAGAAGGACAATATCATCCACATAAACAAGCGAGCAATAAACTTGTTATTCTCTCGATTTGGTGAACAAAGAGTGATCATTAATGATTGAACAAAGTTGTTTTCTTTTAAAACACCGACAAGTTTTTCATTCCATTTCGGGAGCTTGTTTTAAGCCATATAGGGATTTGACAAGTTTACGACTTTATTCTTATTGTTCTCATTACGTAACCCCTTGGGATGGTCATATAGATATCCTCATCAAGATCTCCATACAAGAAAGCATTATTAACATCAAGTTGAAAAGAGGCCATTTGTTTTTACGGCTAAGGCAATAAGACATCCGACAAGAGACATTTTTACAACAGGGAAAAAGTTTCATCATAGTCTATTCCTTCCCTTTGGTTATAGCCTTTAACAACTAGTCTAGCCTTGTATCTATCAACTTCACCATTGGCTTTATATTTGATTTTAAATATCCATTTGTAGCCAATAGGAGTTCTATTAGAGGTAGATCGCTTATATCCCAAGCATGGTTTTCATTTAAGGCCTCAATTTTTAATTCATAGCATCAACCCAATTACTATCATGGATAGCTTCTTCATAATGTAGGTTCAATACTTTTATTAAGACTAGATGCAAAGCAAGAATTATCTTTGTTAAGATTGGAGTAATTAACAACCTTTTCAACACCATATTTGACTTTTCCTTCTATAATAAAATCATTAAGATTATCGGGCAACTTGGAAACTCGTTGACCTTCTAGCAAGAGTGGTCGGCAAGCCTCTTTCTTGTTCGCAGAATCGTGTTGTATCGCTAGGATCGAAACCGCATCGCAGGATGTGAATCATGTGATATGTTGCCCTCGTGGTGTGTATTATCATCTATAGATGTTGCAACCGGTTCGTCAATCCTAGTAGGATGACTTACCACCGTGCCATCATCATAGGATGTCACTCTCCTTCATCATTGGGACTTATTTGTGAGTCAAAGAAATTTTGTGATTTAAATATTTTGGTACAAAGGTTTCAACAAAAGGTTTTGACACGTATTTTTCATTTTGAAGGAAAACAGTTTCATAAAATTTGACATCTCTCGAGTAAAAGATATTTTTGTTTCAAGGCTCAAGAGTTTATAGCCTTTCTTCTCATTTGAGTAACCAATAAAGACACTTTTTCGCACCTACTACCAAATTTATCGAGATGTTGAGAATGGTGGCATAGCATAAGCGACCAAAGACTCTAAGAGAGAGAGTGAAGGGTCATGCCCATACACAAGGAAGAACGGGACTTGCTGACAGAATCAAGAGGCAACCTGCTTATGACATAGGCAGCAGCTAGAACACATTCGCACTAAAGATTTAGAGGTAATTCCCTCAAACATGAGGGATCTAGCTACATTAAGGAGATGCCTATGTTTCCTTCTCTCGCAATACCATTTTGTTGTGGTGTATAGACACAAGAGGTTTGATGTAAAATTCCTTTTCATGGAAAAATGTTGAAGTTTATTATTGACAAATTCGTCCCATTATCACTTCTAAAGATCTTGACATTGTGTTCAAATTGATTTGATAGCATATGAGTAAAATTAACAATGGAAACATAAACATCATCCTTCCCTTAAGCATATAAACCCACACCGCCTCGGAATAGTCATCAACAACAGCTTAAAAAATATTTGTAACCATCTCGCTAGTGACTTTATATGGTCCCCATACATCAAGATGGACAAGTTGACCAATTTTAGTTGATTTATGTTCACTTAGAGGAATGGTTCCCTGGTTTGTTTAGCTTTATTACAAGTATCACGAGATGATCGCTTGGATGTACTATCAAATTTAAGAGTGGGTTTAAGATGTGTAGGACTTGGTCGTAGGATGACCAAGTCTTTGATGCCAAAGATTTTTGAAACATGACAAACAGATATGCGCTTATTAGAAGTAATCTTACATGTAGAATCAATATCAAACATATATAACCCATTGTGTTGTTTACCAATCCCCACAATCCTTTTTGATGTAAACTCAGATATAACAGCTTAGATTCATTAAACCCGACAAACATCTTATTATCTCTAGCAATTTTATGAACAGACAACAAACTAACATTGTACTGTGAACAACAAGTACATCAAAAGAGTTAGGTCATTATTGACCTTTAAATCACCAATTTTAGTAATTAGGCTCGAGTACCGTTGGGATGTCCAACAGCTTAGACCAAGATTTGAAATGTTAACAACATTGATTAAGAATTTTCAACACAACCATGTGTTGATTTGCACCAGAATCAACAATCCAACCAAGACTGATGTTTCCAGTTAAGGTTTTAGTGTTGTTGTTAAAAAACTTGTTGAAGTTTATATTAAACTTGACACTGCCATTAAAGAAGGTTCCTGAGAAATTTTTACCTGCCAAGTTTGCATTAGCAGATGACACATTGTTGTCATTGAGAAGACTCATAAGTCTTGAGAGCTGTTCATTAGACAAGGAGACAGGAGAGTTGCTAGCACTATTATCAATGACACGATTGGTTTCAGCAGAAACATTGTTACTGCTGAAAGGTTTACCATTAAAATTCCTTTTGACATATCCAGCAGGATAGCCAACAAGATCATAACATCTATCAATAGTATGACCGTGTTTTTGCAATTTGTGCATTTGAGGTTCATGTTTGGTCCTCTCGCTATTAGAGTCATACAAGATAAAGCCGTAAACTTTGTTGTTAAAACCTCTTTTGTTATCAAAAATTTTCCACCATCGAAGTTTTTGCAAAGAAAAGTCGTAGCATTGGGTTTAGTAGAACTATTCCCGGATGATACATTTCGTGAGACTCTTCTCCGAGACAACAGAGAAAGCAGCTTTGACATTAGGTAAAGGATCTCTAGTTAAAATATTGCTTCTGATAGGAACATAGGAGTCATCAAGACCCATAAGAAATTGCATTAACTTGATTAGTCGATTATGTTTTTCAAAATGTTTTGCAACCTCACAAGTGCAAGGAGGCAAGCTAATCATACAATCAAATTGTTTCCATAAAGAGTTAAGGTTGTTATAGTAATCGCAAGAGAGGACCCACTTTGACTAAGAGAGTTTATATTTTATGCAGATTAAAAATAGTGAACCATCAACCTTATCATAGGTATCTTTAAGATCATTCCACATTTCATAAGCGCTTTAGCATATATAGCACCAAAGAATAGTTCGGTCGAGAGAGTTAAGAATCCAAGTAACCACAACAGAGTTACAAGTATCCCATTGATTAGCAAGATTAGGGTTCGAATCATCTCTTATGCAAGTACCATCAATAAACCCTAATTTATTATGGTTCCTTAAGGCAAAAGTCATGGCCATATTCCATATTTTATAATTTTCACCCAGTGAGTTTGATAGTAATGATGGGAGTCCCATTAGTGTTATTAGGGTGTAAGTACAAAGCATCCCCAAAGGATAAGCTTTTCTCAGTGGAACCACCACCACCAGCAGAATCACCAAAGCAACCATAATATAGACAAGAAGATGCATAAATAATAGAGACAGGGATAATAATAAGACCAAATAGATAGATAAATAAGACTATGAATTTAAGAAACAACAAGCACCAAGTCCGTGGACTAGGGTAAACCATAGAGGTATTCGCATCACTCAAAGGTGGCGATCAAGATGTTAGTCTACCCGTTTGCACCCACAAAGACTTAAGCATCTGTATGTTTGAAGAAGAGATAAGACTTAGACTTATAGAGAGATATGCAATGGAAGAATGATCACAATTACCTTAGATTCACTTAGTCTAAGGCTAATTGTAAGTAGAAGATAACCGGTGATTACACACGTAGCAATAACCCCAAACCACCAATATGTTGTCAAGAGAATCAATGAGCCCGATGCTCGATACCATGTACGAAAGTATAGGCAACCAAGATGAACAATATAATCTTTATTCGGATCTAAGTCGCAATAGTCACTTAGATTAAGTTTACAATAGTATCCAAATGTTACAAGGTTAGATTAATGTCAATGAGACAATAATCATGTAGATGTAAAGACAAGACAAGATCGTTGAAATGATCGAAAGAATAAAGAATGATACAAAAGAGAGTGATACAAAAGAGTTTCACGCACACTCAAGTAGAAACAAAGAAAGGCTTGTAACCCTAGATAAAGGGACTTATTAAATAGGAGATTAAGTTTCATTAAGACCCTCTAACGGCTAGTAGAGACTCATCGCTTAAAATATTAAACAGTTTAAACGAAGAAAGGCTTCTATTTAAGCAGAAATGAGTTTCTTGGAACTTTAAATCTTTTATCCTTTGTCCGCATGAGTTCGAAGTTAAACCCCGTAATTAATCCCGCAATAAGCCACAACTTGAAAGTCATTAGTAATTGATAGAATGATATGTTTGCCACAGATTACCAACCCAAAATTTAACAGAGATGCACTTAGTCTCCTAGATCCGAGTAGACACGATGTCCTTGAACTCATTATCCATTTATGTGACGACATTACACTTCACACAAGACTCTCCCCGACAATGTCAAGTCCTCATAGTCGTGTTCGTTATGGTCATGAACACTAGCCCGGTTCTGCAAGAGCTCTTAGGAATTGCGCCCCACATTTCCCTTGAGCGACCCCACTTCTCTCTCACATAGGTGATTTCATCTTGAATCATTAAAACATATGTTTTGTGATTTCATCTTGAATCATTATGCTTTCGATTTCATCCCGAATCATTAAAGCCATATGTTTAACCTCTCAACAAGTCACATTTGTTATAGGAATGGACTAGGAAAGTTACAATATTTAGTAACTCCCCCACATTGACGTGACTTCCCCCACATTTCTATGATTAGGTTGTCCTATTGAACCCAAATCTTGGGATCTCCAGTCAACTGGTGTCACACCCTCAAATTACCTGTTTTGCCGTGGAATGGAATTCCTGAGGGTTGATTGTCATAGCATCAAAGTTACAGTTATATCGAACGACCTAAAGTGTCGTTTTGAAAACATCGTTTGATTTTGTAAAATAATCGAGTTTACAAAACATAGGTCCCAATAGATTTCAATGTACCAAAATAAGTTTGTTACAATCAAGCGATAGTTAAGTGCATAAAATATAGGTGAGACAGCGTCGACACCGCGACTCTATGATAAGTCCACATGCATGCCATGAAGTGAATGCCTTAGATACCGAGATAAAACATGCTAAAAGTGTCAACACAATGGTTGAGTGAGTTCATAGAGTTTGGTTAGCAAGTAAAGCTTTTAAAGAGCGCTCATGCAACAAAGGAAAAGTTTTGGTCATTTAGAATAGCCCACAAAGCAAAGGCATTGTAAATCCACACAGTTCTAAGTTCCGCCCATACAAAACTTGCAACCTGTGTGTTCACAACCCACTGCCAAAAATAGTAGGTCTAATAGTCAAGTATACGTTGTCATAATAGTTCATAGTATAGCACCACGTATATAATAATTCAGGGATGCTCCGAACATGGGAGACTTTGCACTGCTCCAACAAGGGAGACTCCTTTGTCACTCGACCACCTAGGCGAGAATTATTGAGAACACTCCACCATTAAGGCGAGAATTATTGAGAACACTCCACCGACAAGGCGAGAATTATTGTGAACACTTCACCATTAAGGCGAGAATTATAGTGATGCTCCGAACAAGGGAGACTTTATAGTGATGCTCCAAACAAGGGAGACTTTAGGTCAAGGTCATAGCACGTACGGTTCAATAAGTTCAAAGAAGTCATAAGTTCGTATTTAAGTTCAAGGGTTCTATTCAAAAGTTCGTAATTAAGTTCAAGTGTTTAAGTCGAGTTCAAAAGTTCAAAATAGTCAAAGAGCTCAAAATATATCAAAAGGTTCAAAATAGTTAAAGGGTTCAATATTATGTCAAACAAGTTCAAAATAGTCAAAGAGTTCATTATAAAGTCAAATTAAAAAGAAAGTATGAGTGTGTAAATACTCATCAGTTTTTGTTATCATGTGGCGAAATTTTAGAGAGGAAATGGAGAGGATTCATAGCTTTTCACCTTTGAAAAGTGTGTTCTACGCAAATATCTTAAATAAAACTAGCTCTTGAAATGCATCAAAATAAAATGCTCGAAATGAAAATATTCCAAAATTGCATTTTATATGTTTCGGATGCAAAATGTTCAAAATCGGATGAAAAATGAGCTAAGTTTGCATAATTGGCGCTTCAGGTCCCCAAGTTTCAAAAATTGTCGAAATAGTCCCCGAGCACTTAATTTCAAAGAAAATCACCAAAGGTCCTTTTAAAATCATAAGTTGTCAAAATTAGTCCTTTGGTGAAAAATATCAAAAGTTTTGAGAAATTACAAGTTTGGTCCTTCAAGTTTCAAATTTGGCAAAATGGTCCTTGGAAATTTTGAAAATGTCAAGATTGGTCCTTGTACTATTGAAACTTGTCACTTTTAGCCCTTGGAGCAACTTTGATAAAATGGCAGCCTGGTCCTTGTATTCGAAATTGCACAAAAGGTCCTTGTGTATTATAAACCCTTTACACCCTTGACCCTTGTCATCTCCTTTTGGACCCCGCCATACCCATTTGGACCTCCTACCTTTGGACCCCTTTGATATTAAAACCGGTCAACAAACAAGTCAAACATAAACCCTACGCGCCAAAATCCTATCTTCCCACTGCTTTCTACGCAATCACCGCATACACTCCAAACCCATCCCCCATTCCACATCTTCACCTCCTTATCACTCCACCTTCAACAACACTCCAAAGATACATTTAATGCTCCTTCTACCTTTGCACTCAACCCCAACATGTCAAATACCATTTCCGCCAAAATCAATCCTATGGCTAAAACTCTCCAAGTCATCCAATGGTCTTAAATGAATGTGGGAACAACTCAGAGAAGAAAGAGAAACAATTTGGGTGTATAAAAGAGGAAGATGAAGCTAGAAGAAAAGAGTAGTTAGTTTTAAAATTTTCTATGTATGTCGTTTTTTATTAAGTTATCTTAATTAGTGTTTTAGAATGTAATTTTAAGTTTCATTGTACTCAAACTAATCTACTTTGTCACTATAATTCATTTCAAGTCTCAATTCAATGTTTCATTTATATTTCATGTTTGAAGTCCTTTGTTGAAAAATTTAATTTTAAACTCTAGCATTCAAGCTTCAAATAGCTTTTGTTCGGTTCAATAAGCTTAAATAAGCTCCTTATAGCTTTTGGGTAGCTTAAAATCTAGTTTTAAGCAAAGTAGTCACATGGTCAACAAAAGTCAACTGGTGTGCTCATTTGGTTCAGAAATGGTTATGGTTTGATTATGATGATGGATATGGGTTGATTTTGATGTTAAATGGGTTAGGATTAGTGGTACTGTAGCTGATTTGCAAGCCATAGTGGCTGGACTTCTTGTAAGTGTGAAGCTTAATCTCATTTCTAGCTTAATATTAAGTAGAAGTTACTGTTTCATGTAGATCTGTCATTAGTAGTGATTAGTACTGTTATCTAGCTTGATTTAGATGCATTGGATCTGTTTTGATGTTAGAACAAGCTTGTCTTTGTTATTTGGTTAAAATTCTTGCACAACAGGCACATAAAGGAGTGTTTGGATTAATACTAAAAACTGTGCTAGAGGTTAAAATGTTGGAGTAGATCAGTTGCTTTAGGCTTGTCATAGTTTATTACACTCATATCTGTCCTTGTTTTGTAGCCTTTTGCATTCTAAGTCAAAATCATCATGTTTCTTGTCATTGATCTCAAATTTGGAAAATCGGTTGCTATAATCTATCATATGGGTGTATAACTTGATAAGTGAGCTTGCATTGTTTTCATTTCATCATATTATATCATTTTCGGTTCATTATTAGATCTTAAATCTCAAATAAGTCAACATTCATCTTTGTTTCAAAAGTCAAAACCATGTCAAACTGTTTTTCTCGGATATTGCGACTCTGCACAAGGTTCAATCTGACTTATGATGGTCTCATATTTGGCCCAATTGTAGTTTGCTAGGTGGTCTTGAAGACCACATATCCGTTTTCACATAAGTTTCTTAGATTAGGCGGTGCGAGAGCTCAAACAGGTGGGTCAGAACCTGTTTGGGAAGAAAATCAGTTAGCATCTTATTTTGGTAAACTGCTTATTTGAGGTTAGGAGTAGCTGGATTTAGCTGATATTAGCTTATTTTAGTATAATATAGCTTCTGTAGAAGTTTGGTGGCTAGTTGTGCTTATTTGCTTATTCATAAGTGCTTATTTGCATCAAGTTAACACTGCAGCTTTCATATCTTACACATAAGCATCATATTTTATATTTTTCATATATTTAGATTAATATTTTAGAATTTTCCTGAGTTTTTCATAATTTTTGGTCATTGTTTGCTATTTTTCTTGATTTAAAACAGTTTTTAGGCCATTTTAAATAGCTTTTAATACAATTAATTCGAGAAAAGTTCAAAAAATAATTTTTCATTTTTCTTAGGATAAGATAAATATAAAAGTAAAAAATTAATTTTCCAGATTTTCATAGTTTAATTTGTAATTTTAGTAATTTAATTAGTTTTAAATAGTTTATAATTCATAAAAATAGAAAATAATCGGAAAAATATAAAAATAGTTTTGAAAATTCTCTTTTGTTATTTTAGATTTTTCCAAGTCATAATTTCATTTTTCTAGCTTTATTTCATATTTTCTTGTATTTTAGGCTATTATTTAATAGTTAAAAATAGTTTTTAATTAATAATAATTAATTAAATAGTTATAAAAATAATTTTCTTTTTCTATAAATTTTCTTTTATCATTAGGATTGTAAAAATATCATTTTCATATTTTTAGGATTAATATTGTTCCAGTTTCACATTTTGTTTTGTACGTCGCGTAGTTTTTAATTTAAGTTTTATAAAACATAAAATCAAAACATCATTTTGCAAATAGTGATAGCGTTTATTTAATATTTTTATCTTTTAATTCTCTTTAATTTGCATTTAAGCCGTTGTAATTCATAGGCTTTTTTACGTAGTTATAATAATTCACAATCCTTTTTCCGCTCAAATCTCTCGATCACTATCGTTTGGTGATTCTTCGCATAGCTCATTGGGACATAACGACCGGGAAACACTATACTCTCCGATCTTCATTGCATTATGTGTTTAAACTGTTTTAAGTTTCTTACGGTTGGCCATTCACAAGTGGCGGCTTGAGTGAGAAAAACTTGACGGTTTGGCACGGATCAAATTTTAGCGCCACGGGAGGGATCTGTCTTGATTATCTTCCGCTTAGCAGATTAGTGATTTGAATATTCACTCCTTGTTTATACCATCTATATGTATTTATATTTTCTTATAAAATCCAAAACCCTAAAACATTTTAAAATCTCAACAAACACAAAAACCCAAAAGATTTTCATTCTTTGTTTTTGCAAAATGTTTTCAAAATACCAAAAATATTCATCTTTACCCTCTTACCCTTTTGATTCTTTATCCCTTTACCCTCTATCCATTTGATTCTAACTTCTTCTATTCTCATGGAATCTCTCGACTACAACGATTCGGGACGAAGTTGAAAAACTTGGACTTTATCGCAAATGTCAAGAATTCGTGTTGTTCGTGATGATCCATTAATTCTGCGTAGGGAAATGGAACGAGAAACCGGGGTGACAAAGGACCGGTACTTCCTACGATAATGGAAGTGCTAAATACGTCCAACCTACGGTTATCCAAAGATCTAACCCTCAATTGCTCCTAAGCCGTCTAAAATTGATCCTAAACTTTCACGATTTACGGTTAAAAGCAAACATGCGAATTTAGACCGGTGACTAGCAAGAATGACTTGCCTAATCTTCACGTTTCTCAAGAACCGAACCGGAGACCATAACGGAAGTGGTGGAAATTGCTAGCTCTCGAGCACACCACTTGTCCCACCTCCGGATTTTCAAAATGTTCTTGAGTCTTAATAGTCATTCGGATCACCATGTTGGTTTTGTTGATTCTTTGAATAAACCGATTCCTTCTCATTACTCTCAAATGAAATCATTTATTCCTTGTGTCGGTTGTGGTGAGCCTCTTTTGGTTCACCACCGTCGTTGGTGTACGTGTGTACAATGTGGTAATGATATTCATAACGGAGTTGTTTGTTTTGTGGTTCGAGGAATTCATTTGATTATGATCCTAATCCGAACTCATTTAACGACCCTCAAACTTTTCCAATTACCCACCATAGCCCGACTTATCTTCATATAATCAACATAACTACTTTGTGAATTTTGTGGAGGTCCTCACCAAGGATTTGAGTGTCAATCCGGAAACACGTTTGTCTATGAGCAGTTTTCGGTGATGCTCGAACTTTGGTTATGACCAATATCCATATAATTCACGATCCGGACTCATGATTTCTTGTTGTGTCTTTACTGGAGGTCCCATTTCACTCGATTGTCAAATAGGAATCCATTTCCTTGTAACAATCATGACTCTTACAGTTTGACAATTTCCAACCTCCACAAGACCATACGGTTCAAACTCCACCGAGCCGTTGTCTCAAGAAATCTCCCAAAATTTTGAAACCGCAATGAAAACACTTGATGATATGATTAGTAACTTTAAGAATCAAGTGAGTGGTGAAAAGACCATGGGAGAATTGCTTGCCAAGAACGAGAGGCCCGCCAATCTAGGGAAGAATTATTAGTCCTAGAGCATGCGGCTCTAAGGCGTTCCCAATTTCTTAAGGCACTCTATATGATGATGACGAGGAGAGTTTTATCCTTTTAAAGATAATATTTCTCAACTCCTCGGTCGGTTGATATCCCGGCAGTTGAGATTCCATCTCAAACAATCGCTATCACACCCAAGCTCCCACTCACTCTCTCGAACATGGGGACGAGCATCTTGACACTTGTTCACGAAAAGGAATCGGACGAATTCATAAAGTCTAGTGTTGAGGACCTTGTCCCAATCCCGAGAGAGTCACAGGAACTTCGATCATATGTGTGATTCTCCTCCCTCTTGAGTGTTCAAAAGATCATTTGAAACTTTCTCCGATTTTAGCGAAGATTGTGCTTCCTATGGAAACATCGAGTATGTTGAGGCATCACTCCACAACGATCTCGATCATCTTCTTGAGGAGTTCTCCGGTGAACTCACTCACATCAATCCACTTTCATCGGAAAATGATGATCTCTTTGATTTGAAGCCGATCGGGAGAGACCGAAAGTCTCCTTGATAATGATCGTTCACTCACTTCTTATCCCAACAATTCAATAGAGAATATTGATCACTTTGTTCTGAAACATTCAAAGCTACTTTCACTAATCCTCTATTTGAATTCGACTCGAATTCACTTTAATTTCGAGAATCCACTCTTTGATACTCGTTGAGGATAGTGATGAGCCCACAATGGAACAAGAGTTCACAATTTCACTTCTTGTGATTGATTCTCTTCACGAGGAGTTCCGGTGAACTCTCTCATGACATATCTCCTCCGGAACATGATCATTTCTATTTTGATCTTGAGGATGATATTGGCTCGGAGGAAGGTGTACTCCATCATACGAGTTTGCTTATTAATAATACTACCCTCACCCTTCCTCCCGATATGTCTACATTTGAGGATGAAGAATGGATCTGATTGTTATCAAAATCTTTCTTCCTTTCCTCAAATATCTTGTGATTTCTCTTCATCTTCACTCCTTCGGAATGAAGACACTATCTTTGACCCCGGCATTTTCATTTATCATTTTTGAGCGGTTCTATGTATATCTCATCCGTGTGGAACTTTCACGTGCTTCAAATGTTTATCCAAACATCTTGAATGAAAGTCCGATGGAGATTGTTTCTTCCACTTTGCTTCCCCATGAACCAATTAATTGGGTCGAGTCAAGCTAGCGACTCGGTAATCAAAAACGATAGCTAAACATGGGTTTTCACCGTGTGTACCACCCTAGTGTGGGGAGTTGCCCACATGTGTGTATATAAAGTTTCATAAAAAAAAAAAAAAAAAAAAAAAAAAATCTTTAAAAATAATGGCCGTAATATTTCCCTTTTCGTTCTTTGTTTCGGCATAACGGTAGGTACTTTGAATATTGAGGCAATATTCATTTCTAAGTGTGGGGGAATTCTCACGAATTTTATCATGTAATTATCCGCCCAATTCCCCATTTTGGCCAAAATTTTTTTGGAGTAAGTGTTTTGCACTTACTCATTTGGTTATCGATCCGCCTTGTCTAATAAACAAAAGGATTGGCTAATCCAGAGCAAACGGCTCTTGGTAAAGATATCTCAAATCCGTTGAAGGCTTGCAATTTGCCCAAAATTGTATGGTATTCATTTCACCATATCCTTAAAAGTGAAGAGTTGGCTAGCCCGCAAGTTTATGGCTTGTGGTAAAGGCGATGGAAAAACCATAATTGGTAATCGACTCACCAAAGATAATATTGATAATTTATCTAAGAGTTGGCTAGTCCGAGCAAACGGCTTCGGTAAAGACAAATCAAATCCGTTGGAAGGCGGTGGTTTGCTCAAAATCACATGGTTATCGGTGTACCATGGTTCTTACTTGAACTGAAACATTTGGCTACTCCGAGTAATGGCTTTTGGTAAAGAGATTCAAATCCATTAAGTTTTTGTCAAAAGATTGCTAGGGACTAGCAATAGTTTAGTGTGGGGATTGATGAGTGTGTAAATACTCATCATTTTAGTCAATCTGAGCGCAAAACGTTTAAAATGCTCAAAATGCATCAAAAATCGAAAATATTCCAAAATTGCATTTTATATGTTTCGGATGCAAAATGTTCAAAATCGATGAAAAATGAGGTAAGTTTGCATAATTGGCGCTTCGATCCCCAAGTTTCAAAAATTGTCGAAATAGTCCCGAGCACTTAATTTCAAAGAAAAATCACCAAAGGTCCTTTTAAAATCATAAGTTGTCAAAATTAGTCCTTTGGTGAAAAATATCAAAAGTTTTGAGAAATTACAAGTTTGGTCCTTCAAGTTTCAAATTTGGCAAAATGGTCCTTTGAAATTTTGAAAATGTCAAGTTTGGTCCTTGTACTATTGAAACTTGTCACTTTTAGCCCTTGGAGCAACTTTGATAAAATGGCGACCTAGGTCCTTGTATTTTGAAATTGCAAAAAGGTCCTTGTTATTAAACCCTTTACAAGCCTTTGGACCCTTTCATAATCCTTTTTGGACCCCGCCATAGCCATTTGGACTCCTACCTTTGGACCCCTTTGATATTAAAACTTGGTCAACAAACAAGTCAAACATCACCGCGCCAAAATCCTACACTCCAAACCCATCACTCCAAACCCATCCCCCCAACTCACATCTTCACCTCCTTATCACTCCACCTTCAACAACACTCCAAAGATACATTTAATGCTCCTTCTACCTTTGCACTCAACCCCAACAGGTCAAATACCATTTCCCGCCAAAAATCAATCCTATGGCTAAAAACTCTCCAAGTCATCCAATGGTCTTAAATGAATGTGGGAACTGCTCAGAGAAGAAAGAGAAACAATTTGGGTGTATAAAAGAGGAAGATGAAGCTAGAAGAAAAGAGTAGTTAGTTTTAAAATTTTCCATGTATGTCGTTTTTTATTAAGTTATCTTAATTAGTGTTTTAGAATGTAATTTTAAGTTTCATTGTACTCAAACTAATCTACTTTGTCACTATAATTCATTTCAAGTCTCAATTCAATGTTTCATTTATATTTCATGTTTGAAGTCCTTTGTTGAAAAATTTAATTTTAAACTCTAGCATTCAAGCTTCAAATAGCTTTTGTTCGGCCCAATAAGCTTAAATAAGCTCCTTATAGCTTTTGGGTAGCTTAAAATCTAGTTTTAAGCAAAGTAGTCACATGGTCAACAAAAGTCAACTGGTGTGCTCATTTGGTTCGAAATGGTTATGGTTTGATTATGATGATGGATATGGGTTGATTTTGATGTTAAATGGGTTAGGATTAGTGGTCTTGAGTTGATTTGCAAGCCATAGTGGTGGACTTCTTGTAAGTGTGAAGCTTAATCTCATTTCTAGCTTAATATTAAGTAGAAGTTCTTTGTTTCATGTAGATCATCATTAGTAGTGATTAGTCTTGTTATCTATCTTGATTTAGATGCATTGGATATGTTTTGATGTTAGAACAAGCTTGTCTTTGTTATTTGGTTAAAATTCTTGCACAAGATCACATAAAGGAGTGTTTGGATTAATACTAAAAGCGTGCTAGAGGTTAAAATGTTGGAGTAGATCGGTTGCTTTAGGCTTGTCATAGTTTATTACACTCATATCATCCTTGTTTTGTAGCCTTTTGCATTCTAAGTCAAAATCTTATCATGTTTCTGTCATTGATCTCAAATGTTTGAAAATTGGTTGCTATAATCTATCATATGGGTGTATAACTTGATAAGTGAGCTTGCATTGTTTTCATTTCATCATATAATATCATTTTCGGTTCATTATTTGATCTTAAATCTCAAATAAGTCAACATTCATCCTTTGTTTTCAAAAGTCAAACCATGTCAAACTGTTTTTCTCGGATATTGCGACCTCTGCACAAGGTTCAATACTGACTTATGATGGTCTCATATTTGGCCCAATTGTAGTTTGCTAGGTGGTCTTGAAGACCACATATCTGGTTTTCACATAAGTTTCTTAGATTAGGATGGTGCGATGGCTCAAACAAGTGGGTCGAACTCGTTTGGGAAAAAAATCGATTAGCATCTTATTTTGGTAAACTGCTTATTTGAGGTTAGGAGTAATGGATTTAGCTGATATTAGCTTATTTTAGTATAATATAGCTTCGTAGAAGTTTGGTGGCTAGTTGTGCTTATTTGCTTATTCATAAGTCTTATTTGCATCAAGTTAACACTGCTGACTTTCATATCTTACACATAAGCATCATATTTTATATTTTCATATATTTAGATTAATATTTTAGAATTTTCCTGAGTTTTCATAATTTTTGGTCATTGTTTGCTATTTTTCTTGATTTAAAAGCAGTTTTAGGCCATTTTAAATAGCTTTTAATACAATTAATTAAGAAAAGTTCAAAAAATAATTTTCATTTTCTTAGGATAAGATAAATATAAAAAGTAAAAAATTAATTTTCCAGATTTTTCATAGTTTAATTTGTAATTTTTAGTAATTTAATTAGTTTTAAATAGTTTACAATTCATAAAAATAGAAAATAATCGAAAAATACAAAATAGTTTTGAAAATTCTCTTTTGTTATTTTAGATTTTCCAAGTCATAATTTTATTTTTCTAGCTTTATTTCATATTTTCTTGTATTTTAGGCTATTATTTAATAGTTAAAAATAGTTTTTAATTAATAATAATTAATTAAATAGTTATAAAATAATTTTCTTTTTCTAAAATTTTCTTTTATCATTAGGATTGTAAAATATCATTTTCATATTTTTAGGATTAATATTGTTCCAGTTTCACATTTTATTTTGTACGTCGCGTAGTTTTTAATTTAAGTTTTATAAAACATAAAATCAAAACATCATTTTGCAAATAGTGATAGCGTTTATTTAATATTTTTATCTTTTTAATTCTCTTTAATTTGCATTTAAGCCGTTGTAATTTATAGGCTTTTTCTTTAGTTATAATAATTCAATCCTCTTTTCCGTTCAAATCTCTCGATCACTATCGTTTGGTGATTCTTCGCATTGCTCATTGGGACATAACGACCGGGAAACACTATACTCTCCGGATCTTCATTGCATTCGTGTTTAAACTGTTTTAAGTTTCTTACGATTCGGCCATTCAATGGTGGCTTGAGTGAGAAAAACTTGACGGTTTGAAAAATGACCGAAAATTGAGAAATGTGACAACTGGGTTAGGTTTTCCTTCATAGAAACTCATTCCTTCAAGGGCTTTAGTCCCATTCCTCTGACGACTTACTTACTAACTCTGCTTAAGCCTTTCGTAGCGGATCCGATGTTATCCTTTGACTTCACATAGTCAATTGAGATAACTCCTGAGAGTAGTTGTCGATCGAATTATGTCGACTGACGGATATGTCCGGACTTTCCATTATACATTATGCTATGAGCTCGCCAATTGCCGATTGACTATCACAATGTATACTAATGGCGTTACGGTTTAGACCACCTTGGTATGTCCTCTACGAATTGACGTAGCCATTCCGCCTCTTGTCCGCATTTATCTAACGCGATAAATTTCGATTCCATCGTGGACTTAGCTATACAGCTTCCTTGGAAGACTTCCAAGATATAGCGCCCTCCTAGTGTAAACACATATCCACTAGTCGATCTAGAATCCTTTATGTCGATATCCAATTTGCATTCAGTATCCTTCGATAACACCGGATATCGATCATAATCGATCCATAATCGCGATCGTATCTCAAATAGTGAAGTACCCTAGTCATAGTCGCCAATGTGCATAGCTTGGGTTACTAGTATACCTACTTAGCCCGCTAACGAAGATATGCTAAGTCGGTCGGTACCATCATTAAGTACATTAACATGCCAATAATTCTTGAATACTCTAATTTGGCAACACCTAAGCCTCTATTTTTAGGTAGATGCCATGGTGTCAATTGGAGTTCTAGCTAGGCGGAATCCCCGCATTATGAGTATTAAGAATTTTGTCCACATAATGTGCTTGACTTAACACAAGTCCATTTTGAGTTCGTATGATCTTTATTCCAAGGATCACATCACTAAACCCATATCCTTCATGTCAAACTTTGATTTCAACATGTCTTTAGTAGATTTGATCATCTTGTCGTTCGCCAACGATAAGCATATCATCAACATATAAACACAAGATTACATATCCACTATTTTGTCTTTGACATAAACACATTTGTCGCATTCATTAATTTTGAATCCACTCTCAGCATGGCGTGGTCAAATTTTTGATGCCATTGTTTGGGAGCTTGCTTTAAGCCATACAATGACTTAACAAGCCTACAAACTTTATTCTCTTGTCCAGAGCCATGAAACCCTCGGGTTGGTTCATGTAGATTTCTTCTTCTAAATCTCCGTTTAGAAATGCCGTTTACATCCATTTGGTGAACTTCCAAATTTCTTAAAGCGGCAATAGCAAGTATCATCCTAATCGAGGTTATTCGCAGAATAAAGCGAATATGTATCAAAGTAATCAAGACCTTCTCGTTGTCTAAATCCTTTGATTACTAATCTTGCTTTATACTTGTCAATGGTGCCATTGGCTTTCATCTTCTTCTTGAAGATCCATTTATAGCCTAGTGGTTTACAACCGTGGAGGTAAATCCACTGAGCTCCCAAGTATGGTTTTGTAAAATAGAATCTATTTCACTTTTAATGGCTTCTTTCCATTGAGGCCCTTGTGAGGAAGTAACCGCTTTTCGGTATGAAGTAGGTTCGTTCAACCATAAAGAAACAAAATCGGGTCCAAACGATTTCTCGGTTCTTGCCCTTTTGCTTCTTCTAGGTTCAACCTCTTCTTCCTCGGTTTGATCTTGTCTCTCATCTTGGAGATCATTATCATCTCGTTGTCTCTTATCTTGGACAACTTCTTCATCTATTCTAGATGAACTTCCGCTTCCTTCGTTAAACAAGGAAATATAGTTTCAAAGAATGAAGCATTCCTTGATTCCATTAAAGTACCCTTTTGTATATCCGGATTTTTGAATCATGTACAATGAAACGATAAGCACCGCTATTCTTAGCATATCCGATGAATATACAATCCATGATTTAGGTCCAATCTTTTGGGCCTTGGGAGTTAGTATAGCTACCTTTGCTAGACACCCCACACTCGTAAGTCTTGATATGATGGTTTCTTCCCATTCATAATTCATATGGGGTCTCTTCTTTTTCCTTACGAGGTATCTTATTTAAAAGATAAGTAGCCATTAGAATGGCTTCCCCACATGTCCTGGCTTAGACCGAACTTATCAACATGGCATTAACCATTTCTTTCAAGGTACGGTTCTTCCTTTCGGCAATACCGCTCACCGAGGTGAATAGGAGCAATGAACTCGTGTCTAATTCCATGTTTCGCACATAGGTCGTTGAATGGAGACACATATTCACCTCCTCATCACTTCGGACCACCTTGATTTTCTTACTAAGTTGATTCTCAACTTCTTTTGTATAGAACAAACTTGTCTACAACTTCATCTTTACTTTTCAGAAGTAAACATAGCAATACTTTGTACAATCATCAATAAACGTGATAAAGTACTTATTGCCACCTTTTGTGGTAGTGATTTCAAATCACATATGTCGTTGTGTATCATATCAAGTGGTTCGGTTTTTCGTTCAACCGATTTGAAAGATGCTCTTGTAAGTTTGGCTTCAACACAAGTTTCACATTTATATTTTGAGTCAATATGGAAATTAGGTATGCAATTAAATTTAATCAAACGTCGCATTGAATTAAAATTTACATGTCCAAGACGGCCATGCCACATATTAGAAGACTCAATCAAATAAGCAGAAGAATTCATTTTATTAATAGCATTCTTAACAACCATTACATTGAGTTTAAACATACCATTCGGGGCATATCCCTACCAACATACACTTGATTCTTAGAAAGAACAAACTTATCGGACTCAAAACAAGACGAAAACCAAACTTGTTCAATGACCAACTGTATACAAGATTCTTGCGAATCTCGGAACATACAAGACATTAGTCAACTTGAGCTCTTTCTCGGATGTCATCTTCAAGATTACATCTCCTTCACCTTGATTTCAAAGATTTGCGAGTTGCCCATGTACAACTTTCTCCACTATCAACCGCCACGAAAGAGTGAAACATACTCTTATCAAGACACACATGACGGGTAGCCCAAGATCCACCCACCATTCCACGTTGTTGGAACCTACCAGTTAACTTCGAGATCATGGCAATGACATCGGACACCATAGCAATCATGTCCACATCTTCATTCACCATATTAGCTCGGCGTGGAGTCACCCGCTTGCATCTTACAATTAGCGAGACGGTGACTGGTGGTCACGGTTGAAACACACCCTTGAACTCACTGTTTCACAATTGCGGCTTTAGGAGCAAGGTACTCGAGACTTCCCTATGCTTTTTGTCATTCTTTCCTTTTCCTTTGCCTTTAGCTTTGACATTGGACTTTGAAGATGACGAAACATGCTCAACCATATTTGCCTTTGCGTAATCAGCGATATCGTGTTTTTTCGAGCCGACTTGTTGTCCTCTTCAATACGAGACGAACAACCAAGTCTTCAACACTCATCTCCTTTCGCTTATGCTTGGTAGTTCTTGAATTCTACCCACTGAGGTAACTTTTCAATAATAGCGAGAACTTGAAAAGTTTCACTCAAAGTCATTCCTCAAAGATGAATGTCGTGTAGCGAACGCGGATCTTGAACCCGACTTATCACATTCTTTGAATCAACCATCTTGTAATCCAAAAACGAGCTACCACAAACTTCTTTGTACCAAGATCCTCGGCTTTGTACTTGCGCTCCAATGACTCCCATAATTCTTTGGCGTCTTGGTCTTACAAAGACAAGTTGTACAAAGAATCAACCAAACCATTCGAACATAATTGTGACACAAAAAATCAATGTTTCCATGCTTCCAAGGCTTGAACGACTGTTGATTAGAGGATTGACCTTCGCAGGAGGTTCCACGTTAGGTGGGTTTTCTTTAAGAACAGCTGCAAGGTTCAAAGTAGTCGATAGAAAAACATCTTCTGTGCCACCTCTTGAAATTACCGCCCATGAATTTCTCGGTTTCTCAAAGATGATTAGCAATCGTGTTGGTAGCTGGCGCACCGCCACGCTCACGGGAGTATTCACATGAGGGGTATTGGTGTTTGTCATCCTGAAAAACAAACAGAAACAGTCAAACAAGCTGTTGTAAATTGGTATCTACTAGTACCAAATCTGATTCAACAAAACTCTATCTTGGTTTCGATGGATCACGTAAATCAGTTTATTAGAAACTCAATCTTGGTTTCGTTATAAACTGATAAGATAAACTGCTTAAAAAAAACGTTATAGATCTCAAAGCCAAATCTGTATGTAAAACTGTTTAAAAGAAACTGATTTCTAAAGAAACTCAACAAGGTTTCGACAGAAAACAGTTTATAAATACCTGTTAATTATTAATCCGATTTGATAACAAAGTGTTCTAAATTCGGTTAAACCGAATGCTTTAAGACGTGGGAAACGGTGTACACTTTTAATTAATAAAATCATATTACAATAACGGTATATAAATTAACGAAACAAAACAAGAAATTAAACATACAAGGGGTAGAAGCGGAAGACAAACACTATAGAAGCGTAATAAACGAAAGCAAAGAAAGAGACATGTACGAGGCTCGTATTGAATACGATTCCTTAAAATAGATTCGCCGTCTGCTTCCTGTGGTACAACGACGCATTGTTGTTATCAACCGGACTAAACTTACTTGCTCGAAAAATCACCAAGCTCGCGTGTTTCGATCAAAAGTTGGAATATATCTGCAATGGAGCTGCGTTTTCGTGTCGTGGAAAACCGAATGATAAGAGGCATTTAATATATAGGCTAAACCTATCACGGACACCAAGAAAGGTATCGCCAAATAATAAACAGATATGCGAATCTGTTAAAATATTAAACACGGTTTTATTATCTTCCATTTATTTAAACCGATTCTTTTAACTTGTTTACAAAGTTTAAATCGGCCCAAAAATAAATGGACACAATCTGAAATAATGACAACGAAATCTGAAAGAAAAGATACGGTATGCGAGATTTCGGAGTCGATTCGTGTCCGCGGTCGCGGGCTCGCATGAGTTCGAAGCTTGAACTCATTTGGCCCGAAATCACAATCTGCACCCCTACGGCAAGACGTAGGTGTTGGAGTAAAACCAACAAATCATTTTGAAGGTTCATATCAAGATTTCTATATAAACAAGGTTTCACTTCTTGTTTTGGGCGATGTGGATACTCCCATTTTCCAAATTTTGTGTTTCAAGTGCCTCACTTTGAGACACGATATCTCATTCAGATCAACTCCATTTTTGACACTCTTTAGCTCGTTGTAAGCTCTCGAGGAGAACGCAAAGCTACCAAGAAATATAAATATATATACATAAACATATATTAAATAGTGTCCAAAATTTGCAAAACTCATTTGCAAAACTCATTTTCCAACAGTTAACACCGGTATAGTTGTCGGAAGTCGATGGTCTGACAAAAAGCTCAACCTTTTCATGTAAAACAATATCCATCCAAATTTAGTAACATATTTATACAAATTGAAACATGGTTGTGATAAATTTCATCACTTGAACAATCTACCATGATTATAAGATAGCAGTTTGACTTTCTGAAGAAGTCAACTCGTAGTGAACCATCGACATTAACTTATTAACTCAAACCTTGAATGATACAAGCTTCAAAATCATGTTTTGTTAGTCTTGGAAAAACGTTGAGTAACTTCCATAAAGGGAATTGATATCTACACCACATCTTTTGATGTATTCACCACAATTTACGCATTACAATTTGTACTTGCATAACACCGTAATGCGTAAATTATGACGCATGCATCAAAAGACGTGTAATATCACCCTTCCATAAAAGCTAGTCGAACCCTACATTTGGATAAGGTGGAAGTATACTAGTGGCTTACCCACGATAATAAATGACCCTTTATGAGACCTTTAAGTCTATTTAACGCCAAGTTGATACAAAGCGACCCTTTGGTGGACCTCTTCATTCCATTTGAACCGGTCTTATTTAAATCTTCCTTTTAAATTGATTTGAATCCTTTGATTTTGCAAATAAACCTCTTTACATAAACTACATCGCAACTAGGGGTGGCAATTCTCGACACGACACGATAAACGACTCGAACCCGACACAAAGTTAAACAGGTTTGGGTTGAGGATAAACAAGTTTGGGTCCAAAGCGGTCAACTCATCTAACCCGTTTAATAAACGGGTCGTGTTTGGGTTGAGTAAGTATTAAACAAGTCAACCCGTGAACCCGTTTAAATATATAAGATCTTAAAATAAAATATATAACATGGTTTTTATGTTGGATGTGGATTAAATACATTTTGTTATTTAGTTAGTATGAGTGAATTATAATTTTGTAACTTATATATCATGAAAATTGACGTTTATAATTCGTAAAATTGTCGATAGTTACTTCTATGTTATTCTTATCATATTTTAGATTCTTATATCATTTTTTGCATTTAAACTAGTTAAATCGACAAACCACCGATTTGTTCATCGCTTGACCTATTTACTTAAATGGGTTAAACGGGTCACAAATGGGTTACGTGTTATCGCAGTGCAGGTTGCAGGTTGAGCTTGACACGATTTATAAATGGGTTGTGTTTGGGTAAAGACTATACTAACTCGCCAACACGCGAACCCGAATAGGTTAATACTAACACGACTCAATCACCCTCAACTGCAACCAACTGATTATTTATACTTTTCATAATAACCGCATTAATGGATTTTAATCCACCTGTTTGTCTTTGCCTCTTTGGGGCTTTTTGGTCATAAAATCATAAATCTGAATACTTTACATATTAGCCACGTTTCATTTCTGAAAGTCAATATTTGACCAAAAGTCAACTTCTTTATGCTTAATGCTTTTTCCCAATTTATTCTTTATTCAAATGGAAACTTGTTAAACACGAGACTCAGATTTGGTCATGGCGTTGTCATGTATGGCCTAATTTTTAATGGGGTGATTGTGCATTAATAAATAGTAATATAACCCCTTTTTTTTTTTTTTTTTTTTTTTTACTTTTGCGTACTGTAGCAGCCCGCCCAAGAATGTATCAGTTACATCAGTAGTAGTCCGGCCCAAAAACGTAGAAATCTGTAGCAAGTTTGACTTTTTCATGAAACACAGTTTGACTTTTTCATCAAAACACAGTACATTGCGTTTTAATATATACTTATAATGATGATATCCAAACTCGTATCAGAATCCTACCTTTTTCATCAAAACACAGTTTGACTTTTTGAATGTAAGCTGAACTCCATGCATTAACTTATGCAAATCTCAAGCACACCCATCAACACAGAAGTTGATATTTAAGCTGGGCTTATTTAATTGCTGAAACCAAACCCGGTAGGTTTACCCTCATACGACATCGAAAAACAACATTTTTTGTGCTATTATATAATTGCAATCTATGTTCCAGGCTTTAAGCTCGGATCTTACAATTCCAACAAAGTCAAACAGTTACGAAAATGAAACTTTCTTATGATATTACATCACTTAGAAAAGACTTCCTGTAGTTAGTTATAAGATGATCATCTCCAATATATTTGTCAAACACCAACATATTCATTAAGAAAACAGTTTGACCTTCTAAAGAAGTCAACTGTGTAAAATGAAGTCCACAAACTTAAATTATCTAACTTCAGTTCGGAAAGTTAAAGTAGTAATTTTACAGAAAACAAAAACTATCCTACTCTAATAACTTTATGATGACAGAACTATTCTATTGACGAACAACATCCTTCAAATCTGTAAGAAAAGGAGCGTCTGAACTTCTGATATATCTGTAACCTCCGGAGACCTTGATGTAGACACCACACTAGAGCTTGGCAGGTGTATGATACAGCAGTGAAACTGAGATTGAGATCCCAAAATGAACAGAGATTGAAATTCAACATTTGACGTACGGTTTCAGGGATGGAAAAATGATTGAGCCGGAATAAAATCATAGAGCCCGAGATTTAACATGGACTTCATTATGGCTTGTGAAGAGACCATCGTCCTTCCGTTCAATGACGTGCTAAGATACAGTGCCTAAGAACATGATCGAAAAGAATTAAGTATTGTTTAGGTTAGTGAAAATTGAGTTTAAATGCGTTACACATAACTAATTAATATGTAGTTGGGCAAATCACCTTTGTGCTGACTTTCCCGGTCATCAGAGCCGCCTAGTTTCAGGAAACGGTTTCATTGTAGGATCAACTGTAAAACATGCATCATGTGCAGAAAATATCTTAATTAGTGTCATCAATTTGAAAGTTCCTTTAAAGCAACACAGAGTAATAAAAAACTGAGAAAGTACCTGGTAGAATAGTTCTTTTGGCCTTTGCCGCGCCTGAACTCATTTTTTAGGTGCCTGAACTCAACATCATCATTATAGACATCCTTGCATGTTCATAATCAAGTTCATCATCACCATCACCATCACCATCACTATCCTCATCAAAATCCTCATCAACATCCTTGAAATCGTCATTAGTATCATCATCACCGTCACCATCTTCAATGTTGTTTTGTATCTGGGTGTTATGACACATAACGTACTCAAGAATCTGTGTGGACCCTCTAATATTTAGACCTTTCAACTGAAAAATGCTCTGCGGAAGATGATTTATGTCTGTACCTGTTGTATCCAACTCTTCCAAACATTCTAAATGTCCGATTTCTTCAGGAAATTCCTCAATTCGAATACAATCAGTGAGATCTAAATAATCCAGACGATGCATCTCACAGATGCTGTTTGGAATATCTCGTAAAGATATACAATCCTTTACAATGAGCTTCTCCAAACATTGTAATATGCCAATATCCCCGGGTAACTTCTCAAGAAGACGACAAGAGATGATTTCAAGAGATTTTAGGTGTTTCAACATACAAAGACTAAATGGAAGATTTTTGATATCTGTAGACCGCAAACTTAGCTCCTCTAGACAATCTAACCGGTCAAGGTTCTTGGGCGCTTCTGGAAAACCACCTTTAAGTGTAAGCTTTCTTATACATTGTAAACCACAGATAATATCTGAAAAGAATCGACATTTATGCGAGCACCGAACCTAGAGAAATAAGCCTCTCAAGATTTCCAAAAGATGAAGCTGGATCTTCTTTATAATAACAGCAAAACTTAAACTCTGGCCAAGTATTGCCGGATCAGATATACCTATATCAACTGCTTTCAGATATAACTCAGAGAAAGAAACAACCTCAGGTGAATCAAGCTCTTTGTCAAACTTAAAGGATTCAAACCTCCCACAATGACTGATGTATAAGTAGAGAAGCTTTTCAGACATTCTGCAGGAGCATTAATTTCTTCCAAATCAAAACAATTTTGAAGTGTTAACCTTTCAAGATTTGGAGTCACCCCAAGGTCAAGAGTCCTCAACTTTGCATTGTTATTTAGATAGATAGTTACGAGCTTTGGACATTCAGCGGGCATGTGAAGTTTGACCATATCAGTACAGAACGAGAGGCTTAGCGTCTCAAGATTCGGAGTAATCCCGAGGTGAAGGGTCCTCAACTTTAAATTACTGAGTTTGAGCTTAATGAGCTTTGGCCATTCGGCAGGCATGTGAAGTTCAACCATATGAGTACACTCCAAGAGGCTTAACTTTCCAAGATTTGAAGTAATCCCGAGATGAAGGGTCCTCAACTTTAAATTACTGAGTTTGAGCTTAATGAGCTTTGGCCATTTGGCGGGCATGTGAAGTTCAACCATATGAGTACACTCCAAGAGGCTTAACTTTCCAAGATTTGGACATTCAGCAGGCATGTGTAATTTTCCAATCTCCTACAATACTTGATATGTAACTCCTTTAGATTTGGAGTATCCGGAAATGAACTTCTACCAAATTATTACAAAATCCAAGATTTAGTGTCTCAAGATTTGGAGCCACACTAAGGTCAAGGGTCCTTAAATAATAAGAATGGGAGAAAGTTAGGAACCTGAGGTTTAAACAAGTCTGTCATAAGAAACAAAAAAAAGGAAAGATAAATGTTAATTGCTGTAATGACTAAAAAATGAGGGAAAGATAAACTACCAATTAAACCATTATTTTACCTTTTCTTCTCCATCTTTCCATAGTTGAACGATTTTGCTCTCATCCATTACAAGTCCAACAAGATTATTTGCTTGAAGTGTTTTTGGTAAACTTGAAAAAGGATAATGACCCCAGCTCAGAAATCGTAAGGCATTTGGAAGGTGTAGACTGTCTTCATCAAAGTGCCACTTGCTAACTTCCTTTTCACTTACAGGGGGTATGCCAAACACGTTAAGAAATCTAAGTTCCTTCATGTTTGCGAGACCGTTCATTAAAATTTTAAAATTCAATCTATCTGCAGATGCATCCAGTGTTATACATTTTGTTGCTTGGGTACCCTGTAATTCAAATAGCAGAGACCATGAGATTTGTTTCATTACAAAACAAAATGTGTTAATTAGTATTATAACTTTGAGATTAAAGCACTAGAAGATAAATCTTCTTTTCAAAATATCCACTTTATGAAGTTAATTTTGTCGAACTGAAATGAAATGTTTAGGTTAGGGTTTATAATTTTTATAAAATTTGGGTATTTTAGTTTTTTTTCTATTAAGTTAGAGGAATTGGTTAAGTTTGATATTCCAAGGTGTTTTGTTTGGGTGATGGTGGGATGGTGGATCAGTTTATTAATTGTAGGTGGATTCTCTTACTAAGATAAGAATTTTAAATTAAAAAAATAATAATAAGAATAAATAAATAAAAATATAAAAAAGTAAAAAGTGTATTTGAATTTGACTACTTATCATAGAAGCTATTTTGTATATATAATAAAACAAACTTTTGTTTTAATACAATGACTAAATTGAACTTTTAGAAGAGTATAATAACTTTTTAGTAACAACTCAAATAACTTGATACTTACCGACTTAATAGCCAATATATATGCAATTTCCTCCTTAATCCATAACCGGCTATGCATTTCAAGTTTATTGGGGTTCTCACGACGAACAATATTCTTGCCCATTTCTACAATATGGTCATGCATCCCCAACTTCTCAACTTTAGATATATTTATAAGGGATCTCGCTCAAGAACCCTTAAACCAATTCGAGCACGGAATCCACGACTTTCAAGAGCTCTAATCGCGTCTTTTGTACCAACCCTTGAGTAAGCATGCAACATCTAAGAATATGTCCTTGTAATCATCCTCTAGGCTGTTATAGCTTAATTCTAAAATAATCATAGTTTCATTCAACGGATTGTTTGTAGTCTTTCCAAAGCATCATTCCATTCAGGGCTTCTCTTTAAAACAAAGAAACGAACCCAAAACTTTGATCGTTAAGGAAGACCAGAGCGATTGTACAACTTTTCTTGATAGATGTTCGTATCCTTCATCCGGAATCTCTCTTCCAAATGCATGCCTACTAAAGAGGCAAATTGATTCCGTGGCGATAACAGATTGACTTTAAGAATGAAGTTATGATTAAAGTTCAACTTGTGGGCTAATAGCACTTGCTCATCTCGTGTGGTAATGATAATTCGCTTCCGGCTTAAACCAATTAGATGCACCATTCGCGCTCTAGTCGCTTTGTATCATTCACATCATCTAGAACCACAAGAACCTTTTACGATGCATCATCTGCACCATCTTATTTATACCACGGAAACACTACTAACATCGATGGGTTGATCGTGAAAACATCTGTGAGGATCATTCTGCACTCCTTTAAACCGGATAACGAGCTATTTGAAACCTCCTTACATTATCAACAAGGTGCTTCCTTCAAACCGATGGCATATTTGGTGAAAAATAGTTGTCGCCAAAGTTGTTTTCCACCACCTCCATCCCCATATCCCAATCATTCGGACACCGGAGCATCAAGTTCTAGATATGAAAGTAAAGCTTTAATTGTATCTCCATGCCTACTAAATTTCCGTCAATACTCGAATTGCTGGAACTTATCTTTTGAAAGATATCATCAACAATTATCTGGATCAATTTGGACTCATCCCTGTAACAATGAAAAAGATCTAGATAATTACTACTGTAATTATCAAGAAGACCAAACATTAATGCATATAGCAAACAAATTACGAATACTTACCCATTAGCGTCTTTTTCGACTCCCACCCAAAGAAGATTGCTAGCTTCGTTCAAAGCCTTCCTCCATTTCAATGACTTCTTTATTTTCATTTTTTCTAAAGCTTCTTTAACCGCCCCACTTTGGTTGCGGATTTCATGAGCTCCACATCATAAAAGGCGGGTAAGCGGTTTGCTCACTCGCCTTCCAAGACTCCATAATCTTGACAAGCTCATCTAAGCACCAAGATGAACCAAGATAGTCCTTAGAGAACACAATGATGAAGAATCTTGAGTCTTCAATGGATTCCATGAGTGGGTGTCGATTGTTTCCCTTTTCAATTTTTTCATCATCTTTGTAAGTTTGAATCCCATGTTGCTCGAGTGCTTTATAAAGATGGCCAACAAAGGTGTTACTGGTGTCTTCACCTGAAACTTAAAAAACATCATACTTGAAGCTCTTTTGAATGGATGAAGCTGAAGTAGATGCCATCGAACTTATGATTTGGGAAATTTTATTTGCACTAATTGCAAAGAGGCAACTGGATGAGATGAATTACCTTTGTAGAGCAATTATTAAGTCAACTGTGTTTGTATGGATATGTATGTAAAACTTGCTTTATTGCAAGATATATATTTGATCAAGGTGCATATTATATACCCTTAGTGGGCACTAATAATATTTTATTAATAATAAACGTTATAAAGAATAATTTTCATAACCACTAAACTAAAGTATTCAACTTTTAATGATATTTATGATCTCTTTGTTTTTTGCTAACTTTCCAATATATATAGTGTTCTTATTGCTTTATATAAAAAATAAATAATATCATTTTAGAACAGCCAAATGAGCTACTATCACACTTGATGTTTTCGTAAAATTAAATCAATTTTTCTTCTCTTACGGTTCTGCTATAACAAACAATGTTAAAAGAGATTATGAATATCATTAAAAGTTGAATACTTTATTTTAGTTATTAAAGCATAAATTTGAAACAAACTAGAGAACGCAAATCTCCATAAAACAAACATAAAAAATGAGAATTGATTGACACTCTTAAATCTTATTTGACACTCAAATGTATAACCCGATGAAGCATCATATGATAAATGTACAATCGCTTATTGCGCGGTTTGGAGTGTGCAATAAGAAACGATGTCTAAATCATTAAGCCTAAAAATGTACTCTTTCTCACAGTGGGTCACACTCCTTTTCCAGGCGGTCAAAATGGTTGAGCTAGTATTTGAAGTACGTTTTTTCTCTATCAAGTCGTTGGATAGTCTTTCGTTCTTCGCATGGTCGCGGGGAGGGTCCGGTTAGATCGATTAGGATCGTGGGACTGCGTGATCCCATCATTCTTCACCTTTTGGAGAAGTGGTTGGATAGTGATAAAACTATATAAGAAACTTAAACTTAAATGAAACCATGAAACGCAAAAGTTCTAACCGAAATGGTATAGGATCGCTCTAGGCGTAGATCGTGATCAAGATGACAAGATTGCAAGCCTGTCCAAGTAAGTTTTCCACGATGCCAAAATTACAGTCAGATGGTTTTCTTGGCAAAACTACAAGTGAAATATTGTTGTGACAATAAAGTTGATGTGCTAAGCTAACTTAGGTAAGTAACTGATATAAAAATCAGTTGATGTGCCGGTATGTTATTCAAATTTACGAAGAGGGCGAACAATATACAAAGGGTTTTCTTTTTCACGTTAATACTAGTATAAAAGAAGTGCAAAAACAATTTTTTATTTTATATTTTTATTTATTATACATTTTTTTTCCTGTTTTAATAAAGAAATATTGTCTATATTCGTGAGTAATGAAAGTAGAGTGGGTAAAAGATAACTAAACAAGTTCAAGGCTCACACGTAATTTCCAACAATTTTCTAACCGACAAATTGGTTTTAATCGGTGGTCAAAGTGTAAATAGTCAAAAACTTTGTTTTCTGACGGGTCATTTTCGATCTTGACCCGGTTTCAACCCATAAAAGATCCGAATCTGTTAATAAACTCAATCTCTATTATCTTGTAAATCGATATGAAATGTAACATAGATGCATGTTCAATCATGGAACTTTTACGAACAGTAAATAAATGAATAAAATATTAAAAGAAAATACATTAATTACCACTAAACTCTTGGTAATTAGTGAGTGTTAATACAAATTACATAGAGGCCCCCTAAACAATAGGTTAGTTAGTATTAGTAAAAAAACAAAATACATAAACATCATTGTTTTGAACTTAAAACTTATAACTTACAAAAACGATCTTAACCTTTTACTTTAGACAATTTTTTTATATAACAAATTACAATTATCAAAAGTTTAATAAATTTTTAACAATTTGTTTACACAAAAGTATACCAATAAAAATGTTTTTAAATAGTTATAAATTTTTTAAATCGAGTTCTTTTCATTCTAGTAATAGGTCAAAATTTAGCGATTGTGTTATAAAAAATATATCAAGAAAGATGTATTTAAATTTGTGATAAAATGAGCCCAACATTGTAATCCATTTAACTTACGTACGATTTATAAAGAGACAGTGACAAAAGTTTCATATAAAACTTCTTATTTTTCAGTAATATGTCAAAGTATTACAAATATTTGAATGATATAGATATTAATAGATAAAGAATATAAATTATATTATACAATTTTGGTATATGAAATGCATTAAATTATATTATATAGACATGTGTAATATTTTTTATGCAAACAAAATAAACTAATTAAATGATTTAATAGATCAAATATATTAGCTGCATGCGTGGGTGTTTGATACTCGTTTAACACATTGTTGAATATAATTGTTAGTCATTTGGATGGCTCGCGAAACAAAATAGGACATGAGGGACTAATGGTGTAATTTTCTTGAAAAGGTTTTGAATGCGTAAACACGGCTTGAACCTCACGAACTAATAGTGTAATTTACCCTAGAATCTAGTAACATTTAAAGGTTGGTAATCGATGTCTTTTATGTTAAAAAAAAACAAAACGAAAAAACAATATATTTTTACGTTTTGCATAAATGAAACTATTTGCAATGAAAAGCTAAGGTCATATATCTATTAAGTTTATCACAATGGCTTTTCGACTATGATTGGACTAATCTAATAATTAACTTGTTAAAAATTAGTAATATAGCAATTTGTTACATGGAAACAATGGTTATAGCATTAGAAATACGAGCGTGATCTTGTTATGTGGAAAAACAAAGGAATGTGATTGAGACACAAAAGACTGTTTCGTAAAAAAATAATAGATAAAAGACCATAAAATTGCTTACGCGTAGACAGCAATTTTAATTTGTCTTATTACAATTTAATACTATATTTGTTTCTCAGGTGGTGCTTGTTTTTTTTTCGTTAGAGCCTCTTATGCCTCTTAATCTGAACCGATTCGAGACGCGGTCGACGTTTTGGTCGTTCGCATGCTTGTTTGTTTCTTCCGTTGGGCAGCGTTCGAGGCGATAAGATCTTAATGGTGCAGGCTTGAGAGGGTGTCTGAATCGCCTATTATCGCTACGACACAAAAAAAGACAAAAAAATTAGTGCGAAAGCAGAAAATGTGCGGTTCAAACATAAGTTTTTTTCCGTTCGATCGCGGTCGATTCGAACATTTACGCATCGATTTGATTCGGATGTGCGGTTGATTGATTCAGGGCTCTTAAAAACAAACACCACCTTAATACTTGTTAAATAAAATCATTCACTATTAGTCCATTAAAGTGGCTTAATGTTTCTCTATCTTTTCAATATTTTAATACTTATTATGAACTTTTCTATGTACTTATTCGTTTTTCCTTGACTTATATGTTAGCTACGTTCTAGATGCATGCACATATAAGTTGAAATCAAAGTATTACACAGTTATACTTGATGCAGGAACATGTGTGTATCGTATAAAACTAGGGATGCATTTATAAGTATATGAATTTAAAAGAATATAGAGAATTGTCGGAGAATGTCTCGGAAGAGTGTCATGATAGAATCAGTCATATAGTCACCACTTAAAAGATCCACATTTTATTAGCCAGATATAAATCGTATAATTCAAATTTATATGCAATTTTCTTTCAGTTTATAAGTGTTATAGGGCCTCTTTCTTGTTATTACAAAGTGGAAGCCATGAGCGTGCATGAGAATTGATGAAGATAATTTTCATTAATGACAAGTCATTTAATATAAAAAAAATCGTAAAATTTATTCGTTGTAGCATTTTCCAAAATACATATCAAAGTTCATAAACATACATGGTTTTTACTTGCAGAAAAAATCATAGATTTGAGAAACTTAATTGTAACGGAATGAAATATATATGCTAAGTAAACAGAAGAACGAGTCTACCTACATCTATCAACACTTGATAATTTGAGTAACATTTCTCGTGCAAACATCATTATTACTACTACAATACATGTTTGAATGGCAAAGTGGGTGGTTAACAACTTACATCCTAAAACATGGTATACAATACATGTCTGAATGGCAAAAGTGGGTGGTTCTTCTAGGTGGTGTATGTAATTGTTAGTAATTGATCCTAACAACCTCGATTCTAGAGCGGATTACTCGAGAACGAATGAAGAATAAGCACACCACAAGAATCGACTGAAAAGAAAGAATATGCACAAGTAAGTAACCCTAATCGAACATTGATTAGTATTGAAAGAATGCGTAGCAAAACCCCTCCCCCCTCACCTCCTTTTATAGAGATGAGGGGAAAAACCGACTTGTACAAGGACAAGAAGTCGGTTGAATTAACATCTTGAAAAGCGGGTTGGGCTTGGGACACAAACCACCCAACGACCCTTATTGATATCCTAGGACTAGTTGACTAATAGGGAACTTAACACTTAATCCCTAGACGCTCGTAGCTAAGATAAAGACTAAATACATAGCAATTTCCACTTTAGGCTTTATATTAGCCTACTCCACACTCAAGAACTCCAAGCAGTCTTGAAGCTTGATCCGGTACCACCTTCGTCAAGGCATCCGCGACATTGTGTTCGATACCCACCTTCAGAACTTCAACCGTCTTTGCTTCCAAGACCTCTACGATAAAGTGATAAGCGCATTGATATGCTTAGTCCTTTCATGAAAAACATGATTCCGTGATAAGTGAATCGCGCTCGATTATCACATTTAAGCGCCACATTGTTAAGCTCCACTTGAC
Organism: Chrysanthemum lavandulifolium; assembly: GCA_022545495.1. NCBI lineage: Eukaryota > Viridiplantae > Streptophyta > Magnoliopsida > Asterales > Asteraceae > Chrysanthemum > Chrysanthemum lavandulifolium. The sequence continues at coordinate 24,947,644 of CM040239.1, forward strand.
TCTTCCTAGAGTCCCTTAGCCAAATAGCTTCCTTCACGGCCTCAGTAAAGGCCATATACTTAGCCTCTGTAGTTGAAAGAGCCACCACGTGTTGTAGCGTTATACCTTGTTACCTTGTTCATATCCGGTGGTTGCCTCATGTAGATCACTTCTTCAAGATTTCCATGTAAAAATGTCGTCTTTACATCAAGTTGCTCCGACTCATAATCTCTACGTAGTCAATGCAAGTATAACCGGATAGATGTGTCGAACTACCGGAGAAAATACTTCATTGTAGTCATACCCCCTCTGTGTGAACCACGAGCCACCAACCTCGCCTTGTACCGGGCTTTTGAACACCTTCAATCCACTTTCTTTAGCTTGTATAGCCATTTGCGACTCACCGACTTTTGCCCGGTGGATGATCTACCAACTCATAGGTCTTATTCTTCCTCGGAGAATCCATCTCTTCATCCATAGCATGACTTTCTACTTAGAACTATCTTCACAAGCAAGCGCCTCCGGTATGTCAACGGTTCATGAGTATCTTCTTCCTCTGCTGCACAAGCGCGTAAGCAACCATATTATTACTCATCTCGAAACCTCAAAGGTTTCGTTCTTGTCTAGGCTCTCTATCCCGAACCAAGCGATAATCTGTGAGATCCGATTATGCGATTAGTTTCTTGATCCATCGCATCTTCATCATTTTATCTTCACGATCATCTATCGATCTTCTTGATCATTTGTCCGATCTTCCTCAAGCGTATGATTATTTAACCTGCGGTTCCACCTCAACTGTAATTCCTCAACAGACTTATCGAGACTGCACCATAATTCTTCAATGTGTCTTTATACATGAAACTTTCATTGAAGACCACGTTCTCGCTAGTGACTATTTTAGGTGATTAATTATCAAACCTATATAACTGTACCCTTCACACCCTCGGGATACCCCAAAAGAACGCATTTTACCGCTCGGCTCGAGTTTACCTTGTTTAACATGTGAATATGCGACAAATTGAAAATCCTTAACATCCCATAATCACTTGGATGTCCCACCACATCTCCATGGGTGTCTTTTTTCAAAGCTGCTGATGGTGACCTATTTATGAGATATGCAACCAGTACATGCCGCTCCGCCCGAAGGTCTTGGGCAATCGGTGACTTAATAAACAGCAGTACCTTATCCATGAGAGTTACATTCATCCGTTCGTTAACCCATTCTGCTGCGGCGTCCAAGAATCGTCAAATGTCTAGCAATCCCTCTCGATTGCATAGTCGATCAAAATCCGATTCTGAACTCAAGACCACTATCTCATCCTAAGCTTCTTAACGTCCTCCCATCGATTCTCTACTAATCGCTTCTACTCTTTGAACTTTCCAAATGCTTCATGTTTGAACACGAGAAAATAAACCCATACCTCACGGAATAATCATCAACGATAGATAAGAAATACCTCTTACCTCCCAATGATTCCACCGAGACGGACCCATAAGTCCGAATGAACATAGTCTATCACTCCCAGTAGTGTGCCTTCCTACAAAGCCCGACCCGGTGCGACTTTCCCGAACACAATTATCACAAAATCGAGCTTACCTAGACTTTTCTTGCCAAACAGCCACCTTTTCAAAGACTGTGCAAACCTGCGCAAGACCTGTCTTTTCTTCAACACTAGCATTAATCTCACCTTCCATCGCATGGCCATCCAAAGAGTATCGCAATTATCCCTACGGGTTCCGGATAAAATAACCTCGGAACCATTAATCACCTTGATTTTGCCCGATTGCAATTTTATGGTATATCCTCTTTTTCAAGAGTTCCCAACGATATCAAGTTTCTTTTCAACTCAGGAATATACCTGACATTGTGTAACACAAAACTTGACCCATCTTTCAGTTATACCCTTACCTTGCCAATTCCTCTGATTTTGCACTCCCCGTTATCACCCAACAAGATCGCCCCATCGCATTCCGGAAAATCAAAGAATAAATCTAACATGGGTGTCATGTGGTATGAACCTCCGAATCCATAATCCAATCCAAAGAATGCATCTGCGCTCATCACCATCATCACCGTAACCGCCATAAATCGAACCACTAGAGCTTGGTTGATCATCTTTCTTGGCGAAATCATTTGACTTCTTGCGATTATTCTTGGACGGTTTCTCTTCAAGTGCTCCTCAGATTGGCAAATATAGCATTTGAGTCTTCCACCTCGAGACTTCGATCTTGACTTTCCCCTAAACTGATGTGAATTCCTGCGATCAGTTCTTCCCCTCACATATAACCCATCACCCTCATCCCCCTTCGCTTTAGATCTTTCTTTGATTTCCTTTGAATTCGATGTGGCCATCACATCCTCCAAAGTCAAAGCTTCCCGTCCATAAAGCAAGGTATCCACAAAGTGTTCAGTATGATCTTTGGTAAAGAAGTGAGTAATAATATAGCAAGATCTTCATCCTCGAATTTTACCTCAATATTTGCTAAATCAAGAACGATTTTGTTGAACTCATCTATATGCTCGAAATCGACGTCCGACTGCATGTAGATTGTATACAACTTCTTCTTCAGTACAACTTGTTGGCCAAGGACTTTGTCATGTACAAAGTCTCGAGCTTGGTCCAAACCCTTCGATCGCCTCCCGGTAACCTCTCTCAAGACCTTGTTACCTAAACACAAAATCACGGCACTATGAGCTTTCTTGTTTAGCTCGACTTTCACTGCTGACATCCATGTCCATGGTAAAACCTCCGTAGTGCTTCATATCCATTTTGGATTAATAAAGCACGCATCTTGACTCTCCATAATCCGAAATCACCAGTTCCATCGAATTTTTTGATGTCAAACTTGGCTCCCGTAATTCTTTAAACTCTTTATTAATTTACTAAACCTTGTGAAAAAACCTCACAATCACAAACTAACAAAGTCCCTTGTGCAATACCCTCTTAATGAATAACCTTTTCTTTTCTAAAATATGAAAACAAGTATTTTATAAAAAAAACAAAAAAGACAAGACTATTATAATTCCACTAGTATTTAGTTGACTTTTCTTCCACCACCAAGATCGATTCTCTACTTCTTCCCTGTCCTTGTGACAAAACACAACCAACCAAATCTTTGCGATCAAAAACCAACAAACCCTTTAAGTAAATAATCGTCTTTGTTTTTTTTTTTTTTTTTTTTTTTTTTTTTTTTTTTTTTTTGTTCGTTAACCTTGAAACCCAAGCAGAATACATGCTCTTTCAAGAGCGAACACAAACCCTTCTTTCTTCTTCCGATCGTATGGAAACCCAAAAACCAAACCGTTTTCTTCCACAACGAATTAAGAAGAAGAAACCCTTCAAACAATTCGATCCTAGAATACCATAGAACCCGCGAACCTGAGCTCTTGATACCACTTGTTAGTAATTGATCCCTAAAAACCTTGTAACTAGAGCGGATTACTCAAGAACGAATGAAGAATAAGCACACCACAAGAATCGACAGAAAAGAAAGAATATGCACAAGTAAGTAACCGTAATCGAACCTTGATTAGTATTGAAAGAATGCGTGCAAAACCCTCCCCTCACCTTCTTTTATAGAGATGAGGAAGAAAACCGACTTGTACAAGGACAAGAAGTCGGTTGAATTAACATCTTGAAAAGAGCAGGTTGGGCTTGGGACACAAACCGACCCAACGACCCTTATTGATATCCTAGGACTAGTTGACTAATAGGAAACTTAACACTTAATCCCTAAACACTGTAAGCTAAGATAAAGACTAAATACATAACATTAATTGGTGTAGTGTAGTACGTAAGTACCGGAGCCGATCGAAGCATACGAAGAATAGCGATGCAGGTTAGAGATGTAAAATCTGAGAGACCTAGTTGGAAGGAGATTCTTTTAGTATTTCTATTGTATATCTTAAAGCAATTTAAATAATGGATTGAGATGGTGATTTGGACTACTTAAACTAATAAAAGGTAAAGATAATGAACTAGTGGTTACAAAGTTGACTAATGGTTGCTAATTGGCTCGGTAACTATCACTACCTTCGCTTAATAAAGCCATGTTATCCACCTTTTCGGAGGTTTCAACCACGATTGTTGTTGGGACATCTCTCTGATAGGGTATATCATCAACACGAGCGAATTTTACTCCTGGGGTGACATGGGCAACAACAGGTGGCCTTCGGTACTGTAAAACACTAAAATCGTTAAACTATGAAATGACCATAATGCCCCTAATCTACGAATCCGTAAAATAACCAAGCTCGTCAACTACTTATGATAATAAAACTATATAGAACATTTGAGATTTAATTCTTTCATTTAACTTACAAAATAAAAGTAAGACAATTAAAATGTTAAATACACCAAATTAATTACAAAATAAAGTAAATGTGTAAATATATTTTGAGAAGGGAAACTAAATAAATTAGTTATTGTGAATGCCAAAATTTCGGCCAAAGAGGAGGAGCAAAATAAACGCCTCATTGAGGTCCCATATCCTTGCCAAATATAAGTAATGCATATCCCTTTTATTCTTAACCTATCTAGTAATTATCTCACAAGAAAACCTAGCCTCCTCAATACACATTATACGGCAAACAACACACCATTCTCCACTCCATTTTTCTGTCGACTATAGCCTGGTCCAAGAAGGGTTCGAGGTGCTTCAAAACTGTTCCGTTACGTGCTCGTTGCAAGGCTCTACTTGGCTATTTTCGTGGTGTAATAGCTGCTGCTGTCGTAGTAAAGTAGGGCTCAAAAGGGTGCTTTGAGTTGCTTGGTTTTGGTCCTTGTTTCCTTCTCCTCTTCGCGCCACAAAGGTACCGCTGTGACCTCGTTTTTCTGTCCTTGTTTCTGCAGGTCGTGAATATATGTGCCCCATATACATGTCTTTGAACCTTAATCACATGCTCAATAAACTGTTAAAGTAAGGTTAAGGTGGGTCATATGATGGTTATATAAAATTATAAAATAATCTTTGCATACGTAGACTTAAAACAACCTTTATATCTTGGTGTGTTTCTGATTTTATTCGTGGGTCTAGGACATCATGCACATGCTTTTGCTACTGATTTTTTTCACATAAGATATTAAGTATAAAACTGCATAAAATCATGGATCGAACACTTTATATATGTAGACCAAGAGTACATAGGATCTGAACCTTGAATCTGTTTTGTAAACACCACATCGCCTCCTTTTATTTCTGATTTTGGTCATGTGAATATGTCCTCTATGCGCATGCTTCTTATACATATAAACCTGTTACATAAATGATGAAACTAAGCTAAGTGTAACCTGGTTGTATGCTTCATAAAATCAGAATATATATTAAGTGTGTGTCGTTTACATGAACCTTCAGAAGTAGTTTGAATCTGATTTTGGACCACCTTAACAAGCTCCATAAAATGATAATTCATAAAGTGGCAATGGCCTTATATTGGTCTCGTGGTCTCTCGACATAAGTGGTGCACTTTGGCTAAATCTTTTGTCATAAGATATAAAATGTGCGTACAAATGAGTCGCTAAGAATGATTGTTTGAGTCTTGCTAAATCTGATTTTCTTGACCCTCTCGGCATACATATTCTTTTGATTATTATTGAACCTTATTGAATCTAAACAAGAGTTTACACTTGGTGATTTTGGGCTGAATTGTATGAGTCTAAGTATTCGTTTTGTCTCTTGGATGGGCGATATATTATGATTTTGAGGAGAGGGTCTCGACAATAAAGGGTCATATAAGATATCAAAGAGAAAGAATGGTTGTACTTGGTCATGTCGGGAGTTTGAGGCGATCGCGGGAAAACGGTCGAGTCATTTTGTATTTTGAAAGCATGTCGGGATAGTCAAGCGGGGTTAATCATAATATATTTTGATTGGTCGTAAATGTTAATCATATGGACCATGACGAGCTTAAAGATGATCGATCACAATGATAAAACATGGTTCTTTCAATTCATATTTAACGTGCATGAAAATTCTTGCTTTGAAAAATATAGCATTTATAGTATAGTTACAAAATAAACCCTATGCTTTGAGATAATGACCATGTAAACCTTAAACTTTGAGAAAATTACCATGCGAACCACATATTTTGAACTATTATCTAATATAGCCTTAAAATAGGATTTTGTCATATTAAACATTTAATTTTGCCATTTATCATTTGTACCCCTTAAGTTTGGCTAATTAATGATTATTACCTTAAAGTATTTTAATTCGGTCTATTACTAAAATTTAGAATACGCTTAATAACTCTAAAAATATTAATACGATTCATATAAGCAATAAATCCGTTATGACTTAAATGAGCTAATAAGTATTAAACAAATCGTAATCAGTGTAGATGCGTTGGAGGAGACGTGACGTTGTGTCTTCGTGTTCACAAATTCGGTTGCTTTCTTTTCATTCTCGTTAAGGTACAGATATTCTGACCTTTTCAGTAAAGGTTTCTCATGATTTTCTTTCTTGGGCCTTTCTCTTATGTTTATTAGGGTTTCCTATGCCATTGCTATGAATCCCTCTATTTGTCGATCCTCTGTTTGTCCGAACTTACATTTGTTGAACCTTGCTATATCTGATTTGGACCTTATGTGTAAAACACGAAAATCTACAATCTGAGTAAAGACTAAAATACCCTTGGAACTAAAATTTATAAAATCGTAAAATACGTTTATAATAAATTCTGAAATTAAAACCTAATAAATAAAACTTAACAAATATAATTTCGTGAACGACTTTGGTACGACGAAGGATTTAAATGTTTCGCTAAGATGTTGGGCCGTTCGTTTGTTTGTATGGACTCGTTTCTTTTGTTTTGTCTTGCGCATGCCGAGAGCCCAAGGGGCGTTTGTTTGTGTTCGTGAGCCAAGGGCGAAGCCCATTTGGTCGTGTGTGTTGGTGTGACCGGTTGGACCCAAACCAAACCCAATCCTTTCCTAGTTTAACTCAAATACTACAACTATATATACCATACATAATCATAAGTTTGGAACCCTAGTTTTATTGCCTCTCCTTTTCTTTTCTCCTATTCACGAGAGTTTCACACCCTTAGTGTCGAATTTTTGCTTCAACGAGTTAAGGTATAACGTTTATTCGACTTCCTTTAACGTACCTTGCATGTATATGTCAAGTTATATTTTGTTTAGTCGCGTTTTCTTGTTTCTTTTGTTTGGCCGAGAGGTGTAAATCAAAACCAAGACAAACCCTAATCAATTGAACCTTGTAACAAATAAGAGACATGTCACGTAAGATGTAATATTGAATCGGGTCATGTATACGTTGAGTTAACAAGGTCGAAGCATGCATGAGTTAGGACCGAACCCTAGATGTATTCGGCTAAGAGATAGAACTTAATAACTTGAATATGTGAAGTGTTTAGATGAGTTAAGACATGCGTATAACTTACTAGCCGAAACCCTAGATTGAACCGAATCATATATATAAGTTTTGAAGATGCCTTAATTAAGTAAAGGTTACGTTAACGTAAACCCTAGTTTTGATATGTTAATTGAATAAGTTATGCTAAACCCTAATAGTGTAAGCGTGTAATTATCTGAGTAATAAGTAACTTATATGTCACATAAAATCATGAGCGATATGGTAAAACATAAAAGGAAAGATTATTTTGTGACGTGTTAGGTTAAGTAACGAGTTATTAAAAGACGTAACATGTAAGTTAATGCATATAAATGAGATATTAAAGAATGAAAAACCCTAAACTTTAATAAATGACATATGAACCCTAATTTACGATATTAATATTAAAACATTTAAGTCTCATTTAATTATAGAAACCCTAAAATATTATAAGATCATTGTGACGATTTCGGAATCATTAATAATATACGATATTAATGTATATAGGTTCTGTGAAGAAGGAGTAATTCTTTGCTTTCCCTGTTTCTACTTTTGATCTTTTGCTTTGGAATAAGGTACGGATATTCTGTCTTACTTTAAGACACTTACGTTATCGTACAAACATTCTGACCTTTTCAGTAAAGGTTTCGTATAATGTTTTCTTTTCGTTTTCATATTAGGATTTCCTAAGCCTTTGCTATGAACCCTAATGTGTCTATTTGAGCTGTTGCTTATCTGAACTTTGATTTTTGAATCATAAAACGTTTGATTTTGAACTATATGATATGAAGACTTTGATTTTGAAAACATGATAAAACGTTTGATAAAATATGATCTATATCGGTTATGACATTCTTATGTGACCTCGAGATAGTTTGACACCGAGCCAATTATTAACTAGTCATGGGGTTCCATGTCCGTGTCAAGAATGCACTTCGACATGACTCTAGGGCGATGAGTGAAGTTTCGCACGTCCCTTATCTCATTATCCGTTATGAGCTCAATTCGAATTATATTGTTAAAGTATGTCCGGGGCGTATGGGTGCATCCTAGATCATTATATGCTATATATATTATATGTTTATGCTATATGTTGTTCGATGATTGATCTTTGCATGCATGCGTCCTTCATAACTCGGTAGGTCTCCCTACAAAAATGTTGCCTTATGTGATTATGATGTGTTTACGATATGGCATATGTGTCGGGCTCGAGGTAGTTAGCTATAAAACTTATTCTTATATTATGAATTATCTTTTGAAATGAATATGACTTCACCATTTTTCTTTCACTTTAGTGCGTATTCGTTCTTGTTTCGTATTCGTTTGCTTGTATATCATGCTCTTTGGCTTTTGAAGCTCGCACTTTTCTTTTCTTCCGCGGCAGGTATCTAAGCATTGGAGCTGGGTATTGCTTTGGGATGAGTGCTGAGTGGACTTACCTTAGAGATTTTAGCTTTGATCTTATGATGCCATTTAGACTTTTTACTTTAGACATTTCATTTGGAGTTTATTTTCCGCTGGGACCTATGTATTGAAGTCGTTTGACTTGGATTATTTCCATATATATGATGAGATTTCTTTTGGTTTATATGTTTGCTTTGATATGACACCATTACTTGTGATTCCTTTACCCTTGTGGGTCAGGCGTTACAATTTATGGCATCGAGCCAGTGTTTTCGACTTGTAGTCGGGACTGTGACATATGGAGCCTAGGTTTTGAGACCTTAGAGCTTAGGATTTGACCTGTGAGGATTTGGGTAGACTTTAGGATTCCTTCGTACTTCCATTTCGTATCTCACCTTTGTTCATTTTTCTAATCGTTTAGATGGTTCGAACTCGTACTCTTGGTGGCGCGGATGGAGAAGATGATCTTGTTAACATGGATACCGCGATTGCGAATGCTCTCAACTCTTTTTCCGGTTTGACTACACGAGATGATGGAACAGTGATCAACAACATTAAGTAATCAAAATGGTGCTTGGTGTGGTGGAGAAATCAACCGTCGGTATTCATACTTGGCTCGAAAGCGTTTGATGGTGAAGCCTCTTTCGTTTAGCACCGCTACTCCCACCGAGGCCGAGGACCGGATCACTCATATTGAAATTGTTTGAAGTATTGGGTTGTGGAGACGAGTTTAAGACTCGGTTGGCTTCATTCAAATTGGAAGGTGAAAAGTTTGTATGGACGGATGAGCGAGAGAAGAGTTTTGAAGAGTTGAAACGGAGATTGGTGTCGGCTCTATTTTGACTCTTCCAACGGGTTCGGAGGATTTCAAATCTGATGCATCTAAGAAAGGATTAATTTGTGTTTTGATGCAACATGGGAAGGTAATAGCTTATGCTTCTAGCGGCTAAAACCTTATGAGGAGAATTACCCAACTCATGATCTTGAGTTAGGCTGCGGTGGTGTTTGCGTTGAAGATTTGGAGACATTACTTGTATGGAGGCGTGTGATATATTCATCGATCATAAGAGTCTCAAGTATATTTTCACCGAAGGAACTTAACATGAGACAAAGAAGATGGTTAGAACTTTAAGGATTATGACACCAACATTCATTACCATCCGGTAAGGCTAACGAGTTTCTTGGACTTAGTCGAAAATCGAGGCATTCTTGCAGTATCAAGATTGAGCCTAGGATTTTGCGTGACTTAGAGAGTTTGGATGTTGAGTTGTGTACGAGGTTTTGATGGATCTGGGCTAGTATGAAGGTGGAGTCGAACCTTATACCGCAAATTAAAGAAGCTCGAAGATGACGACGTGTTGTGGGCCGTGATGCAAAATGTTGAAGAAGGTAAGCGAGACGGAGTTTAAGGTTGATAATGACGGTATTGTATGGTATGGAGATAGGCTTTGTGTTCCCAATGATCGGTGCCATTGAGAAAGTTATGGTCAAGCTCATAGTTCTCCTTTCACTATTCATCCCGGTTCTACCAAGATGTATAGGGATTTGAAGCGATACTTTTGGTGGAACGGCATGAAGCAAGATGTGGCGACGTTTGTGTCGAAGTGTATGATTTGTCAACGTGTTAAGATTGAACATCAAAGGGCTAGTGGATTGTTACTGACCATTGGATATTCCAACATGGAAGTGGGATAAGATATCTATGGATTTTGTTGGACTACCTCTTACTCGGAAAAAGCATGATGCGATTTGGGTGGTTGTTGATCGACTAACCAAATCGCTCATTTCTTGCCAATCGAAAGGATTATGGTATTGGCAAATTGGCGGAGATTTTTGAGAAGAGATCGTTAGACTTCATGGTACTCCAAGCATCTATTGTGTCCGATAGAGATCCACGTTTTACTTCGTTTCGGAAGGGTTTGCAGAGCTTGGGTACTCGACTTAACTTTAGTACGGCATTTCATCCTCAAACAGATGGTCGGTCGAGAGGACTATCTGACCTTAGAGGACATGCTAAGGGCTTGTGCTTTAGAATGGGTGGCGGTTGGGACGAATATTTATGTTTAGTAGAGTTTGCTTATAACAACATTGGCATGCTAGCATTAAGCGGCACCGTTTGAACTTCTTTATGGAAGGAAATGTAGAGCACCTATTTGTTGGGATGAAGTAGGTGGCGTTTGATTGAAGGACCGAAATGATCAAGATCACCAATGAGAAAGTAGCGTGGCTAGAGAGAAATTGAAGGAAGCTAGGTCTCGTCGAGAAAAGTTATCTTGACAAGCATCGTCGTGATTTAAATTTCGGGTTGGAGATCGTGTGTTTTTGAAAGTTTCGCCGTTTAGAGGTGTGAAACGTTTTGGAATCAAGGGCAAGCTTAGTCCTCGATTTATTGGACCGTTTGAGATTCTAGAACGGATAGGAGAAGTTTCGTATCGTTTAGCACTTCCGCCTCAGTTATCGCATGTTCATGACGTTTTTCATGTATCACTCCTAAGGATACAACTATCATCCGTTACACGTTGCTTCTTATCCGTTTGATCAAATTCAATCCGATATGTCTTTATCGAAGAACCGAAGCTATACGGAAAGACAAGAAAGAGTTATGAGAAATAAAGTGATTCCATTCGTTAAGATTCTTTGGAAAATCATCACGAGCGTGAGGCTACTTGGGAAACCGAGGAGTCGATGTGCTAGTTATCCTCATTTCTTTGAATAGTTTGGTATGTTCTCATTTCGTTTCGCTTTCATTTCATTTCATTTCAATTTTCGAGGACGAAAATTTTCTTTATAGGGAAGAATTATAAAACACGAAAATCTACAATCCGAGTAAAGACTAAAATACCCTTGGAACTAAAATTTATAAAATACGTAAATACGTTTATAATAAATTTGAAATTAAAACCTAATAAATAAAACTTAACAAATATAATTTCGTGAACGACTTTGGTACGACGAAGGATTTAAATGTTTCGCTAAGATGTTGGGTCGATTCGTTTGTTTGTATGGACTCGTTTCTTTTGTTTTGTCTTTGCAGAGAGCCCAAGGCGTTTGTTTGTGTTCGTGAGCCAGGGTCGAAGCCCATTTGGTCGTGTGTGTTGGTGTGACGGTTGGACCCAAACCAAACCCAATCCTTTCCTAGTTTAACTCAAATACTACAACTATATATACCATACATAATCATAAGTTTAGAACCCTAGTTTTATTTGCCTCTCCTTTTCTTTTCTCCTATTCGCCGAGAGTTTCACACCCTTGGTGTCGAATTTTTGCTTCAACGAGTTAAGGTATAACGTTTATTCGACTTCCTTTAACGTACCTTGCATGTATATGTCAAGTTATATTTTGTTTAGTCGCTTTTCTTGTTTCTTTTGTTTGGCCGAGAGGTGTAAATCAAAACCAAGACAAACCCTAATCAATTGAACCTTGTAACAAATAAGAGACATGTCACGTAAGATGTAATATTGAATCGGGTCATGTATACGTTGAGTTAACAAGGTCGAAGCATGCATGAGTTAGGACCGAACCCTAGATGTATTCGGCTAAAGATAGAACTTAATAACTTGAATATGTGAAGTGTTTAGATGAGTTAAGACATGCGTATAACTTACTAGCCGAAACCCTAGATTGAACCGAATCATATATATAAGTTTTGAAGATGCCTTAATTAAGTAAAGGTTACGTTAACGTAAACCCTAGTTTTGATATGTTAATTGAATAAGTTATGCTAAACCCTAATAGTGTAAACGTGTAATTAATACGAGTAATAAGTAACTTATATGTCACATAAAATCATGAACGTATATGGTAAAACATAAAAGGAAAGATTATTTTGTGACGTGTTAGGTTAAGTAACGAGTTATTAAAAGACGTAACATGTAAGTTAATGCATATAAATGAGATATTAAAGAATGAAAAACCCTAAACTTTAATAAATGACATATGAACCCTAATTTACGATATTAATATTAAAACATTTAAGTCTCATTTAATTATAGAAACCCTAAAATATTATAAGATCATTGTGACGATTTGGAATCATTAATAATACGATATTAATGTATATAGGTTACGTGAAGAAGGAGTAATTCTTTGCTTTCCCTGTTTCTACTTTTGATCTTTTGCTTTGGAATAAGGTACGGATATTCATCTTACTTTAAGACACTTACGTTATCGTACAAATATTCGACCTTTTCAAGAAAGGTTTAGTATAATGTTTTCTTTTCGTTTTCATATTAGGATTTCCTAAGCCTTTGCTATGAACCCTAATGTATCTATTTGAGTTGTTTATCCGAACTTTGATTTTGAATCATAAAGCGTTTGATTTTGAACTATATGATATGAAGACTTTAATTTTGAAAACATGATAAAAACGTTTGATAAAATATGATCTATGTCGCTTATGACATTCTTATTTGACCTCGGATAGTTTGACACCCGAGCAATTATTAACTAGTCATGGGGTTCCATGTCCGTGTCGCAAATGCACTTGACATGACTCTCTAGGCGAGAGTGAAGTTCTGCCACGTCTCTTATCTGTTATCTGTTATGAGCTCAATTCGAATTATATTGTTAAAGTATGTCTGTGGGGCGTATGGGTGCATCCTAGATCTGTTATATGCTATATATATTATATGTTTATGCTATATGTTGTCTGATGATTGATGTTGCGTGCATGCACGTCCTTCATAACTCTGGTAGGTCTCCCCTACAAAAATGTTGCCTTATGTGATTATGATGTGTTTCTGATATGGCATATGTGTCTGGGCTCAAGGTAGTTAGCTATAAAACTTATTCTTATATTATGAATTATCTTTTGAAATGAATATGACTTCACTGTTTTTCTTTCACTTTAGTGCGTATTCGTTCTTGTTTCGTATTCATTTTGCTTGTATATCTGTTCACTGGGCTTTTGAAGCTCATTGCACTTTCTTTTCTTCCGCGCGGTATCTAAGCATTGAGCTGGGTATTGCTTTGGGATGAGTCTTGAGTGGACTTACCTTAGAGATTTTAGCTTTGATCTTATGATGCCATTTAGACTTTTACTTTAGACATTTCATTTGGAGTTTATTTTCATTGGGACCTATGTATTGAAGTCGTTTGACTTGGATTATTTCCATATATATGATGAGATTTCTTTTGGTTTATATGTTTGCTTTGATATGACACCATTACTTGTGATTCCTTTACCCTTGTGGGGTCGGGGCGTTTCATTATGATTATGAACCTTCTGATATGTATTTCTGTTTGACCTGTATGATTACCTATGATCTGTGTTATGTCTGACATTCGTTTGACCTAAGTTAGTTTGACACCGAGCCATTATTTCACTAGGCATGGGGTTCCATGTCCGTGTCGATGATGCACCTCGACATGACTCTAGGTAGTAGAGTGATGTTACGCTGCGTCCCTCGATGGTGGAGCATATTTTGTATATGTAGGTTGGGCGTATGGATGCATCCTAGATACGCTCGTTATCCGATATGTTGTGATATGATTTTTCCGGTGAATGATGTCGGTGTGCAATACGCGTCTTCACAATCTGGGAGATAGCTACTCCATTGGTTATTGAGGTCTCCCCTCCTATTATATATGGTATTCTGAGGTCACCCCTCCGAATAAAATGCTTATTTATGATATGATATGATATGATATGTTTTTGGGCTCGTGGTAGATTTCTGACAAACCTTACACTGTTGATATACTTATATTGTACCATCTGTTTACCCCAACGCACCATACTCTGTATTATCTGTTCATTACTCAGTACTCCTATATGACTCATCATACTACCAAGAGATATATATATTCTATTGCTTTGATTTGTCACACTCTCATTCCGTTGTTTGGACTATCATTCCATTCACGTACCGGGTTATTATATGTTTATTGAATTTGATTATGCTATTCATGATTATGTGACTCACCGATTACCACGCTATGATATGATTAATATGCGGTTATTTGAGTTACCTATTGTCATCGACGATATGTGATCTCACCTGTTATGTGACCTACGGATTGTTTGGTGACTATGCTAATGTGTAATCGATAATTTTGTGCATTCATTATATATACTTCGTTCGGTTAACCTCATGGACTTTGACCATCCGTTGTATCCTTATCGCTTATTGTTGACCGCCATGTTTACACTGCCTATGCTACGGATTGATTTAGGTGAATGGTTCAACTTATGATGTTTGGCTTATTAACTTGTTTAATTGCCTTGCTATGTCTCTAATTCAGTCAATTATAATGCTTATATTGTATTCCTACTTGTTATGTGTGACTGCCATGTTTTATTCATTGTTAGTACTACATCCGTTATGATACTTGTTATGTTTTCATCTAAGGCTTTTAATATGTGCGATTGCCATGCTCACTTCCTAATTAATTGCTTCCGCTTGCTTTTAGTTTTCTGTTGGCTTATTTATATTCGATTTCTGATCATTGCGTGCTATTCTTATGTTGAGTGGATGCGCGTCTGGTATGCTTGATTTGGTTTCGGTGCTTGTATGTCTGTTTGATTATATGTGATTATATATATATGTCATGGATGTGTTGCTTGCTGTGTTCTCCTTGATTGTTATTCTTGCTGGATATCTGTATAATTGTGTTCTGCAGGATCCTCATTGACTCATTATTTCCTTTCCGTTGCAACCTTGCTATTGTCCCTTTGTTTCATTTCGTAACTGAAGCACTGATGATTTGATTAAGTCATGTAACTGAAGCAATAGACATGGCCAAGTATTTTGCTGCACTAAAGTTGAGCTGAAAAAAGAATGCAACTGTTTTTAAAACAGTCAATTGCCATATGATAGGGAATGGCAGATATAACTTTAGTATATTGTTTGATTAACCACAGTGAAAATTTATACATTTGCTACGGTTTTGTTTGAATGGTAATCAAATATCCTATCATCCCACAAAATTAAATGAAGTAAATAAAATGAGTTTCACGACTTTGATGTTCAGACACAATATTTGTCAGTTTGACTTTTCAGGTCAAGATACATCTAACGAAATTCACAATTGATAGAATGAATTCTGAAGGATAAGAGTTTGATAAGTTACTAAGACCTGTTAACATTTAGAACTACTTAGAAACAGTGAAAAAAATCTTGCATGTGTTATGAAACCTATCTTAATTTGAATTTTGAACAGTTACATATTTGACTTTGACTTTGAGAGTTAAGTTAACCTGGATTATAATCCATAAATATGACATGATCATCAGTGACAGAAAAATGAAAGCTTTCATATTGCTGACAAAAATGTTCAATACTCAGTAGGGTTCTTACATAAAAAGACATATATATGCTCTATAAGTAATAATATTTATGTACTCGAACTTTTTTAAAGCCAAATGATATATTACAAGATCATCTGCAACTATGAAGAAGTCCCACAATTAAGGAACATAATTACACAAACGGCATTTAATAAAAAACTTCATGCATGGGCAATTGTTTGATCTGAAACCAAAACATTGAAGCCGGAGATGAAACTTGTGTAAAGAGGCATGATCCTTCTTTCAAAGTAAGTGCCAAAATGCAAAGCCTGGCTAATAAGAAATATACTGTAAATGATAAACATATTATTGAGTCTTAGATTGGCTATTATTCCCAATCTGTAAAATGGTTCAAATTCAGAATTGCAATATAAATTTCAAATTTCTAATAAATTAAAGACCGTTAGTACAAAAAACAGAGAAACCACCTGGTAATTTTTTCACACCCTATATACAACCTATCTCATAATATATCTCACAAAGGCCTTCACGAATCTTCAAAATCAGAATCAGAATCTTCATCAGACATTCTTCGCCTCTTGGGTGTCAAACCATATGACTCGAGAAGCCATCTATCCCCAACAATTTGCAGACGACCTTTCAACCTAAAAATGCTCTGTGGAATAAGACATATGCCAGTCCCTTCAATATCTAACTCTTTCAAACATTCCAAATGTCCAAGTTCCTCAGGCAACTTCTCAAGTAGAATACAGTAAGGGAGATGTAAATATTCTAGACGTTTCATCTCACATATGCTGTCTGGAATATCTCGTAAAAGCATACATCCCATCAAAATTAGCCTCTCTAAACATTTTAATCTGCCAATATCCTCAGGTAACTTTTCAAGAAGATAACAAGATTTGATTTTAAGAGATTTGAGATGTTTTAACATACAAATGCTGCCTGGAAGATTTTTTATATCTGTAGATATTAATTGTAGCTTCTCAAGACACTTTAACTGGTAAAGGTCCTTGGGCACCTCTGGAATACTGCCTTCAAGTGTAAGCTTTCTTAAACCTTGTAAACCACATATAATATCAGAAAAAGAATCTATGCTTATGCGAGCACCAAAACCTAGAGAAATAAGTCTCTCAAGATTTCCAAAAGATGAAGTTGGGTGTTCTATATAATAACAGTGAAACTGAAACTCTGGCCAAGTATTGTCGGGATCACATGTACCTGTTTTATCTGCAATTAGATGTAACTCAGATAAAGTAATAACCTCAGGTGAATTAAGCTCTTTGTCAAACCAAAAGGATTTAAACCTCCCACAATCACTGATGCATAAGTAGGGAAGCTTTTTCAGACATTCTGCAGGAGCATTAATTTCTTCCAAATCATAACACCTATAAAGATAAAAGCTTTCAAGATTTGGAGTCAGCCCAAGGTCAAGAGTCCTCAATTTTGCATTGAAATTAAGGTGGAGAGTTACGAGCTTTGGACATTCAGTGGGCAGACGAAGTTCGACTATATCAGTACAATTTTCGAGTTTTAGCGTCTCAAGATTTGGAGTAATCCCGAGGTGAAGGGTCCTCAACTTTAAATTAGCGAGGACGAGCTTAACGAGCTTTGGACATTCAGCGGGCATACGAAGTTCGACCATATCAGTACACTTTTCGAGGCTTAGCGTCTCAAGATTTGGAGTAATCCCAAGGTGAAGGGTTCTCAACTTTAAATTAGCGAGGTCAAGCTTAACGAGCTTTGGACATTCAGCGGGCATATGAAGTTCGACTATATCAGTACAATTTTTGAGTTCTAGCGTCTCAAGATTTGGAGTAATCCCGAGGTGAAGGGTCCTCAACTTTAAATTAGCGAGGTCGAGCTTAACGAGCTTTGGACATTCAGCGGGCATACGAAGTTCGACCATATTAGTACACTTTTCGAGGCTTAGCGTCTCAAGATTTGGAGTAATCCCCAGGTGAAGGGTTCTCAACTGTAAATTAGCGAGGTCAAGCTTAACGAGCTTTGGACATTCAGCGGGCATATGAAGTTCGACCATATCAGTACACTTTTTGAGGCTTAGCGTCTCAAGATTTGGAGTAATCCCGAGGTGAAGGGTTCTCAACTTTAAATTAGTGAGGTCAAGCTTAACGAGCTTTGGACATTCAGCGGGCATACGAAGTTCGACCATATCAGTACACTTTTTGAGGCTTAGCGTCTCAAGATTTGGAGTGATCCCGAGGTGAAGGGTCCTCAACTTTAAATTAGTGAGGTCAAGCTTAACGAGCTTTGGACATTCAGCGGGCATACGAAGTTCGACCATATCAGTACACTTGTAGAGGCTTAGGGTCTCAAGATTCGAAGTAATCCCTATGTGCAGGTTCCTCAACTTTGAATTATTGAGGTCGAGCTTAACAAGCTTTGGACATTCAGCAGGCATACGGAATTCGACCATATCAGTACAGTCACTGAGTCTTAGGGTCTCAAGATTCGGAGTAATCCTGAGGTGAAGGGTCCTCAACTTTAAATTATTGAGCTCGAGATCTACGAGCTTTGGACATTCAGAAGACATGTGAAGTTCGACCAAATCACGACAATCTTTGAGACTTACCGTCTTAAGATTCGGGGTAATCCCGAGGTGAAGGGTCGTCAACTTTAACTCATTGAGGTCGAGAGATCTGAGTTTTGGACTTTCAGCAGGCATGTGTAATTTTTCCAAATCATAACAATATTCAAGAATTAGTGTCTCAAGATTCGGAGCCACACTAAGGTCAAGGGTCCTCAACTCTGAATCGGTGAACTTTAGGAACCTGAGCTTTGAACAAGCCTGTCATAAGCAACAAAAAATGGAAAGATAAATGTTAATTGCTGTAATGAGTAACAAAAGAGGGAAAGATAAACTACCAATTAATCAACCATTATTCTACCTTTTCTTCTCCATCTTTCCAAAGTTGAACCATTCTACTGAACGTCATTTCAAGTCCAACAAGATTTTTTGCTTGAAGTGTTTTTGGTAAACTTGAAAAAGGATAACCATCCCAGTTCAGAAATCGTAAGGCATTTGGAAGGTGTAGACCAACTTCATCAAAGTTCCAGTTGCTAACTTCAGTTACATATATGCCATACAAGTGAAGAAATCTAACTTCCTTCATGTTTGCGAGACCATTCATTAAAATTTCAAAATTCAATCCATCTGCATATGCATTCAGTCTTATACATTGTGTTGCTTGGGTACCCTGTAATTCAAATAGCAGAGACCATGAGATTTGTTTCATTACAAACTTTTGTTTTAATACAATGGCTAAATTGAACTTTTAAAAAAGTATACTTACCGAGTCATTAATTAATATATCTACAATTTCCTCCTTAATCCATAACCGGCTATGCCTTTCAGGTTTATTGGGGTTCACACAACGAACAATATTCTTGCCCATTTCTTCTATATGGTCATGCATCCCCAGATCCCCATCTTCAGAAATAGTTATAAGAGATCTTTGCTCAAGAACTCTTAAGCCAGCTTCAGCAAAAAATCCACAGCTTTCAAGAGACCTGATTGCAGCTTCTTTATGCCAACCTTTGAGAAAGCAGGCAACATCTAGAAATATTTCTTTGTAATCCTCCTCAAGACTATTATAGCTGAGTTCCAATTTTTCCATAGTTGCCTTCAATGGAATTTTTTTTAGTCTTTCTAGGGTATCTTTCCATTGAGGCACATTTTGACAACAAAGTAGCGAACCCAAAACTTTGATCGTTAATGGAAGACCATCAGCGTATTGTACAACTTCTTTTGAAAGCTCTTCATACCCTTCAATCGGAATATCCCTTTTAAATGCATACTTACTCAAGAGGCAAATCGCTTCCGCGGGCGATAATAGGTTGACGTCATTAATGAACTTCACTCCGTGGGCTGACAGAACTTGCTTATCTCGTGTGGTAATGACAACTCTGCTTCCCAATTTGAACCATTCAGGCTCACCTGCTAACGCCTCAAGTTGTTCTATATCATCAACATCATCTAGAACAATAAGAACTTTTCTCCCACGTATAATCCTTTTCATCATGTTTGTTCCTTCATGAATACTATTTACAGTGATGTTTTCTTTACCTAACACGCTTGAAAGAACTTGTTGTTGCAACTTATTCAAACCTTTCAAAGAGGATTTCGAAACTTCCCTTACATTTTCAACAAATGCTTTACCGTCAAACTGAATGGATATTTTATCAAAAACAGCTCTTGCCAAAGTTGTCTTTCCCCCACCTCCCATCCCCCATATCCCAATCATGCGGACATCATCAGCATCAAGTTCTAAAGATGAAAGGAAATCTTCAATTCGCATTTCCATGCCTACTAACTTTCCGTCAACATTCGTACTACTGGAACATATCTTTTTGAAAATATCGTCAACAATTATTCCGATCAATTTGGATTCATCCCTGTAATGTAACAATGAAGATGATCTAACTGATTACTAATTATCAAGAAGATCTAACAAAAATTCACAGAGCAGATAAATTACTAATAATTACCCGTTAGCAGTCTTCTTCGACTCCCACCCAGAAGATTGCTCGCATCGTTCAAAGCCTTCCTCCATTTCCCATCGCCTTCTTTATTTTCATGTTTTTAAAAGCTTCTTTAACCGCCCCACTTTGGTTGCGATTTACATGGGCTCCACATCATAAAAGACCGGGTAAATACTACTCTTCACCCTTCCAAGACTCCATAATCTTGACTAGCTCATCTAAGCACCAAGATGAACCCGATAGTCCTTAGAGAACACAATGATGAAGAATCTTGATTCTTCAATGGATTCCATGAGTTGGGTGTTGATCGTTTCCTTTTTCAATTTTTTCATCATCTTTGTAAGTTTGAATTCCAGTTCGTTCAAGAGCTTTATATAGATGACTGACAAAGGTGTTACGAGTGTCTTCACCTCGAAAACTTAAAAAAACATCATACTTGAAGCTCTTTTGAAATGATGAAGTTGAAGTTGACGCCATTAATGTAAGTAGGGTTCAAAGCTTCAAGCTGTTGTTAATTAGAAAGAGATGGACAATTAGTTAACAGGTGTATATGTGAAAAGTCAGTCAGCAATGCTGTCTAAACTTTGAACAAACAAAACGCATTTATAACAGCTTTTTGCATCATATCGTATTATGTTCCAGTTGGTTCAAATAATGAAACTGTATTGCGTTTTGATATTTTGTTAAGAATGATGTTTATTATTTACGGTGAAGAGCCAAGTATCAGAACAGAGATTAATCACTCATTTTTTAAATCCTTTTGCATGAATGAGCTATTCTGAACAGATAAATAAGGTCTGAATAATTATATGAGATGGGGGAGTAGCACTTACAAAATGAATAATCTTGAGAATGCAAGGTTTAACTTAAGCTACTACACTTCTTGCAAATCGTCACACTTGTATAGAGATATCAAGATCAACTCCCCTCAAACACCACTTTTTAACTTTGAAATCCACATATTATTTCTATTTCCCTGCACAAATACAAGAAATTACTAGTTAGTAAAATTTGCCTTTCACAAATAGTACTGAAATATGTAGGGAATTTTGGAAATTCCTAGTAACCCAGTCAATTACTTCCAATCATACAAACAAAATTTCTAGGACACTTATCAAATATCTTAGCATAGTCATATAAACCACCGCCGAATGGTCTAGTGGTAAAGGCACATTACCTCTTCACAAGAGGTCTAGGGTTCAAATCTTACTAAGTTCACATTTAATGTTGGCCAAAATAGTTTGAAACGGGTCACTAGATACGTCAGTTAAGCCGCGTAGTAAAAGACTTGGTAACATGAACAAGGATATATTAACTCTTATAGTCATATTATAAATCACAGAAGTTGTTATTCTACTATTGAAAAAAGTAGTGTGTTGTAAACAAGTTGAGGGAATGCAGTGTAAGTTGTAACAATTAACTAATCGACAAAGCTAAGATTAGAATAATGAGCTTTTATTTATTTATGTTTACCTTAACTCATTTCGGTTTCAAACACATTTGGATTTCATCTTGATAACAAGTAACACATACACAGTTGAAAATGAAACTTGAAAGAGAGATATGATGGGAAAACAAAGATAAGAATTACTGTTTTGGTGACGTGGACAACCAAAGGCCCTTCATATGATCAATGGAAAACAAAGATAAGAATTACCGTTTGCTATATATTTTTCACATTTTTTTCGTTTATTTTTTTACCTCTTGTAATGATATCTTTTTCTTTTTCTTTCATGAGTCTTTTTCTATAAAAACAATATCAATCTTTATTCTTAATCACTTACAAGCCATTTTCATCAAACGACCGGCTAAATGACTCAAGTAACTTGAGAGAATCTCCACCCAATCATAAAACGCATCAGTAAGCAAAAAGAATGCACCTGTAAATGATATTTTTTTTAAGTAAAAGTAGTAGCAATAGGCGAAAATAAGTAGAATGCAGCTAACTAACGGGCGAAAATAGTAGCCGTCCCCATCATCTTCTTTTAAGTACTCATCTCTTATCACCTCTCCATTTTCGGGTCCTTATCGACCACAGTTACGCTGTACGGCTTGATTCCAACATCATCGCTTGAAGGAATTTTATGTATTTTTATGATGATTTAGACGACAACTCGCATGTTTGTGTTGATTCTCAACCAAGACAAAATCGATATCATAAACAAACTTAGTCAAAACCATAAGTATTGAAAATTTCATAAGGAAATATGTACTAGCTAGCTATCCTAACGTCGTATTAATTAACTCGCTCAAATGCAACGGAAATGCCACGAGAAAAAGGCAAAAGGCAATCGAATCAACATTATATGACATCACTTATCTAATCAGGATATATCATTTTATTTTTCTCATTATCGGTTCCTTCGAGTGGTGACATTAGAATTGTTCCGCGCATCATCACCCTCACCGAGTCACCGATGACAAAGTCGCAACAACGATGACTTAGGAGGACATCAAAGCATACAGAGACTATAGTTGATCTTTCTTATTATTATAATTATCTAAATTTTGATATAAAGCTAAGAAGACATCGATGATTTTTTATACAAATAGACATGAGTGATTGGCCGCTAGAAAACTTGTTTTTCACAAGATTGACCTAAAAACAAATAAGTAAATATTATGTTAAATTCTTTTAAATATGCGTACTTTGTTAAATAATATTTAAAAATACTGCACTCACTAAAAACTTTTTTTTTTTTTTTTTTTTTTTTTTTTTTTTTTTTTTTTATTCTATGTTTATAGAACCTTTATTTTAATAAAGTTATATCCAAATAATAATTTTTTAATGCTTTATATAAAAAAAGATTATAAAGGTTTAACTTAAAATGTAAAAATTGGGTATTATGTTTTTGTTTATGGTTATAAATTTGTTTATAATTTTTTATTTATATAAATCTTTAATGTAAAATATATCAAGTGGGCAAAGATATATTTGATTGGTTGATATATAGGTATTGAGAGCGTGAGAGTAGTACCTACGAAAATGAATAATCTTGAGAATGCAAGATTTAACTTAAGCTACTACTACACTTCTTGCAAATCACCAGACTTGTATAAATATTAACTTTGAAATTCAAGATATTATTTCGATTTCCCTGCACAAATACAAGATACTACTAGTTAGTCACATTACTTACTTCGATATATTGTACTTAAATATATTTGGAATGTTGGAACTTCCTAGTTACCCAGTCAATTACTACCAATCACACAAACAATTATCAAACATCTTAGCATAATCATATAAACCTCTTCACAAAAGGTGTAGGGTTCAAATAGTTTGACAGGATACGTCGTATAAGCCGCGTACATCTAAGTAAAACAATTATATATTCTTGAAACATTTTTTTTTTCTAAAAAGTGGTGACTTTGTTAGATCGATGTATACCTTTCATATGTAATCTTAGAAAGAAAAAAAAAAGTTCATGGGATGCAAGTATAACATGTACTCGTAAAAATTTAAGTAACTGACAAAACTAAGATTAGAATAATGAGCTTTATATATGATATGTTTACCTTAAATTTCGTTTTCAAACACAGTTGAAGTTGAAACTTGAAAACGAAATGTTGGATTTTAACTTTAGAAATAACACAAAAACAGTTGGAGGTTGAAACTTAATTGGAAGAGAGATTGGGAAAGTAACTAGTATGTGTGAATGTGAAGAGAGATTGGGAAAGTAACTAGTGTTTTGGTGACTTGGACAACCAAAGGCCTTTCATATGGTCAATGAAAAACAAAGATAAGATTTACTGTTTGATAATATATGTTTTTCAAATTTCTAGTGATATTTTTTTCTTTTTCTTTGGTGAGTGCATTTCTTTAGCTAAAAAAAATACTTCTTTCGTCTCAAAATTATTATTAGGAGACGAAAGTCACACAGTTTAATAAAAATGGGTTCATTACAAATTTCAATCACTCAAATAGATTTTTTTTTTTTTTTTTACTAAATTCTTGTTTTATTACTAAATATTAAAAGTGAACAGTTATTTTGATACATTTAAAAAAAATCAAACTACTCTTATTTTGAGACGGAGAGACAAGTTGAGGGGATGATGCAAGTATAACTTCTAACAATTAAGTAATCGACAAAACTACGATTAGAATAATGAGCTTTATTTATTTATGTTTACCTTAACTCATTTTGGTTTCAAACACATTGATTTCATCTTGATAACGAAACCTTTGATTTTATCTTTTAGAAGTAACACAAACACAGTTGAAGTTGAAAGAAATGGACATGTAAACAAGATCTTGTAAAAATATTTGTTTTAATGACGAGGACAATTAAAGGCCAGTCAAATGGTCAATGACATATATAGGAAGATCTGGATTTGGTATAATTTTCTTTTTAAAATGAGAGTGAAAAAAAATTTTATTAGATATAAAATAATATATTTTTATTAATTCTATATTAAAATAATAGAATTAGAATAAAACAAAAATGTAATTTTTGATTGAAATTAAATAGACATGGTGGGCCTCATTGGAATGCAACAAAACCCGTCTTCCTATGAGAATTCAGTTTATGGTATTTGAATCATAGATTGACGTAAAAAACATCAACCAAACAACATGTTACTGTCACATCATTCTAAAACCTAGAGGTGGCCAAAAGGCGAGCAGGTAGGCAATTTCTGGTCAAGCAATTTCTGGTAGAAGCAATTTATCGTACAACAACCAAGACGGCTAAGCAAGACGTACTAAACTACCACGTTATCTGAATCGCTTTTAAAAGGCCAAAATGATTAAATTAATTCATCGAGCATAACACCTCATTTATATTTAAAAATAAAATGTAAGGTTTCTTTAAAACAATCTAATGTTCGAGAAAAGCATTATGCATTATCCCATTTAACTTACAAATGGGCGATACACGCCATTTCAAAAAGAGGTCTAAATGCCTAAATCTTTAAAAGTTCTTTATTTAAATTTATTCTTTTCGATTTTAAAGACAAATCACACCTCTACTAAAACCCAAACCAAAAGGTTAAAACAAACGGCACCCAGATAGGAGTTACTTTTTGAACTTTGAATAACCTACTCTAGTTTTTAAAAAAAAATTAAAATAATAGCTTTTGGTATTTAATATTTTCACACTTTTCTGGTTTATGTGAAATTTCAAATATAATTCTTGGATTCTATAACCTGAAGTGTCTCAAAGTATGATAAAAATTAATTTTCACAGCTTGATTACATGCATAATTTTCAGTTATAATCAACTCATAAAACTTCAATTGAAGCTAGAATTTTTTTTAACTATCACTTTTAGACGTAATAAAAATTCAAACATTGTTTATGAAAGTGTTGTTTGTATGCTTCTAGATCACATCTTATCGTTAAGCAATGGCTACAAAGTCTAAACATGAATCCAATAATGTTTTTATTTGTGTTAAATTATCTAAATGATTTAAATTAGCAAAATATGTATATTAAATAATCGTAATGCAATGAATAAGTCTGATCCCGATAACGAGAAGGGACATGCAAACAAAGCAAAAAAAAAGGTCTTTGATGAATATATCTGCAAACAGATCCCGATAACGAGAAGGGACATGCAAACAAAGCAAAAAGAAGGTCTTTGATGAATATATCTGCAAACTGATAACGAGAAGTGACATGCAAAACACACACATGACTAATATCAACTAAATCCTGAATAAAATGTATGCCTATCTCAATATGCTTCGTGCATTGATGTTGCACGAGATTTGAAGACATATAAACCGCACTAACATTGTTGTGGTTTACTTTTTTGTTCTATTCATTGACTATTGTTGTGGTTTACTTTTTTGTTCTTTTCTTTTCTACAATAATATATATACAATAAAGACATGCACCTTTTTTTTTTTTTTTTTTTTTGGTAAAAAACATAATTTATATTGATAATATAGACTTCAACAATGTTAAAGTACAATTACAAACACTTGACTAGAAATCCTTACTTAACTACAATACAAACTACATGCACCTAAGTATGAGACTTCACATATTACAATACTTATCATAAAACATGCAATAAATATGATCATCTACAATTGTAGTTGTCTTAAGCATGTGTTACACTCCGACAACCGTTTAAGGTATTTATTACTAAAATAGCATTGTATTAGTATGGCTATAACATTTATGTATTCAAAGAATTTATATGATTCGGTAGTGAAGTTAAGCTTAAAGTCAAACCTAAAGTCAAATGTTAAGTAAAATAGTTATAGAAACTTATATGAGGCAAATAATATAAGAATGATACTTCAAAAAAAAAAAAAAATTGTAAAGGGGAGTAATCCTGCACCCTGGTAAATATATTAACCAAATAAACGTTTAAGTACAATGGATATGGTGAAATCTATATCTCACCGTTATATAGGCGTAAAGTTTACATAACAAGATCTTCCTATTTTCTACACAAGAAAACAAACCAATACTCAAATGATAACATAAGACTCAACGAATAAAATTACTTCCTAGGACCTTGAAACTTTGTGCCATACATGGCATTAAAGGCATCCAAATTCCGGAAGGTCACGAACTGTTTCGTATAGTCATCAAGTCGAGTCATCATACTCATCTTCAAACTCTTGGCCACCACCAAATATATTAGCAGACTCATCAAATGGGTTAGCAACAACCTCATCTTCAGAATCAGACACCTCAATCTCTCCCACTTTAGAAAAAGGGTTAACTCTCTTAGTAGTAGAGGTAGACGGAATAGGTTGACCATCATCATCCACAAGAGTAGCTTTCCCATCAATAAGTAGCTTTTCAAGCTTACCAATTTTATCAACTATGGGAGTAGAACCAACATCCATTGTTCCCATTGAATCACTCACAAGCGGTACATGTGATGTAGAACCGCCTTAATCAACTCATCCTCATTAACCTCCATTGTACGACCAAGATCCACATCAGTATCGTCCATATTAAGAGCATCAAACCGATTAGACGTAGTGATCCCGGTTCCACTCGTACTAGCCACATCGAAGCCATCTTCTGCGACATTTACTTCTCGGGTTCGTGGAGGATGCTTTTGGGCCGATATTCAAAATGCTTGCCCACCACGATTTAGTAGAACCTCATCGACCGGATTCGCCCAACATGCTTTCCTTCTTCTTATTGTTAAAAGTCGAAACCATCACTTACGTTCATATGAGGTTGAGCAATCGGAATCACCACCTTAGGACAATCCACCAAAGTATGTCCAAATACCCGACATTTCTCACATCTAGGTGTTTCCATTCATATTCAACACGGATCTTCTCAATAGTCGAACCCGTACCATCAAGTAAAGGAATCTCGACGGTGAGGTCGTCGAAGAACCTCATCCGACTTCACTTCAATCATACACCTAGCAAAACTACTACGGCCTCAAGATTCCTTGCACATTTGACTAGTAAAAGCATCTAACCTTTTGGGCGTACCAATCAATGTAGCAAGAAGACTGAGCCCGTCATCAGAAAACATAGCTAAAGGAACATCATGGAATTTAACCCACACCGGAATGTTAATCAAATCCTCTTTAAGCAAGTTGGTGTTCAGTGTCCATGGTTTAAGAATAATAGGAACATTACGAATCAACCACGGACCA
The DNA here is from genome assembly GCA_022545495.1 of Chrysanthemum lavandulifolium. Classification (NCBI taxonomy): domain Eukaryota; kingdom Viridiplantae; phylum Streptophyta; class Magnoliopsida; order Asterales; family Asteraceae; genus Chrysanthemum; species Chrysanthemum lavandulifolium. The sequence continues at coordinate 24,975,712 of CM040239.1, forward strand.
TTATCAAGAACATCATCAACTCCTGTTCTCGAATTAAACTTGAAGAAGAAGAATCCCTTAGCGTTCATCATAACCTTTTGTAAACCATACTTAGCCCACGTATTGCGAACATAATAGTCAACAACGGGAAAAGCAAGGCGTTGACCAAGGAAGTATCCGTAGAGTATTCTCAAACCTCATGTTCACCTCTTCCACCACTTTCATTGGGATGAAGGTCAACATCATCCTTCTTTTTGCTGCATTCTAACCTCCGAAAATTAGACACGTGTTTCTGGGATTCATTAGAAGCAACACCCGCGTAAGAAACCGACTTAACTCCATTACTACAAGTAGTAACAACCTTGGGTGCATTAGGATCAGAAGTAACAGTATGACTAGTACCATACATCTGGGATTGCATAGCCACATCAAAACTCGACAGAGGAGTATTTGCTGAAGAAACTTTAGTACCATTCAAATTAGATTGCACCCCAATACCACTCGAATTGTTCACATCAGAAGATGAAGCCATCTTAGCAATATCACTGTCAATTTTATTCATTGCTTCATCAAATTTCTGGTGCGCATTAGTAATCAATTGCTCGCATTAAGGTCGTTTTGAAACATTAGAGGCGAATCAAAAGCGGTGTATCGTGGCTTTGCTCCAAATCATCCAAAACAACCTTATCCTTAACTTCCCGTGTCATGACTAGGTGCGTCGACGATGCGGCTTGAACCAAGTGAAACCGGCCCACTTGTCCATCGAGCGAGAACCATCAACCCTATGAAACGGATCCGTGTCCATGTTTACACCAACTTGATCGGCCAAGGTGGTGGCAGGATTGGAAACCTTCACCGAAGAACTATCATTGTCCGTATGCATACCAACTTGATCGGCCAAGTTGGTAGCTGTTTTAGTAGCTTTAACCGAAGAGCTATCCTTGTTCAAAAAACCTTATCCATCTCTCCACAACCCCACTAACAATCCCAGGAACCGACTATATCCAGCATAAACCCAAAAACGAACAAAAGAAAACCCTAACAAACGTTAGGGTTTTATGACGCACGTCCCAGAAACTAACCAGCCCCCATGAATGATGATCCAAGATAAAATTAATTACATTAAAGGTACTCTCGGATGTATACGAGTAATCAAAAAACGATTATTGAAACCCTAAGAAAAACGATTCTTCAAAACTAATTAAAACGAGAGAAACAGAACACCAATCAAATCAGGAACCACTTAACAGTGAAGATAAGCAATAACAAGATTAGATCGATGCTAAGAATCCAAGGTTTTAGGCAGATTAGAAGAAAAACGAATTAGAGTTTTGAGGGTTTAAAAAAAATCGCCATAGGAGAGAATCGGTTAGGGTTATCTTATTGTTACTTCAAAAACTAAACTTGTCACATAACTAAACATGTATTCAGATTATGTAACAAATTTTGTGTTTGTTGAAAACAATGCAAATAGATTAGATTAATGAGTGATATTTGTATCTTTTATGTCAAATCATCATAATATTGCGTTGATGGCTTATAATCCTTGCATCAAGATTCAAAATTTGAATGTCCATTTGGACTTTGGGTTTGTAAGTAAAAAACTGTCATGTAGCGTGATTAAGGAACTTTATAGCTCTTGAAGTCCTGAGCCTAACTAGAAGCAACCTGCGTTTTAACAAGACTGACTAAATTTTTCATTAAGTTACCTTTCTTTATACATATATCAAGTTTTATTTCATGGGTTATATTATAAGATTTGGGACCGCTTTTAGGATTTTTCAATTTGCGTTTGTTTTGTTTAGCAAATTTGACAAACCTTACAAAAAATGAAAGCAATATTGGTTTTTTGTTTTCTTAGGGACAGTGGGCTGGATATATCTAATTTACTTCAACTTTATTTCACGGAGCTATTATATACCAAAGAGAGAAGAGACGATGCATGTGCAAAAATTGAATGCAGTGCTAGGCGAATCGTGCATACATGCTGATAGGGGTCAAGATGCTCTCAGGTGCTGGTGGAGAGTCTTATTTTAATAATCAGCGTTGTTTACAAAGAAGATTTATTTTTACATTTGCATTTACAACATATACTTTGTTTTTGCGGACAACTTTTTAACTTTTGTTTTCTCATGTTCGATAAACATTTATTTCTTTTCATTCTTGAAAAAATGCTTTATTTCGCATTTGAGTTTAAATCATATACTATGTTATTATAAATAACTTTGTATATTTTAATTGTTCTATACATTTTGATATTAATTTATTTTCATTTAGTTTTATTTCTTTCTTAATGCATCCAATAAAATAATCAGACATGTTTATAGCTTATTTTTTGTTAACTTATTTTTATCAAGGATATTCATAAAGCTAGCCTTGGGTTCATAGGTCAGGCGTCATTGGGTGGACTTTGAAATAATGTGGACTTTGGGTATATATATATATATATATATATATATATATATATATATATATATATATATATATATATATATATATATATATATATATATATATATATATATATATATATAGGGTTATTTTCGAACAAAAAAAAATGCAAGAATCATGGTAACCAAAGATCAACCAATCAGATTTTTTCTTATATTAATTTTTATTATTTATTTCAAAAGGGTATAATAGTAAAATTACTTTTTTTCTTTTTAATTTAAAAAAAAAAAAAAAACGTTTTTAGTTCATAAAATTTAGGATTTTTTTTTTTTTTTTTTGGTATTATACATGTTCGCAAATACATTATGTGCACATGTGTTTTGTTAAAAAAAGGTTAACTACTAAGTACATTATAACAATTTCACTTTTCGTTTATACATATGTGTTTTGTATATGCACATGTATTTTTGAGAAATATTACATAAATATAAATACAAACAACAAAACTTTAACAATAGCTTTACGCAATTTCCAAATTGTATTCAATTTTATTACAAATATATAAAGCATGCACATATGCATAATCCAAAGTCTTTGGTTGGTTCATCTTTAAACGCCAAGACACGATTCGTCGCCTGGCTAAAAAACCCATAAAATCTGCACATGTGTTTTTTATTCTTGCGCACGTGTGTTTTTATCATCTCGTTAATCTTAATTGATACAAGTCTTGTGCACATGTATTAATCGTCTGATTCAAAAACCTATGAAGTTTGCACATGTATTTTTTATCCTTATGCACATGTGCTTTTATCATCTCGCTCATCTTAACTGATACAAGTATGTACCAGCATCAACGGCGTCAAATAAACTGCCACCATCAATTATCATTCACCGCATCAAGACATGTGCATTCACTATGGAATATACATGTGCACGTCTTCAACTTTAGCTTCCTTTTTATGTTTTGGACATGAAACATACATTTACACGTCTTCAACTTTAGCTTCCTTTCAATGTATTGAACCAACACATGCTATATATGCATATATATATTCATGTGTGCACGCAACATGCCTCCACAATCTGTTTGCATGTATCTTACCTGCAGCCTAAAATACATTAACTATAACACATTTAGAACACAAACAATAATGGCACAAGCATATACATAGTAAATATTTATGACTGCACCCATGCCATCAAACATTATCTTCTTATTAGCAATCTTTAACTTTGCAAAAAACACAATTAAAAATGAATCAACTGGCAAAACAAAAACAATTTCAAATACAAAATAATAAACTTTTACTAGCAACGATTTCAAAATGTTAAACGAATGAAAAATGATACCGTAAACAAACAAAAAGTAAATAAAAATAAACAACGAAGAATAAATTAAAATTATCAAAAAACTTCAGAATCATCAAAACAGATCGAACAAAGAAATAAAACCTATCACAACTCGACCCGAATAACATAAAACATAAAATCTTACCTTAAACATGAATAACACGATCAAGTAGAGACAAATTAAATTCGACTTCTGTTATGCGGCATCGTGTGAAAGATCAAAATAGAAGAGTGTTGTCATATTGTAGTGGTGATCGAATACAAATGAACCAATAAACACAATTAATAAATTAGTATAATAAGTTACAAGTATATCATGCATCATACATCACGTTAGGGGAAGACTTAATACAAATAACAGAATTGCAAGTGGTTGAACATTATGTATTGATATTTGATTCTAAAAAAGGATTGTAAGCAGTTGAAGTGTGGAGGCGGAAGAGATGCAGAGAGAAAACATTTTTGACCTAATCAATATTTCAAAATCCTATAGTAGATGGACGGTTATAAAAAAATAGTTAAGACGAAATTCCTATAGTACCCCTCCAGCTCATATTAATTTATTCTTTATCTTTCACTTTATTACATTTTTGCCACAAATGATTTTGACCATTGATCAAGTAATCTAAGGGTGTAAAATGGTTACCATGATTCTCATGATTTTTTTGGTTCTTAAAATAACCTACATATATATATATATATATATATATATATATATATATATATATATATATATATATATATAGGATATATCTGATTTTTGTGTAGAATTACTACAATCCCTTATATAAAATACACAACCAATGAATCAGGCGCCCATGAGAAAATAATCGTGACCCACAAAAAATCGAGAACCCGCGTTTATACACACAAAATTGTAGTAATTAATTACCTGAAAAATCATGGTAATATATTCCATATATATATAAGTAGAACCCTTTATCGTCTTGGCATGTGACCTAGTCACCTAACGATATAGCTAACAATTGTAGTTATGTCTTGTCACTTGCACACAAATACATTAGATACTAAGTATATAAATAATTCAATTTTGAAGAAGTGATTATGGAATAATACGATTAAGGTTGCGAGACCAAGTAAGTTGTAACAAATGTAAGAATAAGTAACTGGTATCATGGGCAATATTGATGATTAGAGATGTAGGGTAAGTTTTGCGAATGGAGCAAACTTTAAGCTAAATAGATGTAGGGTAAGTGTTACACCTCAAAACCTGTTTTAGGTCTTTATTACTAAAATACCATTGTATTAGTTTGACTATAACATTTATTTATTCAAAGATTTTATATGATTGGTTAATCAACGGAAATTAAGTTGAAAGTCGAACCTAAAATAAAATGCTAAGTGAAATGGTTATAGAAAGTTATAATGTGGCAAATAATATAAGAATAAAACTTGAGAGACTAAACTTGCCACATGACCAAATGTGTATCAGCTTTTATTTAGTCAAGATTAGTTGACTTTCCACAACCTTCTAAAAATATGTACCTTCCGTTTCAAAATTATTGTTCACGGACAAAAAATACAAAGTTTAAGTAAATATCATTATTACAACTTTCTCTTTCTTACTTTTTGTACAAAAGACACTTTTACCCTTAACCAATCTATTTATAACTTCTTTAAAGTTTGTAATAATCACCTTAAGTAAGGTTAATATGGTAAACTTGATTTATATTCCCTATCTATTTTTGAAAGTGGACAATTAATTTGGGACAACCTGAAAAGAAAATGTGATCTATAAGTATGGGACGGAGGGAATAGTGTTTATGTGTTTTGAATGGGACGTGAGAAACAAGAGAGTGGAAAGAACAAGATAATCTCAGTGATCAAATTGGAGGTGAATGAATGTTTAACTCAAGAATTAAGCACTTAGCAATAATCCTCACTAAGTATGTGCTTCCAATCTTTTATTTAATTTAATAATTTGAGTTAGGATTCATAGAAACCAATTTTGGGGTTTTGGGTAAAAGAGGTTTTTAATCTGGTAATGAAGTTATAATGCATAAGTCCTTTTCATGGGTTATGGTTAATTTGGTGATTTTGGGGGGTTGTGGGAAATGAAGGTTTTGAGCTAAAGTGATGAGTTGTTTATGTTAGTGAATTTAAATACTTGAAATTATATTGATAATTTGGGGTTTTTAGTATGATCTTGGTGGATGATCATATGCATGTTTAAAAGAGTGTTTTGTATATAGATTGGGTAGGATTTTACCGTTGCTATGTAATGAAACTATACCGAGCAATGATCGCAATTCTTGTTAGGACTCAACTGATGTTGGTGATGACACCTCTTGTTAGATTTATCATCATTTTAGGTAAGTAATTTGGTTATAACATGTAGGTATATCGATTTTATCATATTGTGCATTCTGCGAATGGAGGTGATAAATGTGTAGGATCATGGTATCGTATGCTTGGACCAAATTTAGAATTAGGCTAGTTGGTCCTAACTAGCTAAGGTAAGTGGTTTACCTGGTTTTATATCTAGCTATGGTATGTGATGAATGATGTTGATTAATGTGGTTAAAGTGTTATGTATGCAAGTAATGTGTTGACCTTATGATATGGACTAATGTTTGATAGTGTTGATGCAAGATGATTAAATTGTATATAATAATGTGTTATTGCGGATTACTTACTTATCATAAAGCTTACATTTTATTTCTTTATATTTTTGTAGGTTATTGTGAGCTAAAGCCTTATGATGAGCATAGATGGAAGTGCTTGTCGATTATGTTTAGGCAATTAGATTTAGATGATCATGTTGTGCTATGGAAACGAGTTAATCCCCCAAAGCCCTTGTAAAATAATGAGCCTTTGAGTATTCAAATTTTGGTTAAAGTCAAAATTTAGCGTGTTGTATGGGTTTGAATATGTTGGATTCAAAGTTGTAAATAGGTCAAAATGAGTGTTTGGCACAAGGCCTAACTTCACTCATTTTTGGTTATTTGGGTTGAAAATTGTATGAAACATTGTATAATGTTTATTTCCAGTTTTATGTGATATAAATGTGATCGATCATGTAAGGGGCTAAAGTGTTTGTTTAAAGTTTAAATGTGTTTGGGTCGTTTTTGAGCTAATTCAGGAAAGTTGGATTCGAGAGCTCTAATGCGTCAAGGGCTTTTTGCTTCTACGGCATAAAGGCTTTACCGCGTAGAACATTAGTGGTCTCTACGCCGTAGAGGCCTTGTCAAAAATAAAATAAAATATTTCGAGTTTGGTTAGGGGTATGAGACTTCACATACTATAATACTTATTATAATAACAACACGACATTCGTAGCTAGTTTAGACGGGTACCATGTAATTAAATTTTTTGACGAGTAATGTTTTATAACTTTACCTTTTCTGTAACAATAACTTTACGGGTGCCCATAATTTAGGATGAAATTATTTTAAGAAATTACAAACTATTTCATATAAACATAATAGGATACCCGTGCGTAGAGGTGTCTTGTGTTTCATTTGACATGGAATAATAAGAACATTTAGGTGGTGTTTGTTTTTTAAGAGGCTCTGAATCTGAATTTGAACCGCACATCTGAATCTGAATCTGAGGTGTAAATGTCTTAATCTGACCGCATCTGAACGAGAAAAAAAACTCATGTTTAAACCGCACATTTGCTTGCTCGTACTTTTTTTTTGGGTTTTTTGTGTCGTCAAGAAGAGCAACAAGAGCATTCAGACACCCTCTTAAGTCTAGACCATTAAGATCTTCTGCGCTCGAGCGGGAAAAAAAAACAAGCAGTTCGAACGACCAAAATGTCGGCACAGCGTCTAAGCGGTTGATTAAGATCATTAGGCCTCTCTTTAAAAAAAACAAACACCACCTTAGTTGTGCTACATTAATTCTTGATAATCATTGCTTTGTGCTACATTATATTAAGCTGATGTATAATATGGATTAACAATTTCTAATAGTCATTGCTTTGCTCTATATTAACTTGTACATGATGCATTATTGAGTGTATTCACCGAAGTTGCATCTTAAGAAATCTTGAATGTTTATTCAGAGACAGTGCTTCTTTCATTTTCATTATATGCAGTTTTATAAAATAATACGCATCTAGAGAAAAAAACATTTTTTACAAAGAAAAAAAAATACAGTAAAGTAATAGTTTTTTCTAGGCAATCACTTAAAAGATTCTCAAATCATTGAGATAGAATAAGATACTCTAAAAGCTTATAATTTTATTTTTTTCATTTGAGAATTGAAGCACATGGATTACATGCCTTTGATTCACACAACTCCAAAAATATATTGGAAATAAAAATGAACTGACCTCAAACACCACTTCTAAACTATGACGCGTACATATAATTTCGATTTCCCTGCATAAATATAAGATAAATTACTTGGCAAAGTTTACATGTCATATTGGAAATATATTGGAAATTGATATTATACAAACACAAGCTAGCTAGTCCAAATATATTGGAAATATCTAATTAGCACATCAAGCATATTAACTCTTTTGGTCATAGCATGTACTTTTTAAACAATTATAAAAGGTTAATGTTCATAAATTTTCACCAAAAGTGGCGACTTAAATTAGATCAAGTTATACTTTTCATATTAATTCTCGTTCTTCTAAGTATCAATACAAGATATGAACAACGAGGTTACCTGAAATCTCGCTTTCAAACACAGTTGAGGTTAGACGCCATGCATGTAAGTCTGGTTCGTGGTTTGAAGCTGTTGTTTGAAAGAGATGGATAAACATATAACAAGTGTGTATGTGAAAATTACAGTGTAAAAACAAGATGGGTATGTAATTGTGTGGAAATTCTGTTTCAATAACGTGGAGAACTACAGGCCACTAAATGGTAAATGACAAAGAAGGTTAATATTTTATTTTTCGATCTTGTAATTTTCACTCTTTTTCTTTACTTGTTTAAAGCATACTACGATAAGATTATTGGTTGTATCCGGTTAAAAAAAAAGATCCATTTAGAGAAAAAAAATATTGTTAGTTGTACATTATTAATTCGTCTGATTATTTTTTCTACTTATAATGCATGCATTTACATTTCTTAAATTTAAAATGCTTAAAATTTGAGTAATATTAATGCTTATAATACTCTTTAAATTTAAACGCTTTCAAATAACAAGTTTTACTAATTTACTTTTCATTTCAAAACAAGCTTAAGTCACATAGTTGCTTTATCAATAACAATTCCTACTACTTTTACAATGTCAACTTTTTAAATTACAAGTTTTTAATATTAGTCGATCGTTACGTATTTATCATTATAAAAGAAGAAACACATGGTTGCTCTACCTATATGTTGGCGTATATCCCGGCATACAACTCCCCGACACATTAGTAAAACGCCGAAGAGCCTAACTCTCCGGCCCAAAGGCAAAACCGCCCGACACAACGGCCAATTTAGACCAAGCAAAGTTAGACCAACATATACCGGAGGGTTAGACATAACCCTCGGCATAACGGACACCTGACATCACCATGTATAAAAGGAAAGGAATCTTGATCGAACTACGACCCTTTCCAAACGGAATCCAAACAGTAAAGTCAACTCCATCGAAAGAGTCACTATCGCCCACGTGACCTTGGTGAGGACAAAACTTCTCATCTATAAAAGGAGCCAAGTTCTCGCATTCAAGGTTAACTAATTCTCATCCCATTTTTACATACTACTCGACATTTTACCATACTCATTCTCACGGAGCTTGGTCAGGGATAAAAGCCTAAAGCGAGGCTAGCGCGTGTTGTCATTGTGTTTATGATCCGGGGACCTAATCGAAGAGCTTTGTAGAAGGATTAGCTTGTTCGAGTAATCTGATTTTACCTCAACAATTGGCGCCATTCGTGGGACCGCTATTCGAACTACCAAAGATAGAAAATGGCCGGTCCTACCACCGAAACACCCCCAGGTCCCTCCACTGAAACCCCGCTCGGAAACAACCCCTAACCTAGAAGAAAAAATACTAAGCCGCATATCTTCACTAAAGGCCTTGATACAACAACATAACACCCAAGGAAAAAGCCCGTTACGGCCCATACGGATCGATTTCGGCGACGAAACCGAAGAGCCCACCCGAGTAGAAAATGAAAAGGATCCGAAAGGAAAGCAGGTCATGGAAGACTTGCATAAACCATATAAAGACGCCCCCAAATGCCCATTCACGCGACGGATAGTAGAGTTCGCCGGACCAAGACATGAGCTACCTAAGAACATAAAGCTTTACGACGGATCCTCGGACCCGGATGATCACGTCACTCGCTTCTCCGGTGCAGCCAACCATGGCGGCTGGCCGATGCCGGTATGATGCTAGATGTTCCAGAAAACTTTGGACGGTCCGGCAAGTGGGTGGTTCGAGCGACTACCCAATGGTAGTATAGACAGCTGGGAGGAGCTGAGAGAGAGTTTCCTAGAAAGGTTCGCGCTCAGGAGAAAGTGTCTTAAAGATCCGATGGAACTCACAAAGATCATGCGGAAAGCTCATGAAACCATGCCGGAATTCAAGGAAAGATTGACCGATGAGGCTAGTTACATCCCTGGTGTGCCAGAATTAATGCAGATATCCTCATTCATTAACAGAAGCAAATGCCCGGAATTAGTGAAGCGTCTCTCGGATAGAATTCCCAAGACTGTTACAGAAATGATGAAGAGGGTAGACGATTTTGTACGTTCGGAGGAAGCCTACAACACCACGGAACTCCCTAAAGGGGAATGGAGCCGTAAGTCATAAGCGGGTAGTCAGCCGGACCGAACCTCCAGAATGGCGAATCTCCCCGACAAGCGGAAAGGAGACCGAAGAATAGAACAAAAATCCCGCAACCAATACAACCCCTATTACCCGACAAGGACTGATAACTACGGAAGCGACCACAGAAGCGACTACCGGAGAAACCATTACAGGAACGATGCACGCCCCATAGATTTGAACCTTCTCTCAAAAGCACCTAAGAAAATCCTAGCAACAGAGCTCCGCATAAAATCGCCACCACCCCACCTCGGTAGGGCACCGAGGAGGAAAACTTAGATAAGTTCTGCGATTATCATGGTGAAGGGTCATCTCACCAATGATTGCTACTAACTCGAGCAACCGAGAGTAGCTCTGAGGCGGCAAGTCGGATCATTTGTTGAAGGATGTAAGGCAAAGGGAAGAAACCCTAGAGATAATCGGCCCGTGAGAGGAAGGGTGATAAATTTGGTATCTGACTGAGGAAGAGAGAAAAAGGAAGACCAAAGAACGAGAGGAGGACTGGATGAATGTCCCTATAGCTTTCCCACCCATACTACCAGGGGACGTTTCCGAAGAGCCACTGATAATTGAAGCAGATGTTGAAGGATACACCGTGAGAAGGGTTTATGTAGATCCAGGAGCAGCAGTGGAAGTAATGTATGAACACTGTTTTCAGAACCTGTGCCCGGAAATGAAAGCGAAGCTAAGAGAAACGAACACGCCACTAGTGGGATTTTCGGGTGAAGCAATCAGACCCCTCGGGAAGATAGACCTAAATGTTTGTTTTGGAAACGATGGCCTATATCGCCGAGCGATAATGACGTTTGCAGTAATAAGGTCCCCCTCTCCGTATAACGTTATTCTGGGACGATCAGGCATTAAGGAATTAAGGGTAATCCCCTCAACCATCCACTCCATGATAAAATTCCCAACACCGTGGGGAGTGGAAACCCTGGTTACCAGATCAGTTATCATCTCAGAGTGTAGAAGGTTAGAAAAACAGTTTATGGCAGAAGGGTCTGGAAGCAAGAGTAAGGAACACCCTGTGGAAGAAGAAGAGCCTTGCAGGAAAACAGAAGAAGTAATGGTAAACCCTAAGTTTCCTGAGCAACTGATCACCATCGGAGGGAACTTTTTCAAAGAGTGCAAAAGGCAATTGGTGGAACTACTGAAAAACAACAAGGATGTATTCGCATGGCAACCGGCCGACATGACAGGAGTTCCCCGGCGAATTATAGAGCACAAAATAAATGTCAATGTGCACGACAGGACAGTAGCCCAGAAAAAGAGAACCTTCTCAACTGAGAAAAACCAGGCAATCAATACCGAAGTAGAAGAATGGCTGAAAGCGGGGATAGTTCGGGCAGTAAAATACCCCACATGGATTTCCAACCCGGTTTTGGTAAAGAAGCCAGACGGAACATGGAGAATGTGCATGGACTTCAAAAGCATCAACGCTTCATGCCCAAAGGACTATTACCCACTCCCAGAGATCGACTGGAAAATAGAGTCTGTGATGGGGTACAAATACAAGTGTTTCCTTGATGCATACAAAGGGTACCACCAAGTTCAGAGCCAAGGAAGACGAAAAGAATACAGCCTTCTATACGGAGCATGGAACCTTTTGCTACACCAAAATGCCCTTCGGTCTGAGAAACGCTAGGGCAACCTATCAAAGGTTGGTAGACTCAACTTTCAAGGGGCAAATTGGCAGGAATTTAGAGGTGTATGTTGACGATATGGTAATCAAGAGCATAAGTGAAGTAGAATTGTTGGCGGACATGGCAGAAACGTTTGATAACCTCCGAAGAATCAACATGAAGCTTAACCCGAAAAAGTGCTCGTTTGGAGTTGAAGAAGGAAAGTTTCTTGGATACGTGGTTACGTCCGAAGGAATAAGGTCCAATCCGAAGAAGACAAAAGCGATAGCCGACATGCAATTGCCCCGGACACACAAGGAGATGCAGAGCCTTAGCGGGAAGCTCGCAGCCATGAATAGATTCCTATCTCGATCGGCTGAAAAAGCTTTACCCTTTTTCAACACATTAAAGAACTTCACGAAAGACAACCAAAATGAGTACCGATGGAGTGAGCAGGCCGAAGAAGCATTTCAGAAGATAAAGAGCATAATCTTAGAACTGTCTAATTTAACCGACCCGGTAGCAGGAGAGGATCTTTTCGTGTATCTAGCGGCAGCAGAGGAAGCCATAAGCGCTGTATTAATGGTAGAAAGGAATGGTAAACAAATGTCGGTGCACTATGTCAGTAGAACACTCCACGAAGCCGAACGAAATTATGCCCCCCTGGAAAAATTGGCTTTGGCTCTACTACACTGTTCTAGGAGACTCCGAAGATACTTTGAAGCCCACCTAATTAAGGTGATCACAGACCAGCCCATTCATGACGTTTTAAACAAGCCCGAATCCTCAGGGAAATTGATGAAGTATGCAGTAGAGTTGGGAGCATACAAAATTACTTACATCCCAAGGAATGCTGTCAAGGGACAGGTCTTGGCAGATTTCATAAATGAAATACCGGTCGGCAAAGTAGGGAGACAAGGAAGTGTGCAACATCTCAACCGCAGAGGAAGAATGGACACTGTTTACAGACGGAGCGTCTAACAAGAAGGGCTTCGAGGCAGGGTTGGTGTTGATCAGCCCGGACCAAACAGAATACACTTATGCCCTTCGGCTAAATTTCCCCAGCACAAATAATGAGGCGGAGTATGAAGCATTGCTGGCTGGTCTAAGAATAGCCAAGGACATGAAGATTCAAGTACTAAGTGCTAAAGTGGACTCCAACCTAGTGTCAAGCCAAATCAACAGAGAGTTCACCACTTACAAGGAAAGCATGGCAAGATATTTGGCTAAGGCAAAGGAGTACATTGGATGTTTTAAGCAGTTCAGAATACAAAACATCCCCAGAGCACATAACCAAAAGGCCGATGTGTTAAGCAAGTTGGCATTTGTTGCATTCAACCATCTGACCAAAGAAATACTTGTAGAAGTGTTGGAAACACCATCAACGGAGGAAAAGGTCGTCGAAGCAATAGTGGAAGAAGAGGAGGAAAACTGGATGTCTCCAATCATCCGGTGCATCACCGAAGGAAAATGGCCAAATGATGAAAATGAGGCAAGAGCCCTACGGATGAAGATACCCCATTATACAATAGAGGGTGGAGTACTGTTCAAGAAATCGTATTTGGGCCCAATGTTAAGATGTGTGGGTCCATTACAGGCCAATTATGTGATAAGAGAGGTGCACGAAGGGGCGTGTGGCATGCACTCAGGCCCAAGATCCGTAGTGGCAAAGTTGATCAGACAAGGATATTACTGGCCGACAATGCATAAGGATGCCAGAGAGGTCATTCAAAAATGCGAGTCTTGCCAAATACACTCCCCGGTGCCTAAATTACCTAAGACTTTGATGACTTCTATCATGTCACCTTGGCCTTTCTTCCAATGGGGAATGGATATATTGGGCCCCCTCCCCGAAGCACCTGGAAAAGTAAAGTATGTCATCATAGCCATCGACTACTTTACAAAGTGGATGGAGGCCAAACCCCTGGCAAAAACCACAGGAAAGGAAGTCATAAAGTTTGTGTGGGAAAATATCGTGTGTCGCTTCGGCTTGCCACATATCATTGTTACTGACAACGGCAGCAACTTCATCCATGACCCTTTCAAGCGTTGGTGCGAAAAGCTTAATGTCAAACAGATAAACACTGTTGTAGCACACCCTCAAGCCAACGGTCTGGTGGAACGGGCAAACAAAATCCTGATGCATGGTTTCAAAACGAGATTAGGCTAAAGTAGGTCCGGATGGGTCGATGAGTTACCGAACATCTTATGGGCTCATCGGACATCCCTGAAGATGAGCAATGGTGAAACGCCGTTCAGTTTGACATAAGGAAGCGAGGCAGTGATCTCTGCAGAAATTGGCATGCCTACCTTCCGAACGATGATGATGACAGAAGAGGGAAGCAAAGAGGAGCTTCGCTTAAATCTAGACTTACTGGAAGAAAGAACGGACTCAGCGGCTGTCGAATAGGCAAGGTACAAAAAGAAGGTAGAGCAATATTACAACCGAAGGGTTAGAGGTGAAAAATTCAGAGTAGGAGACTTCGTCTACCGAAAAAATGAAGCTAGCAGTCAAGAAAGCCAAGGAAAGTTGGGACCAAACTGGGAAGGCCCTTACCAAGTCATCGAGGCATACGATAACGGTTCATACAAGTTACAAACAGCTGAAGAAAAGGAGGTCCCCCGCACTTGGAACGCGGTGAACCTAAGGAAGTGTTTTTTGTAAGATAGGAAAAACTTTGTAACCGTTAAGCCCACGAGGCAATTGTTGAAACAAGTTATTAATGAAAAGTATAGCTCCCCGGATGCCGGAGGAGCAATTTTCCACATGTTTATTGTTTTCTGAACATAATTATTAAATGATCCACCCGATAGGCTCGCGACCTCCGGGGAAAGATGGTCAGTGTTCAAAAATGGTTCATATCCAAAAAGGGTTGCCATAAAAATACCGAACGGTTTATACCCAAAAAGGGTTGCCGAGGTAATAAAAGAAATGGTTTGATGACGTACCCTCCGATCAGGTCGAAGGACCCCCCTTCGGCCTCAGTCGAAAGTGCATTACGAAGACCCAAGTCTTTCTTCATAAGTCATTAGTGGCGTAAAACCATTCATCATTGACATGGTTACTAGTTGGGAATCCGCCACCAAGGCCTATGCCGCCGGTGTCTTCCTCAAGATGCCAAGACAAATAAGAACCTTGACTTGGTCTTCCCCACGCTCCCACTATGTCCTTAGCTTCCCGCCAAGTCCGAGATAGTGGGGATGAAGCCCTAGCGGTTACCATAAATCGGGGACGCCCATGATCTCCTAAACGTGTGCTAACACTCTTCAAGCTATTTTCATCACCTATAAATAGGTTGGACGAGTCGCTTCAATGGTATGTTCACTCAACACAAGATTTCACATACATCATATTATCCATAACTCATATCACATACTTATTCGCACGGAGGTGGTTCGCAGGCCCAACCCGTGTAATCACTTAACGAAGTGTCTACTATTTCTTATTGCAGATTGACTACAAGTTTGGCGCAAGCATATCACCCTCATACCCTTCGATCACCATCAAGGCCCGGTCGCATAAATTATTGTACAATCGGTGGCGCCATCCGTGGGACCCGCTACTATTGGTCTCGTTATTCCAAACTTACACCCAACAATCACTCTCACTAGTTTTACGGCATGACTCAAGGAAGAGAAGATACACCTCCGGTTTCTCGACCTTGACACCAATCGATCAACGATCCTAACAACCTTCCCAATATAACCGCATCCACTTTACCACACGATCTCACCCCAAATAACTCCCAACAACCATGCTTCAACCTCGGCTAACCCCGAACCGAATCGGTCCGGCGTTTGTCGAAGCTAACATGTAAGCATTAGAATCTTTACTAAGAGCTCAAGGAGGCAAGCTCGGAATGTGGAAATGCGTGGGGAGTTAGAATACTCAGCGATGAGTATGACGAAGAGTTAGAAATGGAGACTAGGTCCTGGCTCACAGGGCTACTCGCTCGGTGCCAAGGGTAGGGTCTCCGAGCAATCAAGGCCCAGTGGAAGGTCGGTTGGTTTCGAAGATGCTCGGGAGCGGGCTCCGGCAAGAAGGAAGGAACGATGGAAGGCTCCAATGGAAGAAGTCATCGAAGGGATACTATGGAGTTAATTTGCCACCACCGCTGGCGGCTCATCCGGGAAGAACTTAGGCGGGGTTCCACCATGCCTTCTCACGCATCCGGTGTAGAAGGCAATCCATCTCAATTAAATAGGGAGGAAATCTTCCTCCTCATGGTATGTACCCTCCTTTCGTGCTCAATCTTACCTCGCGGGTTTATCCCCCACCCAACAGGCAAAGCTAACAACCCCAATTTTACTCAACCATATGGAAGCATGCCCTACGGCAACCTATGGTATATCCTTCGATCTGCTGGAAGTCACCCACCTTATATGCCTACCGCACCCCAATATGTTAACCAAAATATCGTTGGAATACCTCCAAATCATAACCCATACAATGTCGCCCCTACATACATGCCACATTATAATCGCTTATTCGAGCCCATGGGCTCCACAACACCCTTCGTAAGGTGGATAGAAGACTACCCTTTGCCTCGATGGGTTGAAAATGCCCGCATATTGGTACTTATGATGGAAAAGGGATCCGATAACTTTTACACTTGTTCAAGGGCTATTAGAATGAAGTGGGTAATGCCTGTCGCTTGTCACATGTTTACATACACCCTACGAGACTCGTCAGATATGGTTGAACGGGCAAAACCGTAGCATTGTGAATTTGGATGATCTTAAAGCCAAGTTCAGTCACATTTCACCAATGTAAAAGTTCACAAGAACGCACCTAACAAAGGCACAACATCAAGCGTAAGGAGAACGAGAGCACTGTGGCTTTCATTACTAGATACACCGATGACACCTTACGGATAATGGGCTTGCACGAAGATCAACAGATCTCGTGTTTCGTGCATGGCCTACTAAATGTAAGCTTGGTTGAATTCCTTTCCACCGATCTTCCCGCAACCTATAAAGGATTAGTGGAAAAGGCTTACACCGGATCAAGCAAAAGAAGTGTCCACCAACGGGCTCCAAATAAAACAAGGAAAATCACATCAAAGCCCCAAGCATCCTTCGTGGGAAGGTCAAGGAACAAACACAAGAACAGGACAAAGTTTACTCCATACCACAAAACATCAACCATGGTCTCCTCGGCTAATCTGTCCAAATCCCCAGTGGAGATACTGCCACCGAAAAGGTCACAAGGCCTTTGATCCTCCTCCTCGCTTAGCAAACAAAGGGAGGCCCGAGACACTTCCAAGTTTTGCTATTTCCATGACGATTACGGTCACGACACCAACCATCGCCGAGAACTCAAAAGCGATAGAAGAGGTCGAAAGTCCGCCAATTGGGACATTTGGTGAAGGGTATAAAGAGAGGCAAAGAAAAGCCTCCGACACACAGTTGGGGAAAGATACCACACCTATCAAGCACCCATCCTCATGGTTTATAAAGAAGACTCGTTCAAAGAGGAAGGAATCGAGGAAGCCTGTGCGGAGTAGAGATGTCACTTTTCCTTCAATCACGTGGAAAGTTCTTTCTAATGATCCCGTGGTCATTAAAGTCTTGATCTCCAATAGAGAAGTAAATGAGCCTACCTTGATTGCGGTAGCTCCCCGCAGTTATCTACGAACGTTGTTTTCTAAAGCTCAAACCTTCAATAAGGTCAAGAGAGTAGATTGAATGTACCTTTAGTAGGGTTCTCGGGGAACACTCATGGCCCCTGGGAGAAGTCCCCAGAGGTTACGATCGGGAAGGAAGGCTAAAAGAATGTAAACTCGGTTTTCACGATCGTAGGTCGAATCTCCTACAACCCTCTGATAGGGAGAACAAAGAATGCGTAAGATGGGTATTGTTGTCTCAACCATACATGCCGAAATCAAATTCCGGACACCTTTCGGCATTGGAACGGTATTCTCCACTACAAAGTGAAGGAGCCTACGACAATAGGCAAAAGGATCAAACAGGTTTCTGAGGATTCCTCGAAAGATGTTCTCGGTTGTTCGATGTCAAGAACACATTGTGGTAAATAGTCTCTAACCCGATCGACGGTGGTGATTGGGAAACAGCCCAAACCTTCTTTAAAGCGTAATTGAAAAGGTACGTGCTAACGCAGACGCCTTCGCATGGACCTATTCGACATGACGGGGTTCCCGTAAATCTCACCATAGACGGAAAGCCCTTGAGATCGAACACAAACTCAATGAGTTCAAACATATTGAACCCATCAAACAAAAGCGCCAAAGCCCGGCTCCCGAAAGAAATGCCACTGCATGTAAGGAAGTTGATGAGCTTGTAAAGCAGTATACTCGAGAAGTAAAGTATCAAACTTGGGTAGCCAATCCAGCTATGGTCAAGAAGCATGACGGAGGATGGAGAATGTCGAGACTTCACAGATATTAACAAAGCCTCGCCCAAAGGATCGCTACCTCCGCCGTAAATTGATTGGAAGGTGGAATCCTTATCGTGGTTTCGCTAAAATGCTTCTTAGACGCTTATAAAGGTTACCATCGACACGAATGGCGGAAGAAGATGAAGAGAAAAAAACCTTCTTCACGTGAAAAGGTGTTTATTGTTACAAAAGATGCCTTTTGGTTTGAAAATGTAGTGCCACCTACCAACGTTTAGTGGACAAAGCCTTCCACAAACAGATAGGTAGGAATCTGGAGGCGTACGTAGATGATATGGTCATCAAAAGCAGATCGGAGGAGGACATGCTCTCCGACATCAAAGAAACCTTCGACCAGCTTCGCGCCATCAACATGAAGTTAAATCCTAACAAATGCTCTTTCGGTGTCAAAGAAGGACAGTTCTTGGGGCATCTGATCATTAAGCAAGGTATCAAGGCCAATCCTTTGAAGGTTAAGGCTATCACAGATTTGCAGCCTCCTAAGTCCCTAAAGGAAGTGCAAAGTCTGAACGGAAAGCTAGCAGCTCTCAGCAGGTTCTTATCGAAGGGTGCAGATGATCTTTGCCATTCTTCAAAACACTCAAAGGATGCACTGACAAAAAGACGTTCCATGGAGCATAGATGCGAACATCTTTCCAAAAGCTCAAGGAGTTCATGGCTATTTTACCTACACTCACGGCCCCAATCAAAGGCTAAGTGTTGTTCATGTATATTGCACCTCCGAAAGCATCAGTCTTTGTGTTATTGGCGGAAAGGGAGAAGAAGCAAATCCGCTCACTTCGTGAGCGTGGTTTTACAGGAGCCGAGCTAAATTATCCAGCATTGGAGAAGCTAATTTTGGCCTTGGTCCATGCTGCGAGACGCCTTCGAAGGTATTTCCAAGCTCACCCCATAACCGTACTTACTGACAAGCCAATTAAGCAGATACTTTCAAAACCGGAGAAGTCTGGAAGGATAGCTAAATGGGCTATTGAGCTAGGAGAGCATGAAATTGAGTACAAAGGCAGAAACTCGGTCAAAGGGCAAATATTGGCAGATTTTTTAGCAGAAACACCCTCCGAACCGAAACATGACACAAAGGTTGTTGAAAAGAAGCCTGATAATGCAATCGAAGGGTGGAAACTATATACCGACGGAGCCTCAAGCTCCGATGGCTCTGGCGCAGGTCTTATGCTCGTTGATCCCAATGGGAAGGAGTACACTTGTGCACTCTGTTTCGAATTCGATGCTACGAATAATGAAGCGAGTCTGAAGCCTTGATAGCAGTGTCTCCGATCACAAAGATATGGAAGTGGAAGACTTGGCTATTTTTGTTGACTCACAACTAGTGGCCAACCAGATAAAAGGCTCCTACGAGGCAAGACAACCTGTGATCAAACAATACCTGGATAAGGCCAAAGAAATGCTTGAAGGATTCGCATCCTACACCATAGAACATGTTCGAAGAAACCAAAACAAGAAGGCGGATGCACTTAGCAAACTGGCATCAATGGCATTTGCTCATCTAACTAAGGAAGTTTTGGTAGAAGTATTGGCAGATAGGTCCATCGTCCGAAAGGAGGTGTCCGACATAATACTGGAGGAAGACTCGAACTGGATGACTCTATTAGAGAATATCTAATAAGTGGTATCTTCGCCGAGGATCGAAGTTGGCTCGAAGGTGCGCATTAAAGCACCACAAGACAAAATCCTAGGAAATTGCTTGCATGAAGGTCTTTCCCGTCCCTTGGCTCCGCTGTGTAGGACCAAGGCAAGCCGCCAACATCATCCAAGAAGTGCATGAAGGCTCTCGCGGACTTCACGCAGACCCCGCCCGCTGTTCCAAAGTCATGAGGATCGGATATTACCGGTCTTCGATGCATAGGACGCTGTAACATCATCCGAAGTGTGAAGTTCGTCAAGTCCACTCACGAGTCCCAAGACTACCAAAGCAAGATATGACTTCCGAACGTCCGCATGGCCCTTCACCAATGGGGAATTGACATCGAGGCCCACTTCCAATTGCCCCTGAGGAGTAAAATTTTGGTTGTAGCCATTGATTACTTCACTAAATGGGTGGAAGCAAATCCTTAGCATCCATCACAGAAGACACATGGAAAAATTCGTGTGGGAACATGTTATCTGTCGGTTGGTACCTCACATCATCATTTCGGATAACGGGAAGCGGTTTCTTTCAAGGGTATTCCAGATTTTGCGAGGTCGAATATCAAACAATCTTTCACTAGTTTACCATCCTCAAGGTAACGGTCAAGTAGAGGTTACCAATGAGACATCATACAAGGAATAGAATGAAGGTCGGAATCTGACCACCATGGTTGGGTAGATGAACTACCTCAAGTACTTTGGGCACATAGAACGCATACGAAGTCAAGTCACGGAGAAACACCTTCGCCTTGACGATGGCACGGAAGTTGTCATTCCCCGAAGTAAGCGTCGAAATGTAAAGGGTCATGAACTTCAAGCAACAGATAACGAAGAAAGACTCGTAGCAACTTGGACCCTTGGAAGAACGAAGGAAAATAGCCTCAATTAGAGGCTATCCACAAGCAAAAGATTGAAAGGTACTATAACAATCGAGTCCGCCTTCGACCTTCAAACTGTGGGAATACGTCCTCCGACTCAACAATAAGCAAGTAAAGTCGAGTACTGTGGTAAACTAGGGCCCACATGGGAAGGACCCTACGTTATTAAGGAAGCGATGGCAACGGAGCCTACAAGTCGGAAACCTTGGAAGGAGACGTTATTGATAGAACCCGAATGGCACTACTCTTCGTAAGTTCTACGTATGAAACTTACAATGTCTAAGGACACATTTTATTTGCTTTCAATCAATGTATTTGCATTCTTCTCACTTAGGGAAAGAAGCATTAATGGTGGCGTCTAGTATTCATTTCTTAAAATGATGTAATCCTCCTACCCACTTAATGATAATAAACATTTCCTCAAATCTCTTGTTTCGCTCAATACAACAAAGATTTGTCCACCAAGTCGCTTTATAAGTTTCAATGTCGAAGGGATGTACAAAGACTAAACAACATGTCTTGCTCACATGCATAACATCCATCTCAACTTCACATTAACTTTCCTAAATGGCCTTAAGGTATTTCAAGCCTTTCGCTGCCCAAAGGATCAAGACGGAGTGGGTCGCGACCCTTTGTCAGCAGTTAAATTATACGATTGCTAATATTCTTGTTGAAGTAACTACACTCAATGAGGCTATGCATCTACCATACGCCTTAGGTTGTAACAAGTATTTTTTACATAAGTAAAAATAAAATGAGAAGAATCAAACATGGCAAAATTCGAGCCCTAGGGGCTTCATTGTAGATTAATGACTACTTCAACAGGCAATAGCCTTAAGGATCCAACAAAATAAAATATTGTCTTAGGCCGTAGCCTACATCACACATACCACAACTTAATTGTTTCATCGTGCACGAAGCCCGGAAAGGAACATGCATAATTGTTTTAAACAGGTACATACCACCACTGGGATCAAATTACAACCACATGGTTGCCTTCATTAAACCTTAGAATGAGTGGGATCGGTGAACTCGGGATGGAACCAGGGTGATGGAGTCCTCTTAGAGGAGGATGGAGGTCGGATCGTTTGGCTTCTTGGCTAGCGGGTCCTCAATCGAGGCATTTGGGTCCTTCGTCACATCCGCAAGGAAAGGGAACTCTAAAGCGCTAAGTGATTACCGCATCATCATATTCTTTTTCATGAGTTGCCACAGTAGTACGGAATTTTCTCCAAAGACCACCGGTTCCCGCCTTAGCTACCTCCTCCAAAGTGGTACACTTGCCATGAAAAATGGCGATTCACCACATTCCCAATGGCAATCCCCACATCATCTCTATGGTAAAGTTCCATAGAAATATGGGGATCACTTTGGTTATCGAGTCCACCGTCCTTCTTCAAAGATTGCACGAAGGTTCAATCCATCTACCTTTTCTGAGCTTGGTCTCTTGGTCCAGCAACTTTGCCCTCTCTTGTTCGAGGCCCCCACACTTGGATGAAAGAACTGATATCTGCTCCTTATAGCCAACAACCATTGAACCTTTGACAGTTAACCTGCTGCACTCAACCTCGCTTGTTGCCAACTGACCTTTGAGCTTTTCATTCTCAGCTCTAAGATCTTGCACCAATGGGTTCTTATCAAAATCCTCCAATGCTTCCTCACACTTCTTCTCCAGGTCTGCATACTTTTGATCCCTGGCCTTCTCCCTCCTCAGCATAACATCCATTTCTTCTCGGGCTTTGGTGACAGTACGGAGCAATTCCCTTGTCCTAGCATTGAGTTGGTTGTCAAGCATTCACTGGCAAACATAGCTTTTATCATGTAGGTCGCAGAGCCTTTCTATAGACATGTTATCCATCACCCCTTCCACTTGGGTGGGATTACATGGCTCACAAGTTGGTGACAAGCTAGGGGAGAAGGAAGCTCCTTCGTATCAGGAAGTCCTGCAACATATGTACATTCGTTAATATATTATTCTTGGCATCTAATTTTGTTTCACAGGAAGGAAACTTACCATGGATGTCATCACCGCTGGGCCCTTCGATGGCTGGAAATTCCACAGCCTTACCCAGGCACTCTTCCACGGGTAGTTCGAGAGGAGGAGTAGGTAGAATGAGCTTTCTTTTCGAGGCGCACTTCACGGCTTTAGCACCGGCACCTTTCTCGCTTGGACCCTCTCACCTATCTTGGAGGGTCCCACGATAGCTAATGCTCCTTTGGAGACTGGTTCGTCTGAGTCAGCAACGTTCTCCACCAGCTGATCTTCTACATCAATGGGTTCCTTTGATGGAGGAGCAGAGGATACAGGCTCTACAGGCTGGGCTTCTACCTCATCTTTGTTTATAGACACCGATGGGGAGCCCACGCCATAGCTTGTCTCTTGGGGATTCTTTGGAAGAAAGCTTACCTCCTTTGCACCTCCAGCTACAACAAAGTTCCTGAACGACATCTCTGCACAAAGAAGAAAATGAGATAAATATCACGAGATAAGTTTTAGTTTTTTATGTTAATTTAAAAAAGTACATACTTTCTCCATCACAAATTATCTCAGGTACCAACGGAGACCCCTCCCATCTTTCAAAGAATGCCACCATGAGCAGATTGGCTCGGGGAAGGTCGGCGGTCGGTGGATGACGAGCCAAACCGATACAATGGGTTTCTTCTCACAAGATAAGGCAATGGATCGGTGAACCTTTTCTCATCATATTGAAAGTCTGGGTTTAACAATGCAGAGTATGCAGGAGGGATAATGGTGGTTTGGATATAAAAGAACTTGCCTTTCCAGTTCCTTATATTCGTAAATGGTCTATCTATCAAAATGGGCACATCCCTTTCACCCCTCTTGGCCAAGGTCAACCAATCTCCTCCCGGGTATAGATTCAAAAAACCCCTAAGCACAGTCAAGGATGGTTCAAACCCATAGGCTTTGCACATAACAATGTATGTTGTAAGCTTGGCTAGGCCAAACGGTTTGAACCTAGAAATGTGTACTTCATAATACCGGAGGAATTCTAAGATCAAAGGATGCAATGGTATCCTAAGATTGGAAGTGGTGAAAGCATGGGTATACAAGCCTACATAATTTTCAGGGGCATCAAATATCCCTTGATTTTTACTCGGTGGCATTATTTTATGTTCCTTTGGAATGGGATAATCAGTGAGGAACGCTTTAAGCTCCTTCCTGGTTAATGTGCAACCTTGTTGTTTTATCACAAATTTTTTATTGGTAGACATGATACCTTCTAAAGAACACAAAATATATTTGAAATATAGAGAAGAAGGAGCGCTTTACCTTGTTTGGTCGAAGGCTTGATCGGAAGAAATTTTAGTAGGTGAATAACTTTGGGCGAGAGTTACTTTGTTAGGGTTTTACTGTTTTTTGCATTTTATATACCCTACAAATGTTGCATCTCAGCCCTACACGTGTCCGGACCTATCCCTTTTCTACCGGATTCCAAATCTTTTTTAAATTTTGAAAGGATGTTTACTTCTACCGAGGAAACAGGGGTAGTTAGGATTAATCATGCATTTATTACGGTCAATATTAACAAGACTTTTCATCTTCGCTCGTTTTTTGTGACGAAGGGAGGTTTTGTTTTATTTTCGAGTCGTAAGCAATATTTCTTGTTCGTACATATCACTTTCGACCGGGGCTTGATGACGTACCCTCCGATCGGTCGAAGGACCCTCCTTCTACCTCGGTCGAAATTGCATTACGAAGACCCAAGTCTTTCTTCATAAGTCATTGGTGGCGAAACCATTCATCATTGACATGGTTACCGGTTGGGAATCCGCCACCAAGGCCTATGCCTTCGGTGTCTTCCTTGAAGATGCCAAGACAAATAAGAACCTTGACTTGGTCTTCCCCACGCTCCCACTATGTCCTTAGCTTCCTCCAAGTCCGAGATAGTGGGGATGAAGCCCTAACGGTTACCATAAATCGGGACGCCCCATGATCTCCTAAACGTGTGCTAACACTCTTCAAGCTATTTTCATCACCTATAAATAGGTTGGACGAGTCATTTCAATGGTATGTTCACTCAACACAGTATTTCACATACATCATATTATCCATAACTCATATCACATACTTATTCGCACGCCGGAGGTGGTTCGCAGGGCCCAACCCCTGCGTAATCACTTAACGAAGTGTCTACTATTTTTTATTGCAGATTGACTACAAGTTTGGCGCAAGCATATCACCCCTCATACCCTTCGATCACCATCGAAGGCATGGTCGTACAAATTATTGTACAATCATGGTTCATATCCAAAAAGGATTTCCATAAAAATACCAAACGGTTTATACCCAAAAAGGGTTGCCGAGGTAAATATAAAATGGTTCATACCCGAAAAGGGTTGCCATAATACCGAACGGTTCATACCCAAAAAGGGTTTCCGAGGTAAATATAAAATGGTTCATATCCAAAAAGGATTGCCATAAGACTACCGAACGATCTATTAAACACTAAGACAAGGATAAGTCAGCAAGGCATGCACTTAGAGATATAAAAAGAAAATTGACAAAAAATTCCATTAAGCACTGCAAGCATGTCTTTAACATTACAACTATCCCAAAAAGAGTTTCCTTAAACATTACAAGCTTCAATAAACAACCTTGTTCGGCGACATTACAAACATTACAAACCGCACAAAAATTTTCATTACAAATAAGTTAGCTAAAGATAAAGACAAACTTCAATTAGGAGGAATATTAGGCTCCCCGTCTTCACCTTTTTCCTCACCTTCTTTCCCAGCAGCACGCTCCGGAGCAGGATCCGGTACCAAGGCCATGATATCCGCAACCGAACGGTGACAAGCATTTCGGACCTTAGCAACATAAGGATACTCCTTAACAAAAAGTTCGTTGTAAATAGCCAGGTACTTGTTAGGAGCATCCAAATCCAAGTCCTCCGTATCAGCCAAAATCTTCTGTACATCCGCTTCCGAACGACCAATTGACACACCGTCCAGCCACCCGGCCATCCCACTCAGACTGAAGGGAGCAGCCAAAGAAGCCTTATACTCGTTGCTACCAAGAAGGCGAGCCACAAAAGTAGGAATGAAATCCCTAACAAGATTTGACCGGTCAATCTCCAGATTCCCAGCGGCCACAGCTAGTTCGGTGCGTTCCTTCAGAAGGGCAGCATTCTCCTCCTCCTCATTCTTCAAGTCCCCCTTGGTCTCCATCAACTCTTTCTCCAAATTGGATATCCTTTCGCTCTGAGCAAGGGACAACTTAGACCATTCAGTTTTCTCAGCTTCCAAAGTGCCCACTTGTTTGTTCAAGCCCGTTTCCCGGGCGGAAGTTTCACCAAGCTCATCCTTCGCCACCTTCAACTCCCCCAAGGTCATATCCAAAAAAGCAAAATTATCCTTGGCGGCAGCCTCACATCCCCTATGCTCTTCAGCCAGCTCCCTATACTCAAGATCCAGATTTTCAAAACGGACCAGCAGATCAACAAAGGCAAGAGAGCCCCTGGCCAGAATAGCCCATGATCTTTAGGCCGCCTCGACGTCCGTCAAGGTCTGCATATACTCTTCTTCAGTAGGGGGAGGCAAGTGAACCATCAAATCTCTGTATTTCTCGTAACCCTTAACCCTCTCATCCTTTTTAATCGACCACCCAGGCACATAAGTGGCGCTGGACGAAGTCCCCTCCTCTCCATCGATACCCTTACCTTCACGGCGCAAAGGAGGAGAAGCCACTGTAAAAATACAAGGTAAATGATAAGTACATGAAATGAATAAATAAATAACAATGGGGAGAAGTATAATTAGGAGTAAAAAGAAACCGACCCACCATTCTCCTGAGGAGCAGGTTGTTCAACAATGCGAGAAGCCTTAGGATCATGATCCTTCGGATTTGCATCTTGATCTTGGGGATCCGCCCCGGCGTTTACATCAACACCAGCATCAACATTCTCCACCCTATTGCTAGAATGACCCTCCAGGTTTCCTTCTCAACGGTGGGAGGATCATTCGGTTGTTGACCTTCGGGAAGAACGGTATTCAGCGGCGTTGGATTGGTGGTTGAATCCAAGTTAACCACTGGCATAGGGCTTTTCTTCCTTCTTTTTGGCTGCCCAGAACCACCTTCTCCGGCCTGGCGCTTGCGCGGCTTAAAACCCCCAGCTTTGGCCTCCGCAGCCCTTTTCTTTTTCTCCTTAGCCTCCAAGAATTTCGGGTCAGCCACTTCGACCCTTCTCATGGCATCAGTCTTAGGCGGCACCGGAGTGCCAGCCACACTCGGAATGGTAACATGCATTAGATGAGCCTGCCCCTCCTGGTATTTATTTCCTCGCGTCATGGCAGCCCCCTTACGGTAGCTCATCTGGATCAGATAGTCAGACATGGCTGCGAAACACATGAAAATGTTAAAATTACAAGAAAACACAAAGTCTTAACTAAATAGATAATACACAGGCCAAGTACCATTCCCCTCGGCATCCTTCAGAGCTCCCGGTAACCCGGATACTTCCATTTGGCCGATAACCCAACGGCATACAAAAAACCCGGCGAAATCTTTATCAAATCGATAACATTAGCAGACAATAAATCCGCATGAGGCATGAAAAACTCCCCGCTAGGAAAAGGATCAGAGACATCTGAATCCGAATGCCTCCATGGCATAGCAAAAGGTACGGCCCGACGATCAATAAAAAAGAACTGTGTTTTCCAACCTTTCAGCGAAGACAAAATCTCTTGAAAGCAAACCTTGCAGTGCTTACCATCTCGCTTAGAAAAGGTGAACCAATGCCCTTGTTTATGTAATTTATAAAAAGCTCGGAACAGGGAAGTCGTGGGAGTAATATGAAGAGTTGAAGACTACGACTATATACTTCGAAAAGTGTGACCCTATGCAAACCTATCGCCACTAACTGAGAAATGTGAACTTTATAATAATTAAGAACTTCTAAAAGAAAACTAGAAAACGGGACGGAAATCCCCCCCCCCCCCTTCAATGAAATATTCTAAATACAAGCCTATGGCATCATCTCCTAGTTGCCCCATCGTAAAATCGGCCGGTGGAAGTCTCGGATGAAGATCGGAGGGTATCCCAAATTATTTTACGGCCCACTATAATGATTTATCAGTCATGGTCGATGTATATTTATCCAAGTCAAATTTAGGTTTTGGTTGCGACGGACCCTCGGAAACTAGGCCAGAACCACGAGCGGATGAGGAACCGGACGGTTCTGACATTATAGCCGGAAGGGAATGTTACACCCTAAAATCTAAAGAAGAAAAACTAGAAGAGTACCTGGATAGTAGACGAAGAGCAAATAAAATCGTTCGGCCAAATAACGCAGAGAAGGTGTACGGGTGAAAAGTTTTACGGTGGTAAAAATGAAAATAACAGCGGTATTTATAGGCAAAAGAAGGGGTAGATGAAACGTCCCGTCGTGTCAGACGGTGACGTGGCATCATCGTCACCACACAACACATGTCCACTGCCACGTGCCCTGATGTCGATGCATCACACCGCCACGTGTCTTGCTGACGTGTCACAATCTGCACAGTAAAAAAAAAGGAAAAAAAAAGAAGAAGAACGGACGGAGCAATACTCACCGAAGGTCACTACATACTCCCAATATCATATAATGAATACATCCATTAACATGATACTGGGGGAGGGGGACATGTTGGCGTATATCCTGGCATACAACTCCCCGACACATTAGTAAAAAGCCGAAGAGCCTAACTCTCCCGCCCAAAGGCAAAACCGCCTGGCACAACGCGCAATCTTTCAGATAAAGCATACAGGCCAATTTAGACCAAGCAAAGCTAGAGTAGCATATACCGGAGGGTTAGACATAACCCTCGGCATAACGGACACCTGACATCACCATGTATAAAAGAATAGGAACCTTGATCGGAACTACTGATCCTTTCCAGACGGAATCCAAACAGAGTAAAGTCAACTCCCGCCCGAAAGAGTCACTATCGCCCACGTGACCTTCGGGTGAGGACAAAAACTTCTCATCTATAAAAGGAGCCAAGTTACTGCATTCAAAGTTAACTAATTCTCATCCCATTTTTTACATACTACTCTGACATTTTACCATACTCATTCTCACGCCGGAGCTTGGTCTAGGGATAAAAGCCTAGGCGAGGCTAACGCGTGTTGTCATTGTGTTTACAGATCCGAAGGGACCTAATCCGAAGAGCTTTGCCGAAGGATTAGCTTGTTCGGGTAAATACAGATTTTTACCTCAACAAATTGGCGCCATTCGTGGGACCGCTATTCGAACTACCAAAGCTAGAAAATGGCCGGTCCTACCACCGAAACACCCCCAGGTCCCTCCACTGAAACCCCGCTCGGAAAAAAATACGGAAAAAATACTATGTATATTTATCATTTCAACTACGAGGCTACCCTCAACCCGTGCGATGCACGGTCTAGTGGTTGAGGGGTGATGTTTTTATCCGTAATATTGTATATGATGGTATTTAGATACCTATTAGAGAAGTTGCATTGTATTTATTATTTAGATGGCTAATAATGTTATTATTACTTTAGTTTATATTATTTTAGTGGAATCTATATTAGATGCCTAATAATATTACAAATTTATAGCAAAAGACAAATATTTCTATAATAAGCAATTTATGATGTCTGAATTTTAAGCCTTGCTATTTAGGGAATTGTCCTAAATACATTATAAGGTAGTATAAATATCTAACACGTACATTTGAAATTTCAACATATGTACGATCATCACAAACATTTAACAATTTCCGCTAATCAAGCTATATATACATTTTACGTGTGAAAAATAATAAAAGCCAATTCATCGCTTCCCTTCGACGTATGTAAAGTTGATTACTTGATTCAATCTTGGTAATTTATTCAGTACACAAAAGATAAGATATGCTTATCTCTAAACTATAATGAGAAAGCTAGTTAATTAAACTATACTTAGATAACCCATATCAATAACTTAAGCCATGCATGATACATTTGAGAAGATGAAACTACTATATATTTATGTGTCATTAACAACCTTGCATCATAATCTTCATAGGTTACATTTAGCTTTTTTTTGACCATTCTATTCAGGCCCTTCTTGCCAACAAATGAGAATTAATTGAATACAAAGATATGATCAAATAATCGCTAAGCATCGGAATCCAAATGAAATAATTGAAGCACGAGGACTATCATCATCAATGGTGGACAATAGCAGGAGAGAGCGATCACCGAGGTCATCGACCTCTTTGTGCAAGCTACTAACGTAGTTCCAAGTCTATTGTAATACTTTTGAAGTCGATGCATACACCAAAACAATACATACCGTAACAAAACCATCCCATAAGTTCACTTAAAATTAAAGGTTATTGGTAATTTCTTGGTTATTCATGAATCGAAGTTAATGAGCCATGCACAATGATATATAGAAAATAACCCTGTTTCACAAATCACATTACAACACAAAGATTAAATATCCAAATGGTTCAAAATTTTCATTCCTCTACCTAATCACTCAAATGGAGCATACTTCGTTTTCCTTGACAACTGGTCGATCATCTTATGTACGTTATAATATGCATGAAGAACAACTTAAATGTTTTGATGAGAAGGTTACAATTCACTTATGGCAACACAATAAGCGAAAAGTAAGTTGCAGTATTACAATTGTAAACTCTACATTTTAACCCACCAAAAATAAATATGAAATCATGATAAAAACACAATTCATCACTGAACTACTATTATACATACTATATAGTAGTTAGAGTAATATATGCCTGAAACTCTTGCAAGTGGACATATTCGTCTTCCTCTTTAAGACTCCACATTAAAATAGATGTTAGATGAATGGTTGCTCGTTTGTATTCCAGTAACCGCAGCCTTTTGGATGATTTCGATTGTAATTGATAATTGATATAAGTTTTATGTGGCTTGAGTTGTAGTTATTTGGGTATGCATAGACATGTATATACCGTACTTGAGTTGTAGTTATTTGGGTATGCATAGACATGTATGTACCGTACTTTTGGTTGTGCACAACTCCCCTTGCACATTAAATTAAGGGAGAAGTATTATAGATGTATGTGACACATCATTTGTAGAAAAAGCTACAATTTTTTTTATAAAAGACAATAAATGTTTCAACTAACTGTTGTTATGTCTTATTTTATGTTGAATTATTGTATGTTGAAAAAGTTTCAATGACGTTTTGATTATTTACCATTGTATGCATAGATGTTACCCGAAAAACTTAACCAAAATATTTCAATTATAATTATTTGCTGTTATAAAATTATGTCACCATACACGGGTACTCGTCTGCTATTATATAATCCGTGCATCAATAATTTGCTTTTCAAAAGTTTATTGTTTTTCATAGGGGTCCATTTCTCCACTCTGAATCTCTTTTCTTTACACAAATAATTTTGATCTACCATTTTTCCTTGTCTTTTATAGTAGAGGAAATATCTTGGTAATTTCTAGAGAGGTAGGTAGAAAAAACTTGAAAACTTGTGATGATTATATTACGAGTAGTTGCTTAGCAAAAAATCTTTGTCAGACTAACATCATATCTAATTACGTATTATATATACTAAAAGGCAAGACATGTGGTCTTTGCATGACACGTGTCCCAACATTAAATGCTAAGTTTCGCAAGTTGGCAAAAATAGCCTTTGAGGTTTAGGTGTCGTCGCAAAGTAAGTCCTTCGCAAGTTGGCAAAAATAGCTCCTGAGGTTTAAGTGTCGCTGCAAAGTAAGTCCTTTATAGCAATTTGGCAAAAATAGTCCCTATCTAAATTCACGTCTACAAAAACAATCCCGCTGCATCGCGCGGGTTTCATCACTCGTTACAATACTAACGCAAATTCTCTACTTCAAACACTAATACCAAAAAAATTCTTACAATGCATATTTCTAAACATATGTAGTACCACTTCTAATTTGCATACTTCTTAAACTACCTTCCTAATAAAAGTATGTTTAAATATTTAATAAGTTTGAGAGCACTTGATTAGATGTATGTTAACATAAAGTAGATATTATTCTGTAGATCATACCGGTATCATGTAACGCAATTTCCAAACATAGTCTTAGAGTGCACGTTGCATATGGTTAAAGGGCTGTTATCCTTGCTTTTTTTTGGTACTTATAACGCCGCCAACTGCACCGTTAGTGACGTTATAAGGGCGTTGTCTGTCATGCGTATGCCCATAATGTTTTTTTTTTTTTTTTTTTTTTTTAAGTTTGGTGGCAAGCAAACGGAAGAAGGGGAAGAACAAGACTTAAATGTTTGGTTCTTTTTTTTTTCATATTTTTTTTGACTTTTTTCACTTTAAACCTTGTTGCTACATATTAGTTCTTGAAAATGTTTTTACTACACCGTTAGTCCTTGTTATGTTAACTGAATTGACCTTAACTTTGAAAAAGAAATTACATGGATAATGATCTATATACATGAAATGATCATCAACCACCTCCCGCTTGAACAAGACACCCGACCCATAAAAAATAGTGAATCTTTTTGCAAAAGTAACGTCAACACGACTAAAATCGATAACAATAAGAAAAACTTGTGTATCCACCTGCATTAGTTGATCTCTATATATGACACGATCATTGAAGACAGCAAAATTAAAGCTTTCTTATAGTTGAAAAAAACACAAATATGTGGCTAATAAGAAAGAATACGTACAAAAGAAAATATGAACTTGTATTCATTTGTATGATTTAATCCTCTGTTCCTGCTTTAAAGTTTTTGCTCAAACTTTGATTTTCTAAAAACTCAGTGAATTAGATGAAGGTCAATAAGTTTGACTCAATAGTCAAACATATTGATGTTTAATGATTTCATCCAATGTAGAACATAATTATGAAAATCAAAACTTATTTCTGATATCGAATCACTTATTAAACCATCTTGGATATAACTGTAACATGATCATCTTCAATATCCTGTTAAATCCCACCATATTGACCAGCTAATTACACTTTGACTTTCTTAATGCAAAGCACATAGCATGCAAAATAAAAGAAAAACAAAACCAATATTGCAAAGTAAAAAATGTGCTATGGTACAGAATAAATATATTCTTTTCAAGTTAGGACAGTACAATGTTTGAGATTTCAACAACGAAATGTGAAAAAGGAAAACGGAAAAAGAATCATAAACAGATTATATGAGTTTACAATTTTTTGAGTTCCGTCAATGCACATGAACTAATTTTTAATGAAGTTGCGGACAAATCACCTTGGGTGCTGATTAGCAATACTCCGGACGGCTCGTCAGACCCAATTAATCTGGGAAATGGTTCACATGTAAAAACATTAATGACTGGCATATAAATATGAAAATTTAGAATTAGGTAATACGATTGTAGCAAAAACAGAGAAAGTACCAGTTATGGAGTACTTATTTATGGCTCCTTTGGGCATGTGATATGGCTATATGTAGCAGAATGTTTCATCATCTTCATCTGAGGTTCTTCGTGTTTTTGGTGTCAAACCACACGACTCAAGAAACCATCTATCCCCAACAATACGCAGACCTTTCAACCCAAAAATGCTCTGTGGAAGATGACTTATCCATGTACCTTGTATGTTTAACTCTTTCAAACATTTCAAACGTCCAAGTTCCTCAGGCAATTTCTCAACTTGAATACAACTGATAAGATGTAAATGTTTCAGACATTTCATCTCACAGATGCTGCTCGGAATGTCTCGTAAAAGTTGAATACACCTCATGATGAATAGCCTCTCTAAACATTCCAATTTGCCAATATTCTCGGGTAACTTCTCAAGAAGACAACAAGACTTGATTTCAAGAGATTTCAGGTGTTTCAACTCATAAATGCTGTTCGGAAAATCTTGTAGAAGTGTACACTTGGATAGGATTAGACTTTCTAAACATTCCAATCTTCCAATATCCACAGGTAACTTCTCAAGAAGCAAACATGACTCAAGTTTGAGAGATTTCAGATGTTTCAACATACAAATACTATCTGGAAGAGTTTTAATATTTGTATACCGCAAACTTAGCTCCTCTAAACAATCTAACCGGTCAATGTTCTTGGGCGCTTCTGGAATACCACCTTCAAGTGTAAGCTTTCTTAAACATTGTAAACCACAGATAATAGGGTTAATAGACAAAGATGTCACTAAACTTTCAAAAAAATTTGTCCTAAGTCACTAATGTTTGTATTCTGTCATCTAGGTCACTATACTTCACGGGTTTTTCACATATGTTACTAAACCTTTTTATAAGTGTCACCCTAGTCACTCGAAGGATTGGTAACCGGTTGTGGCCAATACATAACTAAACATATACAAACAAGTCACTAAACTTTGCGAAAAATTTGTCTTAAGTCACTAATGTTTCATTCCCCGTCATCTAAGGTACTAAACTTTGCTAAAAATTTGTCCTAAGTCACTAATGAAATTTTTTCCTAAGTCACGAGTTGTGGCACATGTTCTCGAACCTTTAAAATTTTACGCTTTATACGATTTTATACACATTTTATACGTTTTTATTCATTTTATACATTTTTGTTCGTTTTTACGCTTTTGTCCGCTTTTATACGTTTCGTCGCTTTTTCCCATTTTTACGTCCGCTTTTATACATTTTATGTTTTCATCCGCTTTTATACGCTTTTGTCCGTTTTATATGGTTTTGTACATTTTTATCGTTTTATTCGTTTCATACGTTTTATTCGTTTTCATCCGTTTTATCGTTTTCGCATTTTTACGTTTTCGTCCATTTTCTTATGTTTTTGCCCGCTTTTCTATAGTTTATTCGTTGCCCTTTTTATGTTTGAAAACATAAGAAAATAGGCGAAACGTAAGAAAACGGACGAAACGATAAAAAGGATTAAAACGAATAAAACGGATGAAAACGAATAAAACGGATGAAAACGAAAAAACGATAAATAATGTATAAAACCATATAAAACGGACAAAACGATAAAACGGATGAAAACATAAAACGATAAAACGGACGTAAAAATGGGACAAAACTCGTGACTTAGGACAAAATTTTCATTAGTGACTTAAGACAAATTTTTCGCAAAGTTTAGTACCTTAGATGATGTGAATGAAACATTAGTGACTTAGGACAAATTTTTCGCAAAGTTTAGTACCTTAGATAACATGTGCCAAAACTATCGAGTATACCATAACCGGTAACAACCGGTTGTTTCCCTATCGGTATCCACGATAACCGGTTACGTAAAGTATAGTGACCTAGATGACAGAATACAAACATTAGTGACTTAGGACAAATATTTCTGAAAGTTTAGTGACATCTTTGTCTATTAACCCCAGATAATATCTGATAAAGAATCGACGTTTATGCGAGCACCGTAACCTAGAGAAATAAGCCTCTCAAGATTTCCAAAAGATGAAGCTGGGTCTTCTTTAACATAACAGGTAAACTGAAACTCTGGCCATGTATTGCCGGGATCATATATACCTATATCATATGCAATCAGATGTAACTCAGATAAAGAAACAACCTCAGGTGAATCAAGCTTTTTGTCAAACTTAAAGGATTTAATCCTCCCACAATGAATGATGTCTAAGTAGAGAAGCTTTTTCAGACATTCTGCAGGAGCATTAAATTCTTCCAAATCATAACAATATTCAAGATCCAAGCTTTCAAGATTTGGAGTCAGCCCAAGGTCAAGAGTCCTCAGCTTTGCATTGTCATTGAGGTTAAGAGTTACGAGCTTTGGACATTCAGCAGGCATATGAAGTTCGACCATATCAGTACACTTTTTGAGGCTTAGTGTCTCAAGGTTTGGAGTAATCCCGAGGTGAAGGGTCTTCAACTTTAAGTCACTAAGGTAGAGATTAACCAGCTTTGGACATTCAACGGGCATACGGAGTTCGACCATATCAGTACAGTCCCAGAGGCTTAGCGTCTCAAGATTTGGAGTAATCCCGAGGTGAAGGGTCCTCAACTTTAAAATACTGAGGTTGAGATTAACGAGCTTTGGACATTCAGCGGGCATACGAAGTTCGACCATATCAGTACAATCTGAGAGGCTTAGCTTCTCAAGATTTGGAGTAATCCCGAGGTGAAGGGTCCTCAACTTTAAGTCACTAAGGTAGAGATTAACCAGCTTTGGACATTCAGCGGGCATACGAAGTTCGACCATATCGGTACAATCCCAGAGGCTTAGCATCTCAAGATTTGGAGTAATCCCGAGGTGAAGGGTCCTCAACTTTAAAATACTGAGGTTGAGATTAACGAGCTTTGGACATTCAGCGGGCATACGAAGTTCGACCATATCAGTACAGTTCGAGAGGCTTAGCGTCTCAAGATTTGGAGTAATCCCGAGGTGAAGGGTCCTCAACTTTAAAATACTGAGGTTGAGATTAACGAGCTTTGGACATTCAACGGGCATACGAAGTTCGACCATATCAGTACAGATGTCGAGACTTACCGTCTTAAGATTTGGAGTAATCTCGAGGTGAAGGGTCGTCAACTTTAATTTTCTGAGGTAGAGATCTACGAGCTTTGGACATTCATCTGGCATACGAAGTTCGACCATATCAGTACAGTCCCTTAGTCTTAGGGTCTCAAGATTCGGAGTAATCCCTAAGTGTAGGTTCCTCAACTTTGAATTATTGAGGTCGAGAGATCTGAGTTTTGGACTTTCAGCAGGCATATGTAATTTTTCCAATTCCGTACAAAAATCGATACGTAACTCCTTTAGATTTGGAGTAACCTGGAAATGAACTTCTACCAAATTAGAACAATTTCCAAGAATTAGTGTCTCAAGATTCGGAGCCACACTAAGGTCAAGGGTCCTCAACTCTGACCGGGTGACCTTTAGGAACCTGAGGTTTAAACAAGCCTGTCATAAGCAACAAAAAATGGAAAGATAAATGTTAATTGCTGTAATGACTAACAAAAGAGGGAAAGATAATCAACCATTTTTCTACCTTTTCTTCTCCGTCCTTCCAAAGTTGAACGATATTGCTGCTAAACATTTCAAGTCCAACAAGATTTTTGCTTGAAATGTTTTCGGTAAACTTGAAAAAGGATAACCAAACCATTTCAGAAATCGTAAGGCATTTGGAAGGTGTAGACTATCTTCATCAAAGTCCCAGTTGCTATTACTTACATGCGGGCCATCCACGTGAAGAAATCTAAGTTCCTTCATGTTTGCGAGACCGTTCATTAAAATTTCAAAATCCCATCCCTTTCCATCCAGTTTTATACATTTTGTTGCTTGGGTACCCTGTAATTCAGAGAGCAGTGACCATGAGATTTGTTTCATTACAAAATATCCACTTTAGTCATTGAACTTTTAGTTTATTAAAAATTGTCATTGTACTAGAAAAGCTATTTATGTTGACTTTATCTCCAATTAGTTAGACTTTTTATCTAGTAAGTTCATAACAGGTGTCAAAGTGAAAAGGTTAAAATGTTTTTTAATTAAATAATTAAATATTTGTTATTTTACCTTAATTTCATCATATTAAAGTGGGCCCTATTAAAGTATAGTATGAAAGAAAAAAAGAGAATGAATTATGTAGGTATAGAGAACAAAAGAAAAAAGAAGAATGTTTAATGATGTAATAAAACAAAACTTTGTTTTTGTACAATGACTAAATTGAAATTTTAGAAAAATATACTGACGTTTAAGTTTAACAACCCAAAAAACAAGATACTTACCCACTCATTAGCCAATATCTCTTCGATTTCCTCACAAATCCACAATCGGCTATGTTGGTTAGGATTATCTAGGTGCAAATGACGAACAATATTCTTGCCCATTTCTTCTATATGGTCATGCATCCCCAACTTCTCATCTCCATAAATAGTTATAAGAGATTTCAGCTCAAGAACTTTTAAACCAATTCGAGCAGGAAATCCACAGCTTTTAAGCGCTATGACTGCATCGTCTTTCCTCCAACCTTTGAGTATGCATGCAACATCTAAGAATATTTCCTTGTAATCCTCCTCAAGATCATCATAGCTGAGGTACAATTTTTCAATAGTTTCCCTCAATGGGATTGTTTTTAGCCTATCAATGGCATCTTCCCATTCAAGATCATCTTTATCACGGAGAAACGAACCCAACACTCGGATCGTTAAGGGAAGACCAGCAGCGTAACGTACAACTTGTTCTGATAGCTCTTTGTACTCTTCAATTGGAATCTCTCTCCCAAATGCATGCCTACTAAAGAGACAAATTGCTTCCTTATCGTCTAACATATGTACATCACGAATCAATTTGAGACGAGCAAGTACTAAAGAGACAAATTGCTTCCTTATCGTCTAACATATGTACATCACGAATCAATTTCACTTTGTGTGCTACTAGTACTTGCTCGTCTCTTGTTGTAATGATAATTATGCTACCTGGCTTAAACCAATCACGATCACCCACTAATGCCTCAAGTTGCTCTATCTTATCAACATCATCCAGAACAATAAGAACCTTTCTAACACGCATCTTCTTCTGAATCATCTTTTTCCCCTCATGAACACCACTCACAGTGATTCCTTGATCATTTAAAACATCTGAAAGTACTTGTTTTTGTAATGAATTCAGCCCAGACAAAGAAGTTTTTGATTTTTCCCTTATGTTTTCAACAAAGCTTTGACCTTCAAACTGAAAGGATATTTTATCAAAAACTGCTCTAGCTAAAGTTGTCTTCCCTGCACCTCCCATCCCCTTAATCCCTATCATGCGAACGTCATCATCACCCGTTTCCAAAGATGAAATAACTTCATCTACATGGGTCTCCATGCCTACTAGGTTTCCATCAACGCTCGAATCGATGAAACGTAGCTCTATTGAAATGTCTTGAATAATTTTCTGTATGAAATTAGCTTCGTGCCTGTATGTGAAAGAAGGATCAGTTAGCTAGCTTGTTAAAGTCCCTCATGAACTATCACTTTCTGGTCTACAACACTTACAGTTCAATGTGAAATTATGACATGACGTTGTATTACAAATGATATATCCTATCCAATGTTTCGTAAAAACTCAACTTTGAGTTGAAAGTTCAGAACAAAAAAAGAGATGACATGAATTACCCTTTTACACGTGACGTAGATATTGAAAGTAGTATTTGCTTAATTGGTCAGTTAGATAAAGGGTAATCTTATTAAGTGTCAAAACATGTTTACCTGGTAGCAAAACACGTTTCTTTAGTTGTATATTACAAAACCGATTCATTAGAGATGTATAACAAATATTTGTAACTATAGTAGTACTCTAAAATTTTGAATAAAACGGCCTTAGTGGTTGTATGCACTAGAAATTCACCTTGATGAATTTAACTGGTTTGACCCATTTGAGATGTAATCTCACCCAACCACCAGGTAAAAGATCAGAAAGAAATATGTATAATCAAACAATATTGCCTGAGATATGAGGAATAATTTTACCCATCAGCAGTGGTCTTCAACTCCCAGCCAGCAAGAGAGGCTGCTTCTTTTAATGCCTCTCTCCATTTCTCAGCAGATTCATCATTTTCATGTTTTTTGAAAGCTTCTCCAACTGGGCCATATAGTTTTCGGACTTCAGTGGGCTCTACATCATAGAACACAGGGTAAGCAGTATGCTCAGTCATCTTCTCGCATTCCATAATCTTAACAAGTTCTTCCAAGCACCAATATCAAGAAGCATAGTTCTTGGAGAAAACAATAATGTAAAATCTTGAGTCTTCAATGGCTTCAATAAACTCATCACTGATGGTTTTCCCTTTTCTGATTTTCTCATCATCTTTGTAAGTTTCAATGCCTTTTTGCTCAAGAGCATTATAAAGATGATCAACGAAATTCTTACGAGTGTCTTCACCTCTAAAGCTTAAAAAGACTTCATACTTGAAGCTCTTTTGAATAGACGGAGTTGAAGAAGATGCCATCAAACCTATGCTTGTACGTATGATCAAAGTGATAGTTTATATTTAGAGGACAATGGTTCTAACGACGTTAATGTGAACACCGTGTGTTTGCTTAAAATTACAAGATGGAGAAAAAAGGGACCCGTATTTATATAGAAGAAAAAGACATATAATTGCATGTGTGTTGATTAGATGTTGTAAAATTTCCCTTGAAAAGTACAATGGAATTAGGCGGATGACACTAGTCCCTTCTTGTTTATAACGTAATTATTGGTTTCTTCCTAAAGTTTAATTGTTCAGTCGTCAAGAATCTTGTCTCATACGATCATTTTAATAAGTAAAATGAAACTTAGGATTCTCATTGATACAAACTAACCCCAACTCTTCAGATTTTATTTGGGGTGAATTACAGCGTTGGTCCCCAAGGTCAGGGCGGATTGCGCATTTGGTCCTCAGATCTAGGGTTCCGCGTTTAGTCCCCAACGTGGCCATTTTCACTCCCTTACACAATAGGTTCAAATTTTCAGATGTGGGTAGCTTTTAGAACTTGTTTATGACGCTTACATTACTTATGAAGCCATACTAATTTTAATTAGTATCCAAACTTTTTTCATAAAGGATGCAGTTTGACTTTTTTGTAAAGTCAACTCATTTAGTTGAGATTCGAGTCCCAAAATGAAAGAGCACAATGATCCGAGTTTATGATAACTTCATCTCATATGTTACAGGAACAAAGCTTGGTGTCCCGCCCTTGTACGGTATCATCTTCCGCAATTTTATGATAAATGTACAAACCTTTTAGACTCTAAGTATCATAGCAATATCACGACATATCACTTACGTGGTCAATGGTGATATGGTTTTAGTTATAAGCAGCGGTTTGTGTTAGCTCAGTTTTACCATGTCAAAATTGTTTTCCATATTTTACATTTTACAGTTTGTAGCCCAACCATGGAAAAACACAATATGACCACTCAATGGCTTTCATAAATATAAACAATTCATGCTCTAATAATTTTCTATCACTGAAATATGTTTGTCAATACAGTTCCTTGTAAATCTCAGTGACATTTGACCAAAGCCAATAGTTTGACTTAAAAAGTCAAACTTTTTAATGTTCATGCTTAACGATTTGATCCAAATTTAGAGCTTCTTTATGTAATATGATCTTACATCACTTATAACAATTTCTTAAGTTTATTGTTAATATGATCATCTTCAGCGTCATATAAAAATCCAACCA
Source organism: Chrysanthemum lavandulifolium (assembly GCA_022545495.1). Classification (NCBI taxonomy): domain Eukaryota; kingdom Viridiplantae; phylum Streptophyta; class Magnoliopsida; order Asterales; family Asteraceae; genus Chrysanthemum; species Chrysanthemum lavandulifolium. The sequence continues at coordinate 25,016,819 of CM040239.1, forward strand.
TTTTTCATCAAGAACACAGTTTGACTATCTAATAAGTCAACTGTGTTTATTGAGCTCCATGAATTAAGGTAATAAGTACTAGTACGCATCCAAGTTGGGGCTATACCTTAAGTTAGCGTGTATTTAAAAAAAAGTACTACCGTAATCATCACAAACAATCATACTTTGGGAGTGTGCCAGACAATACTAACAATGACCAAAATGGAATAAAGCCAAAATCACATGAAAATTGACAACCCGTGTAATTTGTAAAATTGGAGAATGAGTCGACACAACTAGTCTGTCTTAACCAAGTTCTACTCAAGAACTCAAGGTTCTGATTTTGTTAAAGAGTATGATTATCCTATAAAAGCTTTCCCCTTAGATCTTAAATTAAGAGAACATGAGGTCAACCTTTAGTTATAAAGGGTGGTGAAAGATCAGTGACATGCTCAACCAAGACAAATTGTTTTCCATATTTTACATGAAGGCAATGGTACATAAAATATGCACTAGCTGGTATAACTAATATTCATAATGACAGACTTGCAGTTGAATTCTTATACCCTTTTTGTATGGTATCACATGAAAAAAAAAAAAAAAAAGTGTCGTTTTTGTTGAGACAGTTAAATAACAGCCCCTGAATTTGGATTTTTGAATATCTTTGGTTGGCACTAGTAATCTTAGATATATTCTTCAGTATTATTCAATCAAACACTCAGTGAAGTTGTTAAAAGTCAGTAGTCTGACATGAAAGTTAACTTGTATAATATCACAATCCTGCCCTTTTTATAGATGAAGCCGTTTGACTTTCTAAAAAAGTCAACTATGTTAGCTGAACTTCTTAAACAGTGTGTATCAGAATTTGACATGATATAATAGTTGTAGGATCAGAATTTCCTGAACAGAATTTACTGAAATATAAATTCTAATGCTATCACTAGACGAAGTTGTCTAGTCAATAATCCTAGTGGACGTGTATATGAATTGTCTACTTTGCATTAATATCACCTTATTTGTTCCGTCTGTCTTTACTCCTCGTGCAACATGGAACAAGAAGTAATGTTGATTTATATGTTAGCTTCTTCCGTTGTTCCCGGCTTCAAATTCTGTCGCAAATGATTGCCAGTGAAGTAACTTCGTATTCCTGAAACATGTTTAGTAGCTTTTCTCACTACCAGTAAACACTTTGTACGGAGTAATAAATGTTCTTTAATAGTTTGACTCAAAACTCAACGTTTTAATAATTTCAACCCATTGTAGAAGATAATTATGCAAATTAAAACTTTTCTTGAATTACACGAGCATCTTTAATATCATGTCAAGTCTCATTATTGTAATAATGAACAGATTTTGACTTTATGAAGATGTCAAAGTAAAGAACTATACCTTGATTCAAGAGTATCGAACGAGTATTACAGACTTGATTCTTTGGACATATCTCCCTGTATTTTGACTTTAAAGGCAGTGACTTGTTTGGGCCTTTGGAGCTATTCAAAATCATCACTCGAGCACGGTACACCAGCCTTCTGCTTTCGGTGTTTGTGCTATTCACGGATTTGTAGCACTAAGTTTCATCATCAGATGTTTTTATCTCAGATGTAAAACCAAATTACTCAAGAAGCCATCTAAACCCAATAATACGAAGACCTTTCACCCTAAAAATACTCTCTGGAAGCCGACTTATGCCTGTTCCAGTGATATCCAACTCTTTTAAACATTCTAACCGCCCAGTTTCCTCAGGCAATTCTGCAACTTGAATACAATACGGGAGATGGATATGTTTGGAATATCTCGTAAAAACACACTCTGTTAGGATTAGCTTCTTTAAACATTGTAATTGACCAAGATTCGGGTACTTCTTTAGTAGCCAACAAGATTTAAGTTCGAGAACATTCAGATATTTCAACATACAAATACTTTTTGAAAGATGTTTTATCTTTGTAGACAGCAAAATCAGCTCCTCTAGACCTTCTAACTGGACAGGGAACTTCGGAACCTCTGGAATACCACCTTAAGGTTTTGTACAGAAATAAGTTTCTCAAGATTTCCAACTGATACTGGATGTTGAATATAAAAAGATGTCAGCCATGACTTGGGCGAATTATTTTCAGAGTGCAATGGCCATACAGTGACATAACAATATCATGACATATGACCTATGTGTTCAATGCTGACATGCTTTGGTTTTAGTTGTAAGCAACGGTTTGTGTTAGCTCAGTTTTACCATGTTAAACTGTTTACCAAATTGTGCATTCTACGGTTTGTAGCTCAAGCATGACAAAGACACAATATGACTACACAATGGTAAAATAGAAACCGGTTAGGCTCTGGTAGTTTATTATCACTGAAATATGTTATCCGGTACAATCCAATGGAAATCTCAGCGAAATTTGATGAAAGCCAGTAGTTTGACTCACAAGTCAAATAGTAGTTTATTTACGTGAATCAAAAACTTTTATATGATATTACATCACCTATAACACTTTTTAGTTTATTTTTACCATGGTCATCTCCAGCCTAATAGAACATTTTCATCAAAAACAGAGTTTGACTTTCTATTGAAGTCAACTGTGTTTATTAAACTTCATTGATTTACAGTAATTAGTACAAATCCAAAATAGGGATTATACTGTAATCTAACAGAGTAATAAAAGTACTAATATAGTAATATTAGAAAATAAAAGAAATCATAATTTGAAACACTTCTTTACAAACGATGGTACTTTTGGAGTGTATCGGAGAATAGTATCAATGACCAAAACGGATGCACCAAAATCACTTGAAAATAATCAACAATCTACAATGATCCTTTGGTTCATGTAAGTGACGCAATGATGAATCTGAGCACATGAAAGCAATCAACAATGCCTGATGAAAATAAAAAACATAAACAATTACATCAACTTAGAAAAAATAACGTTATAATGGAAAACAATGTCAGGATTGAAAGTAAAAACATATATAAAACAGACACATTAGTTGTTGTCATGTAAGGCGATCAATACAAAAACAGAGACACATAATATACCTATTATTTATGGGCCGCTGCTTACATTTCCCATGAGTATAGCGCTTGTAGACCTTTGGTGATATAACACATTTTATCTTACCCATGTTGTTTGGAATATCTCGTAAAAGTATGCAATCCTTTACAATGAGCTTCTCAAACATTGTAATCTGCCAATATACTTAGGTAACTTCTCAAGCAGCAAACGAGATGATTTCAAGAGATTTCAGATGTTTCAACAAACAAATACTATCTGGAAGATTTTAATATCTGTAGATGAAAAACTTAGCTCCTCTAGACAATCAAACCGGTCAAGGTTCTTTGGCGCTCTGGAATGCCACCTTCAAGTGTAAGCTTTCTTAAACATTGTAAACCACAGATAATATCTGCAAAAGAATCAACGTTTAAGCGACCACCAAAACCTAGAGATATAAGCCTCTCAAGATTTCCAAAAGATGAAGCTGGGTCTTCTTTATAATAACAGGTAAACTTAAACTCTGACCAAGTATTGCCGGATCACATACACCTGTATCATCTTCATCATCTGCATCATCTGTATCATCTTCATCATCTGCATCTGCAGTCACATGTAACTCGGGTAAAGAAACAACCTCAAGTGAATCAGGTTCCTTGTCAAACTTAAGCGATTCAAACCTCCCACAATGACTGATTTCTAAGTAGAGAAGCTTTTTCAGACATTCTGCAGGAGCATTAATTTCTTCCAAATCATAACAATTTTTAAGATATAACGAACCCAGATTTGGAGTCAGCCCAAGGTCAAGAGTCCTCAACTTTGCATTGTCAACGATGTGGAGAGTTACGAGCTTTGGACATTCAGCGGGCATCGAAGTTCGATCAAATCAGTACAGTCCAAGAGGCTTAGCGTCTCAAGATTTGGAGTAATCCCGAGGTGAAGGGTCCTCAACTTTAAATTACAGAGGTCGAGATTAATGAGCTTTGGAAATTCAGCAGGCATGTGTAATTTTTCCAATCTTTTACAATTCTTGATACGTAGCTCCTTTAAAATTAGAGTAACCTGGAAATGAACTTCTACCAAATCATAACAATCTTCAAGAATTAGTATCTCAAGATTCGGAGCCACACTAAGGTCAAGGGTCCTCAACTTTGAATCGGTGAACTTCAGGAACCTGAGCTTTGGACATTCAGCGGGCATCAGAAGTTCTACCCTATCAGTACAATTGTCGAGACATAGCTTCTCAAGATTCGGAGTAATCCCGAGGCGAAAGGCCGTCAGCTTTAAATTAGTGAGTTCGAGGTTAACGAGCTTTGGACATTCAGCAGGAATCTTAAGTTCAACCATATCATTACAGTCTTCGAGGCTAAGCACTTCAAGATTTGGAGTAATCCCGAGGTCAAGGGTCGTCAACTTTAAATTAGAGAGTTCGAGATTAACGAGCTTTGGACATTCAGCAGGCATGTGTAATTCTTCCAACCTTAAACAACTTCCAATATGTAGCTTCTTATAATTAGGAGTAATGAGCTCAATTTCTACCAAATCATCACAATCTTCAAGAAATAGTGTCTCAAGATTTGGAGCCACACTAAGGTCAAGGGTCCTCAACATTGAATATCTGAACTCTAGGAACCTGAGCTTAAAAAAAACCTATCATAAGAAACGGAATAATAGGTAAGATGAATGTTGGTTAAATATGACAGACAAATAGGTGATATACCATCATAATGAATCAAGCAAAACTACCAATCAACCATTATTCTACCTTTTCTTCTCCATCTTTCCAAAGTTGAACCATCTTGCTGCTCCACATATCACGTCCAACAAGATTATTTGCTTGAAATGTTTTCGGTAAACTTGAAAAAGGATAGGCAATCCAGCTCAGAAATCGTAATGCATTTGGAAGGTGTAGACTATCTTCATCTAAGTTCCAGCTGCTAAGTTCGTATTCACTTACATATGGGGCATCCACATGAAGAAATCTAAGTTCCTTCATGTTTGCGAGACCGTTCACTAAAATTTCAAAATTGAATGCCCTGTATATAGACAGGTTTATACATTTTGTTGCTTGGGTACCCTGTAATTCAAATAGCCGTAACCATGAGATTTGTTTCATTACGAAAGAAAATGTAAAAAAGTATGCAATTACATCATTAGGACAACTTGCTACCTGCTTGACTTTATCTCCAATTGGTTAGACTTTTCGATACAGTAAGTTCATAACAGGTGTCCAAGTGAAAAGGTTTAAATGCTTTTTTAATTAAATAAGTAAATATGTCATTTTACCTAAATTTTCATCATAATAAAAAGTATAGTATCTTTAATGATGTAATCAAACAAAACTTTGTTTTGTACAATGACTAAATTGGCCTTTTAGTTTAACAACCCAAATAACTTCATACTTACCGAGTCATTAGCCAATATATCTACTATCTCCTCTTTAATCCATAACCGGCTATGCCTTTTAGGTTCATTGGGGTTCTGACGACGAACAATATTCTTGCCCATTTCTTCTATATGGTTATGCATTTCCAGCTCACCATCTTCAGAAATAGTTATGAGAGATTTTGTTCAAGAACTCTTAAGCCAGCTTCGCAAAAATCCACAGCTTGCAAGCGCCCGATTGCATGGTCTTTCTCCAAACCTTTGAATAAGCATGCAACATCTAGAAATATTTCCTTGTAATCCTCCTCAAGACCATTATAGCTGAGTTCTAATTTTTCCATAGTTGCCTTCAATGGAATTTTTTTTAGTCTTTCTAGGGTATCTATCCATTGACGCACATTTTGACCACAAAGAAGTGAACCCAGAACTTTGATCGTTAATGGAAGACCAGCAGCGTATTGTACAACTTGTCTTGAAAGCTCTCTGTACCCTTCAATCGGAATATCTCTTTTAAATGCATACTTACTCAATAGACAAATCGCCTCCATGTGCGATAACAGGTTGACGTCATTAATGAACTTCACTTGGTGGGCTAACAGAACTTGCTGATCTCGTGTGGTAATGATAACTCTGCTTCCCAATTTGAACCAGTCAAGCTCGCCAGCTAACGCCTCAAGTTGCGCTATATCATCAACATCATCTAGAACAATAAGAACTCTTCTCCCACGTATCATCCTTTTCATCATGTTTGTTCTTTCATGAACACTACTTACAGTGATGTTTTCTTCACTTAGCACGCTTGAAAGAACTTGATGTTGCAACTTATTCAAACCGTACAAAGAGGATTTTGAACTTACATTTTCAACAAAGGCTTTACCGTCGAACTGAATGGATATTCGATCAAAAACAGCTCTTGCCAAAGTTGTCTTCCCCCCACCTGCCATCCCCCATATCCCTATCATGCGGACATCATGAGCATCAAGTTCTAAAGATGAAAGGATATCTTCTATTCTTGTCTCCATGCCTACTAACTTTCCATCAACACTCGAACTACTCGAACATATCTTTTGAGAATATTGTCAACAATTATCGGATCAATTTGGATTCATCCTGTAACATTCAAGAAGATTTAACTAATTACTAATTATCAAGAAGATCTAATATTAATTCATATAGCAGATAAATTACGAATAATTACCCATTAGCAGTCTTCTTCGACTCCCACCCAGCCAGATCGGTTGCTTCTTTTAAAGCCTTCCTCCATTTCCCAGCAGCTTCTTTATTTTCATGTTTTCTAAAAGCTTCTTTTACCGCCCCACTTTGCTTGCGGATTTCTGTGGGCTCCACATCATAAAAGACTGGGTAAGCAATCTGCTCACTCGCCTTCCGGCACTCCATGATCTTGACAAGCTCATTTAAGCACCAAGATGAGCCAGCATAGTCCTTAGAGAACACAATGATGAAGAATCTTGAGTCTTCAATGGATTCCATGAGCTGGGTGTCGATCGTTTCCCCCTTTTTAATTTTCTGATCATCCTTGTAAGTTTGAATCCCATTTTGCTCAAGAGCTTCATAAAGATGGCCAACAAAGGTGTTACGAGTGTCTTCACCTCTGAAACTTAAAAAAACATCATACTTGAAGCTCTTTTGAACGGATGAATTTGAAGTCGAAGCCATTGAAAGTGTGGTTCAATCAATTTTTTGTTTCAAATTTGATGTTTGGAAAAACTTTAGAATGGGAGCGGACAAAGAAGACTTCGTCTACGGCTAATTAATAAATGAAAAAGGATCGTAAGACTAATAATGCCTTGCACGTTAACCACAAACTAGTAGTTTAATGTTGTTAATAATTTTGCCATCTAACAGAATTGTTCTTTGTCAACTCTAGACGGTCAACTGTTCTTTGTCAACTCTAAACGGTTAACTCAACAGTAATTTAATATTGTTAATTATTATTTATTTATTTATTTTTTTTTTAAACTTATGAACTCTCTCGCTCATTGAAGCGTATTGTTTGGAAGTTTGAGTAAAAATTGTGTTTTTAATTTTTTAATTTTATTTTCTGGTTTTAAATATGTTACACACGTGGATAGTGGGCTAGGTCGTGGGAAGTGGACCAGGAAAACATCGGGTCGGCATGAGGAGTTCGTAATGAGCTAGGACTTGTCTAAATCGTTTATCTATTTGTTTACGTTTATCTAATTGTTTAGGAATGTCTTTGTGTCATATCAGGAAAGTGTCATTGTCCTGGATATCTATCTTATAATCGACTTGTGATACAAGTTAGGGCTTATTCGGTATTTATATACCACGTCATTCATTAATGAAAGACATGATTTGTCAAATAACTTTTTAGTCTTCTCTACTCCAATATTCCTAAGGAGCTCGCGCCCGCTTGAAGTGGTGCATACCACTGATACAACCTTAACGGGTCGAATCAATTAGTGCTCTCATTGAGAGTCCTCGTTGAGAGGGCTACCAAATTAGGGTTCCAATTAAAATTAAAAAAATAAATAAACAAAAAAAATAAAAAATAATTACTGTTCATCGATCACTACTCACGAGGACTCTTCGTGAAGTTACTGTTCATCAGAAAAAAAATTTTGTTCTTCGAGTTAATGTTAATGGCATCGGGCAGCGTGATCGGGACGCTTTATCTAAGCTTTTGCAAAGCAGTGCACGGTGGCCCAATATCGAGTGAGTTTGAGATGCTTATAAACCTAGTAACGGGATCTCTAAAACTTACTTAAATCATTTTATATCTCTTGACTTAGACCGGCTCTACAATGTGCACTCTTAAGGTCAAACCCCACAACTTTAGCGAAGCTTTTCATTAGCTCGCATAATGGAAGCACGTTTCGCGAACCAACTGCCGGCTACAACTAGCGCTACACTCAGTGGATATCAAGAGAAAGCATTTGATTCTACTGCAACATCACAAGTTGCACCAGAAGGTGTACCAAAAGCTACTACCGCCACTGTCAAAGTTACAACGATTGAAGAGACTCTTAACTTTTACATTCTAGAATCAGAAGAAAAAGAGACTTGAAAGAAGCCGAAAAAGGAGAATAAACGAACAACATTGGGATTGACTGAATTCACAGATAGAAGGAATCAAGAAAATACAAGTGAGGTTGTTAACGCGTATTACTCACCTGCACTAATGGGATTAGCTTATGGAGATACACATTTAGTTTTGTTTGTGGGAGTGTTGTGGGCGAATAAACGAGTCAGTGGGTTGTGGGTTGCTCCATCCGAATGAAAAGAATGTAGAACAGGAATTCAAGTGTTGCCATTGTTATCAGTCAAGCTTTAGAACAAGTTGAAAGAGAGAACACAAATGTTTAGGAAATGTCTCAAAATTTGGGATCCCGGAATCAAGATTATATTTTGGACAACACCTCGAGGACAAGATAGTTTTTGAAGGAGTGGAGAATGTTACACCCGTGGATAGTGGGCTGGGTCGTGGGAAGTGGACCAGGAAAGCATCGGGTCGGCATGAGGAGTTCGTAATGGGCTAGGACTTTTCTAACTCGTTTATCAATTTGTTTACGTTTATCTATTTGTTTAGGAATGTCTTTTTGTCGTATTAGAAAAATATCATTGTCCTCGATATCTATCTTGTAATCAACTTATGATACAAGTTAGGGTCGGTATTTATATACCGCGTCATTCATTAATGAAAGGCATGATTTGTCAAATAACTTTCTAGTGTTCTCTACTCCAATATTCTTAAGGAGCTTGCACTCGCTTGAAGTGGTTCATACTATCGAAACAACTTTAACTGGTCGTATTAAAATCTCTTACCCAACTAGAAGTAGAAAAGATGTCTTAACATTAACTTTTCTTTTCTTTTTTTTCTTTTTCTTATTTATCTATTTTTTATATATATATATTTTTAAATTATTTCCTTATTTTGTAATTTTCTTCTCGACTTTTCTTTAATATTGATGATACTTTTAAAAAGAATTATACTTATGTTTTTGAAAATAAAAATGTTCAAGATAATAGTAACAATGATTTAAAACTCAATTACTTGTATGTCTTTCAAAGAATAGTAACATACGATTAATTTGTATACCTTAAGCGTGACACGCGTACATTGAGCATGAACTCAAATGTTTTCTTAAAAACACTTTTAGTTGTTAATCGACAACATTAAGTAAATCTTGGTTCACATTAGCTAACCCCAACGTAATGGTAAACCCTAAAAATTCTCTCGGTGAAAAAGCCACCAACAAACCCTAACCATTCTCTAATCGTTTTTATTAATTTTTCGCCTAAACCCGTATGATTCTTGCAACGATTTGTATTAGGTACTAATTAACATTCGTGTTATTTAGTTTTCTTTACAGATTTGTTGTTGTTTCATACGTTTTTGGTTGATTGATAGTAATCGACTTTTTAGGGTTTGTTGAAGTCGACTTGTGGTTATTGATCGCTGCCTATTCTGTTTTGTTTTCTAAGTCGGTTTGTGTATTCCTTTACATCTTCTTGGTGTTTGGGACTTGTGTGAATCGACTTATCATATTTATCTTTCGATCAACATGGTGGGTTACGGTTAGTTGCTGGTATTGGTGGCTTATTAAACCCTAACTTTTTAGTTAGGGTTTCCTTTTTTAATTGTTCGACGTTATTCATTGCTGGTTGATTTTTGTTTGTGTGTGGTGTTTGTTTGGCTAGTGTGTGGGGTTGTAGAGAGATGGAGAAAGGATTTTTAGATAAAGATGGTTCGACGAATGCTGCAAAAGCAGCCACCAACTTGGCCGATCAAGTTGGCTTGAATTTGGACTCGAATCCGTATGCTAGGGTGGATATTAAGTATTTGGAAGATAGGTTGAGTCGGCTTAAAGGTGTTGGACGTAATGTTGCCTTTGTTCACGAGTTTCGTAACCCTAGCGCATAGGTTGGGAATATGTTTGGTGATTGCGAGTCCGAATATGTTTGGCGATCAAACTATGGGACTTGATGGTGACCGGTAGGCACGTCAATGGGTAACCTGGATTCGGACATGGCCAATGTTCCTAATTCTGGTGTGAATGTGAATGTGGTATCACCTAGTGTTTCTTCGCATGTGTCCAATTCTGCTTCTACCTCTGGTCCGAATGAGATTGGTAGTGATAAGAACGACATAAGGTCATTTGCTAATGTATTAAACCCGGAACGTGTCTCTAGGAAAGTTAATTTTCGTGCCTTGGTGAATGAGACGCGCATTGATAATCATGATATGGTGCTTCCGAAGGCTGCTATGGAGGGTGTATTCAACCGGTATGAAAATACACTTGTTGGCTTCTTTGTTGGCAAGAATGTTGCTTTTCATTTGGTTAAGAACTACGTCTCCAACACGTGGGGTAAGTTTGGTTTTCGTAAACTAATGAAGAATGATGATGGTGTTTTCCTCTTTAAATTCGATTCTAAAGAGGGTGTTGAGAATGTTCTTCAACGGGCCCTTGGATTATTCGCAATTCTCCTCTCATTCTCACTAAATGGACTCGATGTGCTATTGTCTAAAAGTGAGGTAACTAGAGTTCCGTTTGGATTAAATTGCATAATGTGCCATTACTTGCATATTCGGAAGATGGGTTGAGCTTAATTGCTACTCAGTGGGTGTCGATTATGTTAGATGCTTTACTAGTTCCATGTGTGTTGATTCATGGGGTCGCATTAGTTTTGCACGTGCTCTTGTGGAATTATCATCCGAATTTGAGCTTAAACATGTGGTGACTATGGCGATCCCTAATAAAGATGATAGTGGTTTTACTACGGCAAGTATAAAAGTGGAATATGAATGGAAGCCGCCCTTTGTGCGTTATGTAAAGTGTTTGGGCATGATAACGCTTGTTGTCCTAAGAGTATTAAGGAGAATAATGATGTTCCCCACCTCTAATGAGGATGAACCCGATGATGGCTTTAAGGTGGTGCGAATCGGAAAGCCAAAGCTAAAGGTACGAAGATGGTGGTGGTATTAATATGGGTAAGGGTCCTAGATTTGCACCTAGGAAGGTGTATATGTTTCAAAGACGAAGACACCGCAAATGCTAGTGGTAATGCTAAAGATACACCGATTACTACGCCTAACTCTTTTGGGACTCTTGAGGTGGAAGATGATTTGGGCATCCCAAGCATCGTGGTGATTCTTCTACTAATAAGGTCAAGACTGGAAGTCTTCGGTACTACTAAGGAAGCGGTATTGATGGATCTCGGGGACGGACACTCGTATTGATATTGGTGAGGCGCCTAAGCCTCAGGAGACCTGGGACTTCTTCACGCCAAGCTTGTGAGTGATTCAATGGGAACAATGGATGTTGGTTCTACTCCATAGTCGAGAAAATTGGTAAGCTTGAAAAGCTAATTATTGATGGGAAAGCTACTCTTGTGGATGATGATGGTCAACCTATTCCGCCTACCTCTTCTACTAAGAGAGTTAACCCTTTTCTAAAGTGGGAGAGATTGAGGTGTCGATTCGAAGATGAGGTTGTTGCTAACCCATTTGATGAGTCTCGCTAATATTTTGGTGGTGGCCAAGAATTTGAAGATGAGTATGATGACTATGACTTGATGACTATGCTAAACAGTTCGTGATCTTCCGGGAATTTGATTCCTTTAATGCCATGTATGGCACAAAGTTTCAAGGTCCTAGGAAGTAATTTTATTTTGTTGTGTCATATGTTATCATTTGAGTAGTGGTTTGTTTTCTTGTTTAGAAAATTGGAAGTATCTTGTTATGTAAGCTTTATGCCTATGTAACGGGCTGAGATAGGGGATTTCACTCATATCCATTGTACTTAAACGTTTATTTGGTTAATATATTTACCAGGGTGCAGGATTACTCCCCTTTGCCCAAAAGACAACGTTAAGTAAAATTTTAAATATTTTATCTATTTTTCACACTCTTATCATCGAAAAATATAGGATTGCCAATTTATAAAATGATGTTCAACCAAATGGCAGTGCATCGTATCAATAATACATAACCGTTTTACGAGATCAATTTGCGACACAATGTTATTGCATATCTAAAACATTTTTTATATAATAAAGGAATTGCATCATTTCGGACTGATTTTGTCAATTCATTCTTATTGAAAAAACAATTGAGCAAATAGGAGAGTTCGATTTCGCCACGTAAGCAAAATCGTGTGATGTGATTGGTTAATAAAAGTCAAAATTAAATTGATTTTGGTCAAACTTTAATAAATTTGGTGTAGAAATTTGGTTGATATAAAAACACATAAAAATATAGGTGTCAAATTTGTGAAAACAAAAACTTAAAAAAAGATGAGGTAATTAATAAAACTTTAGTGGTTGAATTTTTAAAAATTATATAGAGTTAAGTGTAATATTATAAGCCTCCATGTTTTTTTAATAGATTTTGGATTATAAAAAAATACCCCCTTATACTTTATACCCTTTATATTTTATATCTTAAAAAATACAATGTATATGTTGGGTTAAAATAACAACATATAATATAAATTTGCATAAGATTATAAGTATAAATTTTTTACTATATCGTTCAATAAGGACTAATTTATTTCATTTTAAAAGTTTAACCTATGTGGACACGAGTTTACATTTTAAATATGGCTAAATTATCGAAAACGAGAATATGATTATCAAATTGTAAGCACGGGTTATTTTAATATAAAAATAAATATACGCTGATTGTACTTATAACAATTACTCATGTAATTTTATTAATTTATATAAGTTAATCTAGAAAACATTTTTAAAAATTTTAAGGAGTATACTTTAACTTTATCAACGCTCATTATGTGCTATTAAACTTGCATCATGTGTACAACATAATATCAGTAGTGAAATTTAAATAACAACATCAACATCTTTGTCAGCTAAATAAAATTAAATTTTGAGTTACCTAACATAAATTTTTACAAATATTTTACCAAATTCTAATGGATATTAATGTATAATGAAAACCTCGTGCATAAGTATTAGTTGTACTTATATCACAATTTTCATGGGCAAATTCTTATATGTGTATATACTGAACTAAAATGTTAAAATTAATTTGATTTATGTGTAAACTTCGTGCGTGCACAAAACTTATAACTATATAATTATATGCAATTATCTTTAAAGACATAATATTCAATATTAATACAGATAAATTTTTTGTCAAAACCCGTGACGTGCACGGGTATTATAACTAGTTTTATTCCTATAATATGTTAAATTTATGACTTAAATATTTTACCAAATTCTAATGGATATTAATGTATAATGAAAAACTCGTGCATAAGTATTAGTTGTACTTATATCACAATTTTCATGGGCAAATTCTTATATGTGTATATCTTGAACTAAAATGTTAAAATTAATTTGATTTATGTGTAAACTTCGTATGCGTGCTAAACTTATAACTATATAATTATATACAATAATCTTTAAAGACATAATATTCAATATTAATACAGGATAAATTTTTTTGTCAAAACCCCATACGTGCACGGGTATTATAACTAGTTTTATTCCTATAATATGTTAAATTTATGACTCAAATGCTCAATATAATGCTTAAATATCTTTAAACTTTGGAGGAATGAAATTGTTATACATTATCATTCAGTCATATTTTATATAAAAAATAAAAAAATAAAAAATATCAGTATTATTGAATTCAAATTCAGACTTTTTCGCAATGTGTGACTTACATAGCCAATAGGAATATCATACAAAGATAAAAACATGTAAATAAACATCAATCATTGTAAGAGGCTAGTGACATTAAAAGAGTGCTATTTTGTATAAAAAGATAACATTATGTCTTTTTATCGACCAATAGGAGAGATCAATTGCATAATCAAGCCCTCCTATTGACTAATAAAAGTCAAAATTGAATTACTTTAGTCAAACTGTTGATTAAATTCGGTGGAGAAAAAAAATGAAAATAAGCATGGCCTTGTTAACTTCTTTTTTTAATTTGAGACTTAAGTGTAAATAAACATTATATTTTGATTAGTTAATAGAATTTTTGCAATTAAATCTTAGACTTTTAAAAAGTGGTAACCTTAAATCTAATTAAGTTCATTAAGTTCATTAATTTCTTTCCTAAAGGCATGATTATTTCAATATTAGCATGCTGAAATGTAAGGGCAATAGCTTGTTTCAACTCTAGTAATTATTTCCTGCAAGTGTTCATTTCTATAATGTGATTCTTATATTATGACATCAAATTCAATCTATACTCTTCTACAAACATAAGATGTGCATAGGGCAAATCACTTGAAAATGCAGTTAACTTACCACTTTTGTTGGTTGTATGTATCTATATATTTTTTTTCACATTCTATCACTAAACCTCCATCGTTAGTCCTTTCTGTGTACCCGTTAACAAAAAACCCTGCATCGTTAGTCTTTTATACTAACGATCGTTAATAAATAACTTAATATTTGGTTATCTTACCCTAAACCGACATCGTTGGTCTTTATACTAACACTCGTTAAAAATAACTTAAAATTTAGTTTCACGATTTGTCCATTTTTCACGTTTTCTTCGCTTTTACACGCTTTCATCCGTTTTACACGCTTTTGTTCATATTTGCATGTTTTCGTCCGTTTTTACACGTTTTCATCCGTTTTAACACGTTTTTTCACGTTATCATCCGTTCTAACACGTTTTTATCCGTGTTTACATGTTTTTGTCCGTTTTTACACGTTTTTGTTCGTTTTAACACGTTTTCGTCTTTTCTTACACTTTTCGTCACCTTTAACATGTTTTCGTCTTTTTTTTCACGTTTTCATTCGTTTTACATGTTTTCATCCGTTTTTACACGTTTTATCCGTATTTGCACGTTTTCGTCCGTTTTACGTTTTCATCCGCTTTAACATATTTTTATCCGTGTTTACGTTTGCGTCTATTTTACACGTTCGTTCGTTTAACACGTTTCCATCATTTACACGTTTTATCATTTTTCATTTTCATCCGTTTTACATGTTGTCATCCGTTTTACATGTTTTGTCCGTGTTGCACGCCGTCCGTTTTACACGTTTTCATCCGGTTTAACACGTTTTCGTCCGTTTTTTCACGTTTTCATCCTTCCTTACTCATTTTTATCCATGGACGAAAACGCGGAACAACGGATGAAAACTTGTAAAAACATGTAAAAACGTATGAAAACGTCAAAAAATGCAACAAAACGTGCAAAAACATATGAAAGCACATAAAAACGTACGAAAACGTGTACAAATGAAAGAAAACGTGCAAAACGGACGAAAATGTGTAAAACGAATGAAAACAGGTTGAAACGGATGAAAACGTGAAAAATTGACGGAAACGTGTTAAAACAGACGAAAACGTGTTAAAACGGAAGAAAACATGTAAATACAGATGAAAACGCAAAACAAATGAAAACGTAAAACGGATGAAAACGTAAAAATTAGACGAAATGTGTTAAAACGATTTAAAATATGTTAAAACAGATTAAAACGTAAAAACATATTAAAACGTGCAAAACGGATGAAAACGTGAAAATGTACAAAAACGTGTCAAAACGAAGAAAACATGTAGAAACCGATGAAAACGTGAAAAACGGACGAAACGTGTTTAAACGGACGAAAACTAGTAAATACATACGGCGTGTAACAACGGATGAAAACGTGAAAATTGGACGAAAACGTTTAAAACGAATGAAAACGTGAAAAAGAGATGAAAACGTGAAAAAAGCAGGCGGAACGTGTTAAAACGAACGAAAACGTAAAAGCGGACGAAAACGTGAAAAAATGGACTGAACGTAAGAAAATCAAATTTTAAGTTATTTTTAACGATCGTTAGTATAAAGGACCAACGATGCAAGTTTAGCGTAAGATAACAAATTTTAAGTTATTTATTAACGGTCGTTAGTATAAAGGACTAACGATGCAGGGTTTTTTGGTAACGGGTACACATAAAGGACTAACGATGGAGGTTTAGTGATAGAATGTGAAAAAAAAAAGATAGATACATACAACCATATAAATTGGCAAGTTAACTACATTTTCAAGTGATTTGCCCATGTGCATATGCATAATTAAGAAACACTTTTTTTAATCATCATTATCATCCATTTGTAGAAGTATGTGTACCTTTTTTTATTGTGATGTCAACCTATTCTCAAATTCTGGTTTGTTCTCTTCGAACAATGTTAGGTCACTAAGTTTAGAACACAAGCATCAATAGAAGAAATAGAGAGAAGATCGGATGAACAATCACACAAACACACGCGTATAAATGAGAGAAGAGTTAGGCGTAGGAGTGAAAGATTGAATTAAACAACCAACCCTCAAGTGAGGGTATTACAAAGGTATTTATAGGAGAGGGAGCTAGGGCAACACTCCTAGTCCCTTCCTTTCCTTATTGGACTTGGGCCAAGGCTTATGGGCCTCTACATAAGCCTTAGCTTAATAACAAACATAAAAGCCTAATTAAGCTAACTATTACATATTAATTACTAACACTTGGAATATGGTTTAGGAGTGATTCCAACAATCTCCCCCTAAGTGTTAGTGATTGATGATAAAAACGGTGAAGGTGCTGATGTAATAGTAGCTTTGACGTCTTCTGACATTCTTCTTTCTTGTGAGAAGAATTGCCTTGATTTGAACAATCTCCCCAGTGTAGAGAAATTGTTTCCTTTGAAGAGTTATGCTTTGACGTCATCATTTTCATTGTTCTTTGCTCTTTGTTCTTTGGGATGGTAGTGATAGTATGTTGTTGTTGTCTGCATCAGGTCTGCTTCATTGCTCCAGTGTCTCCACGTCTTTCTTCAACATGCTCACACACCCTTTGAAATTTGGATTTCAGTACTGATGTAGTTCTCTTAGTCTTTAACTTTGTAGATTCTTTGACTTGACGAAGAATCATTCTGACGTTTGTGTTGCCTTTTGAGAGAACTTCCATTAGTGATGTTGTTGGTATGAGCATGTGAAGAATCTGCACGATCAGTCCGCTCCAGAGCTTCCATAAGAAGAAAACATAAAATAACTGTTAGTAATAAGCGGATTCCGGCACTTACAAGTTTGAACTTCGAGAGTGTTAATGACATAGTGTGAAAACACAACTCTAATTCTCACAAAGGCCATTCCGAACTGGAGTCCCACAAGTGAGATAACGCGATGTAATCAAGTACATCTGATTCGATGAGTCGATGAGGTACATCAAAGCATCACCTCACGATCAGAGACCGTTTGAGACTCACTAAGCGTAATCCACGAGGAGTTACCGGTGACTGCCGTCGTGGGCATTTGATGTTGACCACGCGTAAGTTTCCATTCAATCACTGAGGGTCACAATTGTGAACCTCTCATGAATGTTCTCGACAGATTGCTAAGATCTATGTAGGACTCGATAACGTACCACTGACGATCTTATTTGGTGATCGACAAGTGATGAAATGTCAAGTTTACCTAAGAGATCTTTAGATGAATCTCGTGGCTCTAGACTCAATAGTGCGCTTTGGTTTTCCTGAGCGGAGACTAGGGAGAGGGTCTCCTTCTTCAATACCAACTATCTCTAAGAGAAAGTCGATAGTTTATGTAGGGTTCCCTATGAGAATGAAACAAGCTTCTGTTGAGAGAAACTTGAGTGGCTAAGAAGGTTTAGTGCATGCGTCACTGGGTCCATGACGACTTTTAATCTTCAATACCGGCGCCATCAAGTGACAACCAAGAGTATATGAATTGAACCCGTGTCTCGCCTAAGTTGAATAATTTGAGGACTATTTCTTTTCACCCTTTTCTTTGCATTTCTTTTAATTCTTCAACTCCTTCTTTCTCCGATTCTCATTTTCTCCTTTTATAATCGTACCTAAGGACTACTAATTCTAACTATTGATAGTGTCATTGGGTAGATCCTCCTACTCTGGCGGATCATAGGACGGTTATTCCTAGCCTTAATCGCCTTATAACTCCATTGCCATAAAACCATTTTCACGAAAATCTCTCGAAGTGTTTGTGAATGAAGAACATGTTTGAACACTTCAAGAGTTTTAGATTTTCAGAAATACTCCCCCTCCACATGTGCTTAAGAGTTTTGACAGAAATCTGCATAGTGAGGGAAGAGCTTGCACTTTTGAATTGATCGACTCAAGATAGACAATTCCCCGAGGGACACGGTTACGTTGCATAATTAAAGAGTTACATTGTCAGCTTTTAGGTGACAACTAGCTCTAATAACTATCTTGAAGGTGTGGACAATCCCGAAAGGTTTTCAAACCCACAAAGTTCATGTCTACCAAGAGTTTCTCGAATGGTACATTCTTCTGACAAGTCCTTTGCGAGACACGTTTACATCACTAGCGAACTAGCTTGAAATTATTACCCGTCCAAGACAAGTCTTTTCGAGTTACTAACAGTTAGGATCTCGTCAATTCATTGGTTAAATCTGTAGCACGACGATTCATGAGCAATTACACAACATATTTCTTATCACATAATTTTCTCCCCCTCAAAAATGGCATACAAATATGTTATTTTTGAAATCTTGAGAATAAATATGACCATTTTGAGTTTTGTGGGAAGATAACTACAAAGAACGTTTTGTGATCAAAGTATTTAGGCAAATACTCCCCCTCAACAAGTGATATAAACGGTTGAGGTTTTGAAAATCATAAGGGGAAGTACTTGTTCTTTTGAGCAAAACTGTTATGTGTGCACAAGCCATCATCATAATTAATCACACATCCAAATCAAGTATTGAAAATGAAACAGTTTAAGGGGTACCAGGTAGTCTAGTAATATCACCAGGAATGCGAATTGGACGTTGATAGCCTGTGAGAGTAATCCTGGGACGACCACCTACAAAGCTCTCCGTAGTTCGAATCGTCCTTCTATA